>LR738713.1:783947825-783979882 GCA_902687465.1 Secale cereale | reverse complement strand
CCACCGAACACGGCCGTCGCCGCCGTTCGCCGCACACATAGCCACCGCTGCCGCCTCGCCCTTCTAGCATGCCCACGAGCTTCGCCTCGTCCCTCTCTTCCTCCTCACCGAGCCGCCCGACGCCGGAAGCCCCTGGACGCCGTCTGCACCGCCGTTCCCCTCGTCGGCTGCCGGCGATCCTCGCCGCCGATTCGCCGACTCCGGTGCCTCCCCAAGCCCACTCAGCTGCTCACCGACCCCCCAGTGAGCTCTGCCGTCGTTTTCCCCTACTCCCCGAGCTCGTCCACACCTCTAGCCGCAGTAGCCACCGCACCCGTGAGCTCCCCGCCGCCGGCGATGTCGCCGCCGTCGTTCTAGCCCCCGCCGCTCGTGTCCGAGCCTACCACTGCACTCAGTGCACTCCCACGCATCGATTTCGGCCATCAGTTTCTTCTACCATGCGCTATAGCGTCATTTTCACCGACGCCCGATCGCCGGCCGCCGCCACGAGCTCAACTCCGGCGAGCCCGCTCCACCCCAGCTCCTCCCGCTTGCACCATTCGACGTGGACGAGTCTCCTCGTTCCGCAGATCGCCTCGGCCTTCGATTTGGTCGTCGGGGGACAAAATCCGACGCCCTCCGCCGTCTCTGGCTTCGCCGGCGACGAGCCGCCGGCGCTATTGACTTTTTGACCGGTGGGTTGACCCCCCCCCCCCGAGTCACTGACATATGGGCCCCACGCCCTTAGTTAAGCACTAACTCAATGACAGGTGGGACCAGCTCCTGTTAAATTAGTTTAGTTTAAAAACTAAACTTAATTAGGCCTGAGAGACTGACATGTGGGCCACCCCCCCTGACACTTTAGTTAGGTTTATTTTAGCACTAATTAATAGGGTTAGTTAGCAGAGCCACTGACGTGTGGACCCCACACGTCAGGTTTGACCTGGACCAGCCTCTGTTGACTACTGACATCACAGTGACGTCATGCTGACGCAATAAGTGTTTTCTGGAATTTTAAATAAATCAGAAATGATTTATTTATTTCAGAAAATATTCAAAACTTCTAAAAATCATATAAAATCAACCGTAGCTCAGATGAAAATAATTTATATATGTAAAATGATCAGAAAAATTCAAGGAATTTATTTATGGCATTTTCATGCATGTTAGAACAACTTATGGCTGCTGTTTAGGCCAAATCATATAAATGGCATTTGAATATCCACATATGGAGTTTGAATTTGAATCTTGGATTCAAACCAACTTCATTTAACCTGTTGCTAGTTGCATTAGCTCAAATCACAGCATAATGCCATGTCATGATCATGCATCATATTGTGCATTGCATTGACTGTGTTTCTTTCTCTATTGCCGGTGTTTGTTCCCTTTCAGTAAACGTGTTCCGACGATGTCATCGATGACACCAATGAAGACCCAATGTTATCTTTAGAAGTGCCAGGCAAGCAAAACCCCATTGAGCATTCCGATACAATCCCACTCTCTCGCTCTTGCTCTGTTTTACTGCATTAGGACAACAACGCTTCAACTGTTACCTGCGGCGGCAGTTGAACCCCCTTTCCACTGCATGACCCGTCATTGCCACAGTAAATAGTTGAAACCCACTAGAATGAGTAGGAGTTGTTTGAGCCATGTTGTGCCTACTCATTCATGCTTTCTGGTTATGCCTGCTATTGCTTAGAGTTGTGTCAGGTTTGATTCACCAGGGATGAATTGGAATGTGGTGAACATGTCCTACTGTTGATGAGCTAAGTGTGTGAACACGATTTGGTAAAGGTAGCGATGAGAGGCCATGTAGGAGTACATGGTGGGTTGTCTCATTGCAGCCGTCCTCAGGAACTGAGTTCTGTGTTGGTTGTTCCATGAAACAGCTACTACCACACATTGGGATCCTTAATTGACTCTCTCAACTTATTAATCAACATGATCTCTGTCCAGGAGTTGCAACTAGTTTCTTGTGTTTGTAGTTTACTGGAGGTCGTGCGCAGCGCTGACCCTCGGGGTGGGCTGTGACGCGGCAGGTACGTGGCACGGTGTACCGATTGCCCATTTGGTGATGCGGGAACCCTGTACACATCGTTTGGGGCCGTGAGCGACACCCCGACCGGATCTCCCCACGGATGGAACCCAAATAGGCGATAAACCTGGACGAGAGACTTGTGTGGTTAGTCAGGTCGTGGCCGACACCCTCGCCAGGCTTCCGCTTGAAGGTTGCCGAGATACATGACGTGTACATGGCGGTAAGTGGCAAGAGCGTGTGTGAAGAAGTACACCCCTGCAGGGTTATATATAATCTATTCGAATAGCCGTGTCCGCGGAAATGGACTTCTGGGTTGCCTACTACAGTTCATAGACAAGTGAAAGTGGATACTCTAAAACGCGCAAGATAAGCGTGAGTGCTATGGATGGCCTTCTCGTAGGGAGACGGAAGCGGATCCATAGTGGTGTATTGATTGGTGAATATGTGGACTCGTGTGCGCCACCTCAAAAGAGTTACTTGCAGTCGTAGTTTAGGATAGCCACCAAGTCAAAGCTGGCTTGCTGCAGTCAAACTCCACCACCCCTTGTTGATACTAATGCATATGTAGCTAGTTCTGATGTAAGTCTTGCTGAGTACCTTTGTACTCACGTTTGCTTAATTTATGTTTTGCAGAGAGACTTCAGTCTCGCTAGTGGTTCCGCGTGGACTTCGATGTTTAGCTTGTTACCTCAGCTACGATCTTGTACCCTTGTAGGATCTTGTAGATAGTCAGGCTTTCAGCCTTCTTCATTTGTAGTTGTCTGTACTCAGACATGTTATGCTTCCGTTGCCTGTATGCTCTGTGTGTTGGGTCATGTGACCTCTATTTGTAATAAATGCTATGATGGCTCTTCTGGGCCTTTATCTATATGAGTTGTTGAGTTATGTTGTGATGCCTTGTTGTACAGCACATACTTGCATGTTATGCGTACGTGTAATGTGTATTGCTATGTGTGGGATCCGACACCTAGTTGTTTACCTTTGGTAGCCTACCTTACAGGGAAATGTCTCCTAGTGCTTCCACTGAGCCTTGGTAGCTTGCTACTGCTCCGGAACACTTAGGCTGGCCGGCATGTGTCCTTCTTCGTTCCTGTGTCTGTCCCTTAGGGGAAATGTCACGCGTTGTTCCTTTAAGTCCTTGTAGCTTGCTACGACTTGGGTTCATACGTTGATGACCGACACGTTCGTTGCTGGATCATGTATGCCTGTCTCTGTAATTTAGTGCCACTTTTGGTTTATAACTGGTCATGTCGGCCCGGGTTCTCTGTCATATGGATGCTAGCGACACTATCATATACGTGTGCCAAAATGCGCAAACGGTCCCGGGCCAGGTAAGGTGGCACCCGTGGGGATACCGTGCGTGAGGCCGCAAAGTGATATGGTGTGTTACAGGCTAGACCTGTGTGACTTAGGATCGGGGTCCTGACAACTTTGATGCAGATTTGGTGGCTCAGTTTTATGCCACGGTCCATCTTGGCACCGATGCAGAAAGGACTTTGACATAGATGACCAATGGAAGACGTCTTGCAGTCAAATGGAAAGCATTCATGGAGCTTCTTGGTGTTGAATATCATGGGCTTTTGAATCCAGTTGGTTTTCTACCTAATCACAATGCCACCTCCACTCTCAAGAAATCCATCTGGCAGTATTGTACTATGAAGGTTAACCCTGAGACGCAGAAGGAGACGTATGAGCTGCCTGTTTTTCTGGACATCCTTCATCGCATCTTCAGGGAGACCCTCTTTCCTCGTATTGGGAACTTGGATATGGTTCACTCTTATCTTGTGGACATGCTACTTTTCTGCCAGCATCAGAAGGAAACAAACACTGGAGAAACCATGGATATCTCTCATGTCATATGGTCTGAGCTGTTGTCTGCCATCTCTGAGTGCAAGTGTCCTACCTATGCTCCGTTTATCATGCTGCTGATTGAGAAGGCCTGGGAGCACACCTATACTGGGTGCCCGCTGGAGACTAGCGAGTTGGTCTCTCACGAGGTCAAGAGGCTTAGGAGGAAGGATCTCTAGAACACTCTGGTTACTCATTCTGATATTCCGACTAGTGATGATGATGCTAAGGCAGAGGTTGATCATGATGATGATGAGGATTATATGCCCTATGGAGCAGAGCCCTCTTGGGCCAAGAAGCTCAAGAGTAAGATGAAGAAGTTGTTCTGCATGGAGTCTCATGGTCAGTACTTGGCCCATGTAACTGAGAAGAAGGCCCGGAGCCGTCATAAGGAGCTCATGCGTCAGGTTGGTGCGACAGTTGTCAGCGGCTTGGAAGGCCAGATCACTGATGAGGAGGAATGCGTTCAGCAGCACTGCCATTGGACCGACTCTGACCTCGAGCAATCCCCAGCCGATGACAAAGGTGCAGATGATCACGCGGCAATGTGATGATGGAGTGTGTTTGTCCTGTTATCACCTGAGCCTATTGCTTCTATTTGTTCCCTTTTCGGTGTCTCGATGCCAAAGGGGGGAGGTGGATTTGCGTGTTGCGAGTGTGTTTCTTGTTTGAGGCCTTGTCGTTCCTTCTCGCAAACTCTCTTTGTCTTGTTAGGTTTATGTTCGTGAAACCCGGTTACCGTTACTTTGTGTGAGACCTATGCTACCTTATGTATGTCAAGTACTTTAGTAGGTTGTGAGCTTATTTCCTGTTCTATCTTTACTCACCTACTCTTAACCCGCTTATGTCTCCTCACCGTTAGATGTTATTGGACTATAAAATATAGGGGGAGTGTTGATCCTAGAGTGTGTGCTTTGCATTCCAAAGGCAACTCATTTAAATGTGCACATCTAGGGGGAGCCCATCTATATTTTGTAGTCTTTGAGGTTTGCTTACTCTTATTGTTAATATTCTGTGCAAATCCCGTGTTGTCATTGATACGTCCAAAATGCATCACTATTTTGTATCATAATTCATCTTTTTTCATTGATATATTTCACGTTATGATGATGTTCTTATGTTGTTTTGGTCTATTTTACACAGTTTTCAACTTTCCGATACCGGAACAGCAGACGCAGGATTCAGCAGGAAAAAGTGGATGCTGAGTTGCTGAAGAAGAACACCTCCAAATTACCTGAAAATTGACGGGAGGTATTTTTCAGATGAATAACAAAGACACGCAAAAGGGGAGTCAGAGGGGGGCCACAGGGTGCCCAGGCGGCCTGGGGGCGCCCCCCCCCTGGCCGCGCCGGGGGGCGCCTGGAGCCCCTGGCCCACCTCTGGTCGCCCCCTTTTGCATATATGTTCTCCGTCCCCCGAAAACCCTAGGCACGGGACTTTTTACGGAGTTCCACTGCCGCTTCGAGGCGGAAACCTACAAAGAAGAAAAGGGCATCTCCGGCGGGCAGATTCCGCCGGGGAGATCACCTCCCGGAAGGGGAGATCGTCGCCATCGTCATCACCATCGTCACGGGCATCATCGAGATCATCATCAACATCATCCCCAACACCAGCACCATCTCCATCTTCATCCAAATCTCATCTTTCCATCGCAACTTGTCTTGTAACTTGTACTACCTATCCTCTCTACTCCATCGGTGTTGATTACTACTTTGTGGTGAATGCTATTGAGTTTTGTTGGAGAAATATTATTATGTCCAGATTGTTTATCACATATTTATCCCCACTGATCATGATCTCTTTTATGTCTTGTGAGTAGTTACCTTAGTTCTTGAGGACATGGGGAAAGTATTGTTGTTAGTAGTCATATGCTGTTGAAGTAATATGTGTTGTTTGATACTTAAGTTGCGTTGTCAGTCTACTAGTGGTGTTGCGTGAGTCGAACACCCAACACTTCGCCTTATTAAGGACCTAGGAGAATACATTGTGTACAAAGAATGCTTATGGTGGGTTGCCGGAGTGACAGAAACCTGAACCCCAGTTCGCACGCTTTTGCATAAGGGAATAATGGATCCTCGATCGTAATGCTATGGTTAGGCTTTTGCCTTAAATTCTATCTTGTATTTGCGGATGCTTGCAAGGTGTTTAATCATAAGAGTGCATTCATCTTAGTCTAGAGAGTGCACTAGCATAGATCCACCCACTCAACACTTATCAACACATATCATAGTATCGATACGGAATATGGCGAAAGCACATGACTACCTCTCCCGTGTGTCCTCAAGAACGCTTTAGTCTTTATAAGTTCAGTTGCTAGGCCTCTCCTTTGCTAAGAAAGGATTGGGCCACTTGTTACTCTCAGTACCTTTTACATTACTTGCCTTTACATTCCCGTTGCTTATATCGAGAAAACCCCTAAAAGTTATCTTTCAGTGCTTGCAGTAATTTCTTGCTCAGAATCGCTTATCAATACCTTCTGCTCCTCGTTGGGTTCGACACTCTTACTTATCGAAAACACTGCAACAGATCCCTTACGGTTGAGGGTCATCAAGTAACGTTTTCTGGCGCCGTTGCCGGGGAGCGTAGTGCTATTGGTAAAGTGAAACTGGTAAGGAAGTCTTTTTATAATTCTGTTTTTATTTTTGCTATTGCTGCTCTTTGTCCTTATGGATTACCCTATTATTGGAGCGTTGCTTGCGGGGAGACGCCCCACACCTGTGGTGGTTGATCCTCCCCCTACTGAAATTGTGCCTTATAAAATACCAGCTGGCATTATCAATTATGTTTTGGCTAATCGTTATGCAGGAGACAGACATCCCGGTGAACACTTGCTATATTTGTCATGACTATGTTCATTATTTAAGCTTGCAGGTGTATCGAGGAAGTTTGTCATGAGGAAATTGTTTGTCGTATCCCTTATAGATAAAGCTTCAGATTGGTATGGGCTTCTCGATAACCCACACTTGCTGGACTGGCAGGACCTTATGTCTCTCTTTTATACTAAATTTTATCCTCTTCATGAAATTCATCGAGACAGGAATTATATCTATAACTTTAGGTCTCGTGACGGAGAAAGCATTGCTCAAGCTTGGGGGAGATTGAAGTCCCTAATGCTCAAATGCCCCATTCATAAGCTTCCCAATGAAATTATACTTACAAATTTTTATGCCAGGCTTTCTCGTCAGGATAAGGAGATGCTGGATGCCTCCTCTAGTGGGGTATTTCAGAAGAAGAGTGTTGAAGAAAGGTGGGATCTCCTTGAAAGAATCCAGAGGAATACTGAAGATTGGGAAATTGATAAAGGTATTGAAACCGCTATAAATTATGAACATGATTATATTGAGAGCTATGTGCAAACTGATTACTTCAATACTTTTTGCTCTAAGATTGGTCTTGATTCCCATCTAGTGATTGATTTATGTAAGAATTTTGCCTCTCACGTTGATTCTTTCAAAAAGAATAGAGACCAGCACCATGCACCTTTTAAAGAACCACCTATTGATATTTATGTTGCTGAGCCTATTTTTCCTGCAGTCATATATGAAAAGCCTCCTTTTCCCATGAGGATAAAGGAACACTCTCTTGTGACAGGCATAATAAATAAAAGTGAGAGAAGAGTTGATGAACCTGAGGACCAGATCAGGGTCGATCCTCAAGTTGCATTGATTAAAGACCTTGCTACTGATGATGTTCTGGATTCCAATATTACTTTTTGTGCTGTTTCCATTAACCTTGTCACAGCCAAGAACAAAGGCCCAATTTTAGGTACTCCGGTGGTATCTGTTAAAATAGGAGATCACAATTATTATGGGCTATGCGATTTGGGATCGAGTGCAAGTGCTATTCCATATTCACTCTATGAAGAAATCATCGGTGAGATTTCCCCTTGTGAACTTGAAGAAGTTGATGTTACTATTCATCTTGCAAATAGATCAACTATCTCTCCTATCGGAATTGTGAGGGACGTTGAAGTCCTATGTGGAAAGGTAAAATACCCTACCGACTTTCTGGTACTTGGTTCAGCCAGGGACAATTTTTGTCCCATCATTTTCGGTAGACCTTTTCTTAGAACTTGTGGAGCTATAATAGATTGCAGGAAAGGTAAAGTTTCTGTTGAATTCGATGGTGAGCCATATGAATTTAATTTTTCTAAGTTCTCTAAGCAGCATCATGGTACTGATTTACCTAGTGATGATAAAATTATTGAAAGTATTGCCTCTATTGCTATTCCCCCTGATGATCCTTTGCAGCAATACATGGAGGACCACGAGAATGATTTGCATATGCAGGAAAGAAATGAACTAGATGAAATATTCTTGAGGCAGCCTGCTATCCTGAAGCACAACCTTCCGGTTGAACCTTTGGGAATTTTGTCAAAACCGAAAGAAGACCCGGTGTTCGACCTTAAACCTCTTCCCGATACGCTCAAGTATGCTTATTTAGATGAAAAGAAAGTATATCCTGTTATTATCAATTCTAACCTTTCAGGATATGAAGAAGAGCGATTACTGGAAGTACTTCGTAAACACCGAGGCGCAATTGGCTACACCCTTGATGACCTTAAGGGGATTAGTCCATCTATCTGTCAACATACTATCAACCTTGAGCCTGATGCTAAACCAGTTGTTGATCATCAACGACGGTTGAACCCGAAGATGATGGATGTCGTTAGAACTGAGATTCTCAAGCTTCTAGCCGCAGGTATTATCTACCCTATAGCTGACAGTAAGTGGGTAAGTCCGGTACATTGTGTTCCTAAGAAAGGAGGTACAACTGTGGTTCCTAATGATAAAAATGAACTTATACCTCAGAGAATTATTATTGGATATAGAATGTGTATTGATTACAGGAAGTTGAACAAGGCAACCAGGAAGGATCACTACCCGTTGCTGTTCATCGACCAAATGCTTGAAAGGTTATCCAAAAATACCCACTTTTGTTATCTCGATGGTTATTCTGGTTTCTCTCAAATTCATGTTAACACTGTCGATCAAGAGAAGACCACTTTTACTTGTCCTTTTGGTACTTATGCTTACAGACATATGCCTTTTGGTTTATGTAATGCCCCTGCTACTTTTCAAAGGTGTATGTCTGCTATCTTTCATGGTTTCTGCGGGGATATTATGGAAGTCTTCATGGACGATTTCTCCGTCTATGGAACTTCATTTGACCATTGTCTTCACAACCTTAATAAAGTTTTGCAGAGATGCGAGGAGACAAATTTGGTACTCAACTGGGAGAACTGCCACTTTATGGTTAATGAAGGAATTGTTCTTGGTCACAAGATTTCCGAAAGGGGAATTGAAGTGGACAAAGCCAAGATCGAAGCTATTGAGAGGATGCCCTATCCAAGGGACATCAAAGGTATTCGCAGTTTTCTCGGTCATGCAGGTTTTTATAGAAGATTGATTAAAGACTTTTCTAAAACCTCGAGACCCCTCACTAATCTTCTCCAGAAGGATGTTCCTTTTGCGTTTGATGAAAATTGTAAGGAAGCTTTTGAAATCCTTAAGAAAGCTTTAATAACTGCTCCTATAGTACAACCACCTGACTGGAACTTACCTTTTGAAATTATGTGTGATGCAAGTGATTTTGCTGTTGGAGCTGTTTTAGGACAAAGAGTTGATAAGAAATTGAATGTTATACATTATGCTAGTAAGACCCTTGATAGTGCTCAAAGAAATTATGCTACTACTGAGAAGGAATTCTTAGCTGTAGTTTTTGCTTGTGATAAGTTTAGGCAGTATATTGTTGATTCCAAAGTTATTATTCATACTGACCATGCTGCCATTAAATATCTTATGACAAAGAAGGATGCCAAGCCAAGGCTTATCAGATGGGTACTCCTTCTCCAAGAATTTGATTTGCAGATTGTTGATAGGAAAGGGGAAGACAATCCGGTAGCGGACAATCTTTCAAGAATGGAAGATATACCGCATGACCCCATCCCAGTTAACGATAGTTTTCCAGACGAGCAACTTGCCGTTGTAAAAATACAACCTCTTTCCGACCCTTGGTATGCAGATTATGCTAATTTTATTGTTGCGAAGTATTTGCCTCCAGGTCTAACATTTTAGCAGAGGAAGAAGTTCTTTCATGATTTGAGACACTACTTTGGGGATGACCCACATCTTTTCAAAGAAGGTCCCGACGGGATCGTGAGAAGATGCATTCCGGAACATGAGCAGAAGGACGTTCTCCGACGATGTCATGATAGTCCCTATGGAGGACATCATGCCGGTGAGAGGACTGCACATAAGGTTCTTCAATCAGGTTTTTATTGGCCTACTCTCTTTAAAGATGCTAGAAATTATGTTTTAGCCTGTGATAAATGTCAGAGAGTTGGTAACATTAGTAGAAGGAATGAGATGCCTATGAATTACTCACTAGTGATTGAACCTTTCGATTGTTGGGGTTTTGATTTTATGGGTCCTTTTCCTTCTTCGCACAAGTACACTCACATTTTAGTAGCTGTTGATTATGTGACCAAGTGGGTTGAAGCAATCCCCACTGAAAGTGTTGATCACAAAACATCCTTGAAAATGCTTAAAGATGTAATTTTTCCTAGGTTTGGTGTACCAAGGAATCTCATGACCGATGGAGGATCACACTTCATGCACGGAGCTTTTAGAAAAGCTTTGGCTAAATACGATGTTAATCATAGAATTGCTTCACCTTATCATCCTCAAACTAGTGGGCAAGTTGAGCTCACCAATAGAGAGATTAAGTTGATCTTGCAGAAAACATTAAACAGAAATAGGAAGGATTGGTCAAATAAATTAGGAGATGCTTTGTGGGCATATAGAACTGCTTACAAAAACCCCATGGGCATGTCTCCCTATAAGATGGTGTATGGCAAGGCTTGCCATTTACCATTAGAGCTAGAGCACAAAGCTTTCTGGGCTGTTAGAGAGCTTAGCGCTGACCCAAAACTAGCTGGTGAGAAGCGTCTCATGAACTTGACTTCTCTAGATGAATGGTGAAGTGAAGCTTACGAGAGTGCTAAAATGTTCAAGGAAAAGGTAAAAAGGTGGCATGATAGGAAGATTCTGAAACGTGAATTTAATGTCGGTGATAAAGTTTTATTGTTTAGATCCCGTTTCAGGTTTTCTCCAGGTAAACTACTTTCCAGGTGGGAAGGACCATTTCATATTGAAGAAGTTTATCGGTCTGGCGCAATTAAGATTAATAATTTTGAAGGCACCAAACCTCAAGTTGTGAATGGGCAAAGACTTAAACATTACATAGTAGGAGACCCTGTCGATGTTGATGTGAATATAATATACACAACAACCCACGAAGAACATGTTGCAGCCCTGTTTCAGACGCCAGCAGAAGCAGAATAAAGAAAAGGTATGTAGTACGGTAAGAAAACACCGCAAAACATCATAAAAGTTCCGTATTACGAGTTTTTGTAAAATTAGTAAAATTCCGAGTCGAAGTGGAGCCGGAGACGACCTCCAGGGAGTCCAGGCGCCCCCCTGGCGCCCCCCCCTGGGCCGCGCCGGCAGGCCGCCTGGACACCCTGGAGCCCGTCTCCGACCCCGCTTTGGTCCGTTACCTTCCTTTCTGTGCATAAATTTTTCCTATATATTTGCCCGGGTTGTTCCGGCAACGTATCTTGCGATTTCGCGTGTTTTCTCTTCGATCTGTTTCTGCCAAGAAATCTTTCAGCTAAATTTAGGTGCCATGGCTTCTCCAAGTTCCCCCAAGGACACGTTCGTCGTCAACGTCATCAACCCTTACCTCGCTGAGGTGAAGAAGCACCCTCAGGTTGTTCAGATGAAGGAAGGCGTCCTTCATCAAGAAGATCTGAAGGGACCTATCAAGGAGGGGAGCATCCAGGTTAGGCTGGAAGAAGTGGAGCAAGAAGTCTTCAAGTACAAGAAGATGACCGGGCGTGGTGTCGAAGCTAACTTTGACATCACCAACGAGCTGAAGAACTACTTTCTGAAGGAGATGAAGGAGATGTGGGAAAGAATCGCCGCGTCTGAAGACAGAATTATAGAACTCCAAGGGAAAATTAATGATCTACATAACCAGAACTGTGAGTATGAACTAAGGTTTCTACGCATGGGTTTGGGTGCTGAATGCAGGATCCAGGAGACGAGCTTCTCATATGAGACTGGAGAACCCCTTCCATGGAAGAGTTTTGCCAAGAACTACTTGATCAACGCCAACAAGGATGATGAGTGAAATCTCCGTGGTAATGGCATTCCCTTGGCTTGTTCCAAGCTTGGGGGAGTGCCCGGTATCTTTATCTTTTACCTTTTGTCTTTTAGAAGTCAAGTAGAGTCGTATCATGTCTAGGGAGGTTATTATATGAGATAGGTGTGTGCATTGAGGTCTATCGCCCCCTTGGTGAAGAATTGTATCCGTGTGTGTGGAGTCGTTTATGATGGAATATTAATGAGAAGTTTATCAGTTCCTTTTTGCTGCACTCGGTATTCTCTTCACGCAATCGGCCTTATAGGATGATTCTTATGGGGAGTATTGACCTTATGTCAGGTATGGCTATGAAACTTTATTTAATCTTGGCAAATATAGCTTTGGTCATAACAACAAGCATGATTTTCTTAGATTATCAATATAGCCAAAACCTTTATGTTATTATGCTTGAAGTGTTATGATGACAAGGAAGACAACTTGATGTGTTATGCTTATTTCAATGTTCATGCTTTATATTGCTTTGCATCTTAGTCATCATCAATTATCTACTCTCTCAAAACCTTTGCTTTAGCTCATGAGGAAGTAGTAGCTAATTCATGACCTTTTTGAGTTGGACAAGCTTCACCCCGGGATTGCATGTATAATGTGCAAACCCATAATACGAAAAGGAACTGGCATTGAGTGCGCCCGGCTTAAAAATAATATAACAAACAAACCCTCCTTCACGCTTTGTTCATGAGAAATCAGAAAACTTTGGCAGTGATAAACAAAGGAGAATAAGAGGATGTTATCGTCCTCATACGGGAGCCGTTCCTCGAAACTTGTCCAGTTCAAGAAGTAATTGAGTTATCTATTAGCATTCGTTGACGAATCATGCACCTCTCAAAACTTGTTTTCATTCTGTTTGATTTGAGGATAGCACATGAGTTTTCCCTACTACCCTAGAGCAGGGCCTATCTTTTAATTTTAAGTTGAGTCAGTTATTTCTACTTCCCTCTATTTCCCAAAGAGAGCAGACGTTTGATGTTGATAAGGATTCATTCATATAAAGCTGCATTAAGATTTGTCATATCATATCCTTGTTGACATTATCATTTGATAAGTAAGTTGTTTGTCATGCCCAGCTAAGGCAAATATCTTCCTTTGTGTTAACACTTTCACTTCTTGCTTATTAACATGTTATTTCAAAAAGCTTCAATTAATCCCATCAAATATAAGAGCAAAAGCTAAAATTATTTGTTGTTCTTTGACCAAAGGACATGTTTGCCATGATATAATGAGCTTCCTTAGTCCTACTTTCGAATATAAGTGTTAACACTCTTTCATAAGATCCTTATGAGTTGAAGATTGCTGCTGAGGATATTTGACTTGGTAAAGAGACTATGATGCTTCTTGTCCGTATTCTATTTATCGACACTTCACTCTCTAAACTTGTGGACAGGTTTACCGAGTTCACATTCGCTTGGGGACAAGCGAGGTCTAAGCTTGGGGGTGTTGATACGTCCAAAATGCATCACTATTTTGTATCATAATTCATCTTTATTCATTGATATATTTCACGTTATGATGATGTTCTTATGTTGTTTTGGTCTATTTTACACAGTTTTCATCTTTCCGATACCGGAACAGCAGACGCAGGATTCAGCAGGAAAAAGTGGATGCTGAGTTGCTGAAGAAGAACACCTCCAAATTACCTGAAAATTGACGGGAGGTATTTTTCAGATGAATAACAAAGACACGCAAAAGGGGAGTCAGAGGGGGGCCACAGGGTGCCCAGGCGGCCTGGGGGCGCCCCCCCCCCTGGCCGCGCCAGGGGGGCGCCTGGCCCACCTCTGGTCGCCCCCTTTTGCATATATGTTCTCCGTCCCCCGAAAACCCTAGGCACGGGACTTTTTACGGAGTTCCGCCGCCGCTTCGAGGCGGAAACCTACAGAGAAGAAAAGGGCATCTCCGGCGGGCAGATTCCGCCGGGGAGATCACCCCCCGGAAGGGGAGATCGTCGCCATCGACATCACCATCGTCACGGGCATCATCGAGATCATCATCAACATCATCCCCAACACCAGCACCATCTCCATCTTCATCCAAATCTCATCTTTCCATCGCAACTCGTGTTGTAACTTGTACTACCTATCCTCTCTACTCCATCGGTGTTGATTACTACTTTGTGGTGAATGCTATTGAGTTTTGTTGGAGAAATATTATTATGTCCAGATTGTTTATCACATATTTATCCCCACTGATCATGATCTCTTTTATGTCTTGTGAGTAGTTACCTTAGTTCTTGAGGACATGGGGAAAGTCTTGTTGTTAGTAGTCATATGCTGTTGAAGTAATATGTGTTGTTTGATACTTAAGTTGCGTTGTCATTCTACTAGTGGTGTTGCGTGAGTCGAACACCCAACACTTCGCCTTATTAAGGACCTAGGAGAATACATTATGTACAAAGAATGCTTATGGTGGGTTGCCGGAGTGACAGAAACCTGAACCCCAGTTCGCACGCTTTTGCATAAGGGAATAATGGATCCTCGATCGTAATGCTATGGTTAGGCTTTTGCCTTAAATTCTATCTTGTATTTGCGGATGCTTGCAAGGTGTTTAATCATAAGAGTGCATTCATCTTAGTCTAGAGAGTGCACTAGCATAGATCCACCCACTCAACACTTATCAACACATATCATAGTATCGATACGGAATATGGCGAAAGCACATGACTACCTCTCCCATGTGTCCTCAAGAACGCTTTAGTCTTTATAAGTTCAGTTGCTAGGCCTCTCCTTTGCTAAGAAAGGATTGGGCCACTTGTTACTCTCAGTACCTTTTACATTACTTGCCTTTACATTCCCGTTGCTTATATCGAGAAAACCCCTAAAAGTTATCTTTCAATGCTTGCAGTAATTTCTTGCTCGGAATCGCTTATCAATACCTTCTGCTCCTCGTTGGGTTCGACACTCTTACTTATCGAAAACGCTGCAACAGATCCCTTACGGTTGAGGGTCATCAGTCATCAACCCACCAAAAAGGGGGAGATTGTAAGGGCATGTCCCTTCCTATGTGATTTTGGTGATTGATGACAATGCGTTTGTGGACTAATCGTGTGTGCTAAGTATTTTAGAGATTAATCCATTGGCACGAGACGATTATCTCCCCTCGAAGCTTTAAGCAGAAGACGAGTCGTTGTCCTCGGATTTTCTTTGGTGGACTTGAGTCGTAGGAGACACCGTACTATCAAGAGGGGGTCCGCATTGGAAAGGCTAGGGTGGAATCATCACGTACACTTCTTTTTGGCAGCCTCAACTCTTTTCTTGTCTTGGAGTTGTCTGCATCTTCCAAGTGGAGATTTTGTTGATGGGAGCGGTAGTACCGCCGCTGGCGCGGTAGTACCGCCTATGACCGCCAAGCGGTAGTACCATGGCGCAGCGCGGTAGTACCTCTTGGGGCATATGCGGCAGTACCGGTCCAGTCTGGCTCCACTACCGTGTCGATTCGAGAGGTCTTTTTCTCATGTCGGATTTTACGGGAGTAGCAGCGGTAGTAGCAGCGGTAGTACCGCTGCCACCACCGCAGCCACTACTGCTCCCCTCTTCTAAGCCTTGTCTTTTCCACTGTGCGGTAGTAACGCTGGGGGCCGTAGTAGTACTGCTGCGACCTGCGGTAGTACCGTTCCACCTAGTGGCAGTACCACTCTGAGCGGTCAGATATGGGGATAACGGTTCACTTATCCCCACCACTATATAAAGAGGTCTTCTTCCTCTAGAAGACCTACCTCTTCTCCCCCAAGCTCCATTGTTGCTCCAAAAGGTATTTTCGCCCGATCACTTTCCCGAGCCAATCAAACTTGTTGATTCTCTAGGGATTGGTTGAGAAGGCCCAGATCTACACTTCCACAAAGAGAAATTTGATTCCCCCCACTAATCCCTTGCTGACCTTGTTGGGTGTTTGAGCACCCTAGACGGTTGAGGTCACCTCGAAGCCATATTCCATTGTTGTTAAGTTTCGTGGTTTCGTTGGGAGCCTCCAATTAAGTTGTGGAGATAGCCCCAACCTTGTTTGTAAAGGTTCGGTCGCTGCCTTCAAGGGCACCAATAGTGGAATCACGGCATCTCGCATTGTGTGAGGGTGTGAGGAGAATACGGTGGCCCTAGTGGCTTCTTGGGGAGCATTGTGCCTCCACACCGCTCCAACGGAGACGTGTTTCCCCTCAAAGGGAAGTAATTTTGGTAACACATCCTCGTCTCCACCGATTCCACTCTTGGTTATGTCTTACCTTTACTTGTGCTAGCTTTATTGTGTTAATTCCTTGTGCTTGCTTGTGTGCTTGTAGTTGTTGCATCATATAGGTCGCCAACGTAGTTGCACATCTAGAGAACCTATTTTGTTGCTAAGTTTAATTTGGTCAAGAAAAGCTGAAAATTGTTAGTTGCCTATTCACCCCCCCTGTAGTCAACCATATCGATCCTTTCACCGGGAAGTTAGCCCGCAAGCTTTGGAATCGATTCTTAACTAAAAAGAACCAAATTGTCGACTATCCGGACGCTGAATCCTTAGCGGCATTTAAACACAGCGTCTAAGACGAATGACTTGCAAGACACCTCGGCCAGGAGAAGCCGAAGGCAATGGCCGCCCTTACTACTCTCATGAACCACTTTTACGTAGGCGAAGACAGCTGGCGAGCTCATAGAAGCAACATTACCAGCGACCCTGGCACTTCCGAAGTCAGGGACGGCAATGCCAAGCCACGATGCAACAAGAACAAGCTTCGAAACAATAACGGAGAAACAGATGATACGGCAGTAAACGCCGGATTCAGTGGGTCCACGTCTGGTTAACAGAAGAAGCCGTTCAAAGGCAATAGAGACGGTCCATCCAGCTTGGACAAAATATTAGAGAGACCTTGCCAGATTCATGGCACCCCTGACAAACCTGCAAACCACACCAACAGAAATTGTTGGGTATTCAAGTAGGCCGGCACGTTAAACGCTGAACACAAGGGGAAATGACCTCAAAGCGAGGACGAAGACGAGCCTCACCAACCGAATACTGGGGGACAGAAGCAATTTCCCCCCTGAGGTGAAAACGGTAAATATGATCTATGCCACTCATATCCCCAAGAGGGAGCGCAAGCGCGCCCTAAGGGACATTTACGTCGTAGAGCCCGTCGCTCGAAAGTTCAACCCATGGTCGGCTTGTCCGATCACCTTTGATCGTAGGGATCACCCAACTAGTATCCATAACGGAGGTTTGGCGACACTAGTACTTGATCCCATAATCGATGGATATCATCTTGCTCGAGTCCTTATGGACGGCGACAGCAGTCTCAACTTGATCTATCAAGACACTGTCTGCAAGATGGGGATGGACCCATCAAGAATCAAGCCTAGCAGCACTACCTTTAAAGGAGTGATACCCGGCGTAGAGGCCCGCTGCACGGGCTCATTAACACTGGAAGTGGTATTCGGCTCTCCAAACAATTTTCGAAGTGAGGAGTTAATCTTCGACATCGCTCCCTTCTGAAGTGGCTATCATGCACTACTCGGAAGAACGGCCTTCGCCCGCTTTAATGCAGTCCCGCACTATGCTTACATGAAGCTTAAAATGCCTGGAGCGCACGGCGTCATCACGGTCAATGGAAACATGGAGCGCTCCCTCCGTATGGAGGATACTGCGGCCCTAGCAGCCAAAGTACAAGGCGGCCTATTCAAGCCGAATAATTCATGAGTCGTCAAGGCCAAAGACACTGCTAAACGTGTCCGGCAAGCTTTACAATGCGGCAACTCAGAAGAACATGAGCTTGATTAGCAGTTATGCCTCTGCCGACTGGCTTACAAGGTGGTAGAATATGTACCTCGTGTACACAACTACGCCCTTAAAATACCTTGGGCAGCGCTGGGGGCACACTGCGGAAAAACAGGCCATAGTTCGGCTTGACCCTATTCGGACTCTAAAATATTTTCTTAAGGTTCATTAAAAGAACCCACCTTATCTATGATTGTGTGGGGCATTCTTTTTCAAATTTCCCCTTCCTTTTTCACAGGCGGCCATCAAACCTCTCTCCCTCAAGGACATGTTACAAAGGAGAAACGGTGCAGATGTGCAGCAGGGCCCCATCGAGATTTTCAAATCATTAATTTTAGGCTCCGTGTAAACCTTTCCTTTTATTATTCTTCTTCCTTTTTGGCATGTAAAATGCCCAAAATGCTATTGGCATTATGTGTAACCACACGGCTAGCCGTATTAATCAGGATATAAAAGAAGCATTTTGGTTCCAATTTGTTTGGAATTTATTTTACATTACCATGTGTGTTCTCTCCCAACCTCAGATTACCACATGTGCCTCAACCTGGATTTAATACGAGGGGTTGTATTCGGCCTAGCACACTTCAAAGTCCGAACACCTATAGGGAACTGTTCGACGTCCTGAATATTGTGTTATATGCATCGGCTCCGAATCATGTCTTGGGTCCATAGTTGGGTTGCCCGGCTCCTGTTCGTACCACCTTACATTCCGCATTGTTCGGCTAAGGTAGTAAAGGGAGAACTACTGCGATTGTATTTCTGGTTCATCCGGTCAAGTACCTCAGTAGATAAAACCGAAAACTGACTCTCATGACAAGCGAGAGCTAGTCGGCGATTCGGTGACTTAGTGTTATACTATGATCGTTAGCAATCTACTCCGTGTTATACGAGGGGCTGGTCTTCGCCCAACCACGTAAAGTGGGCACCGTAATCCGGATAGCCACACACGCAGCAAGGGGCTAGTACTTAGCCCCACAAGTCAAGCTCCTATGGCTAAGTGAAAGCAATAAAGATGTATAGTCCGATTGCCTGGTTTGCTCCGCGGACACCTACTTTATGGACCAAGACGTTGGGTAAAGAGTGATCACATGCAATACCGAACACCCATGTAGTATCTACATGGGAGCTGAAGCCGATGACTGGAAACTTTCAGTAACAATAATAATAAACAGCTGCACAGGAGGAAAATTCGCTTGCAATACAAGGCGCAAAAATATATACATATCGGTTCATAAGCATAGTCTTTACAATTCGAATGCAATTACTCAAAGGCCACGTCCTTTGAGAACTGGCCCTCTACAATACGGGCTCCTTCTAGGATGTCATTGAAGTACCTCTCCAGCCTCCGATGATCCTTGCCCTTGGGCGGGCCGGCGGTTGCCACTTCGGCGGCCTTCATCTTCGCCTAGTGCATCTTGACGCGGGCAAAGGCCATCCGTGCACCCTCTATACAGGCCGAGCGCTTCATAGCGTCAACCAGCAGCCTCGGATCGACGAGCCGCTTCACCAATCCAAAGTAGATACTCGGGATTGGCTCGGCGGGCCAGAGCCGTACTATCAAGTCCTTCATGGCTGCAGCCGCCATTTTGTGCAGCTCGACCAGCTGCTTCAACTGGTCATTCAGAGGTACTGGATGTTCTGGTGCAAGGAATTGCGACCAGAACAGCTTCTCTGTGTTATTCCCCTCCTGGGCTCTGAAGAATTGGGCGGCGTCGGCGATGCTCTTCGGGAGATCCGCAAACGTGCCTGGAGAACTCCACAATCGCGTCAGCGAAAGATACTTCTGACTTCCAAAGATACTTTGCAGAAGAAAGACCTTACAAGCCACTATATGCCGCGCCTGTTTGATCTGCTCGCGAGCACGGCGGGACTCGATTCCCGCCTCCTTGGCAGCACTGACAGCCTAGTTGAGTTCGGGTGCTTGATCCGAAGTCTTCTCCTCCAGCTCCTCGCACTTGTGAATAGCATATCGCAGCTCTTGTTCGACTTCGGCCACCCGCGACTCATGTTGTCGGCGGGAGGCCTGTTCGGCCTCCAGTTCTGCAGCCGCTTTGTCAACGACTGCTTTGTTCATCTCGGCCTCCTTCTTGGCCTGTGCAAAAGCGCCCTTGAGGGTTTCGACCTCAGCTGCCCCAACTGTGACATAATCACACTGCACAATGAGTTCATACTCTTACAATCAAACATATCGTCTTTTGACATAATTATTCTTTGAAAGTCCGCATACCTTGCATTTCATCAAACCGCTTGTTAACGCGGTAGAGCTCTTCATCAGCTAGTTGAAGCTTCCGATTGAGCTTGGCAACCTCTACGGCCTGGGCATATGCCGCAACTAGGGAAGCCTGTTCAAAAAAAATGGCACAGTATGTTCTATTAGCTAATACTATATGTATCCTCTGTCCGATTCTCTCCAGAATCGAACAAAGCATCAGGGGCTATTGTCCGTACACAGGTTTGTTATCCTATACAAATAAAACGTAAAGTTCTTTCAGAATATTACGTCGCATACCTCAAAGCCCGTCTACAGGCTATTGAAGGCTTCATTCAGTCCACTTTTGGCAGACTGAATCTTTCCCATGACCGCACCCATCAGGGTGCGGTGTTCCGCCACAATGAAAGCACCTTGTAGTGCTTCCTCCAGCGTGTTCGGCGCCTCCGGATTAATGGAGGACGTCGTTGGACCTGATGTCCTCCCCCTATCGTAGGGGGCTGTCTCCCGATTCTGGAGCCGTACTGGCCTCCAGAATAGTGTTCGGCGGGGGCCCGGATTGCTTGGGCTCCCCACCATCGGTTGCCATAGGGATTGTCTCCCCTTGGCTGATGGTGGCCGAGGTGTTCACCTCGGGCACCTTTTGGTCCGCCCCGCCTCCACCTTCTTGTGCAGGGGATACCTGTAGGGAAGACACTTCGGTGTCCCCTAGGATGGGTGATACGTCCATTTTGAATCATGCTTTTATGTTGATATTTATTGCACTATGGGCTGTTATTACACGTTATGTCATAATACTTATGCCTTTTCTCTCTTATTTTACAAGGTTTACATGAAGAGGGAGAATGCCGGCAGTTGGAATTCTGGGATGGAAAGGAAGCAAACTCAAGAAACCAATTCTGCACAACTCAAAAAGCCCCAAAACTCCACGGGACATCGTTTCAGAAAATAGAAAAATATCTGGCGAAAGAAAATCACCAGGGGGGCACCACCTGCCTACGAGGGTGGGGGCGCCCCCCCCCCCTCTCTGGGCGCGCCCCCTACCTCATGGGCCACACGATGGTCCTCCGATGCCCATCTTCTCATATATGAGCTGTTTTGACCTGGAAAAAATCAGAAGGAGGCTTGCGGGACCAGACGCCGCCGTCTCAAGGCGGAACCTTGGCGAAAACCAATCTAGGGCTCCGGCAGAGCTGTTCTGCCAGGGATACTTCCCTCCAGGAAGGGGAAATCGTCATCACCGTTATCACCAACAACTCTCCCATCTTGGGGAGGGTTATCTTCATCAACATCTTCACCAGCACCATCTCCTCTCAAACCCTAGTTCATCTCTTGTATCCAATCTTTGTACCCAAACCTTAGATTGGTACATGTGGGTTGCTAGTAGTGTTGATTACTCCTTGTAGTTGATGCTAGTTGGTTTATTTGGTGGAAGATCATATGTTCAGATCTATTATGCATATTAATACCCCTCTGATCATGAACAATATTATGTATTGTGAGTAGTTACTTTTCTTCCTAAGGACATGGGAGAAGTCTTGCTATTAGTAGTCATGTGAATTTGGTATTCGTTCGATATTTTGATGAGATGTATGTTGTCTCTCCTCTAGTGGTGTCATGTGAACGTCAACTACATGACACTTCACCATTATTTGGGCCTAGAGGAAGGCATTGGGAAGCAATAAGTAGATGATGGGTTGCTAGAGTGACAGAAGCTTAAACCCAAGTTTATGTGTTGCTTCGTAAGGGGCTGATTTGGATCCATATGATTCATGCTATGGTTAGGTTTACCTTAATACTTCTTTTGTAGTTGCGGATGCTTGCATTAGAGGTTAATCATAAGTGGGATGCTTGTCCAAGTGAGGATAGCACCCAAGCACCGGTCCACCCACATACCAAATTATCAAAGTACCGAACGCGAATCAGATGATCGTGATGAAAACTAGCTTGACGATAATTCCCATGTGTCCTCGGGAGGGCTTTCCTCCATATAAGAGTTTGTCCAGGCTTGTCGTTTGCTACAAAAAGGATTGGGCAACCTTGATGCACCTTATTTACTTTTACCTTTTGTCACTTGCTACCAATTACCTTATCACAAAACTATTTGTTACCTATAATTTCAGTGCTTGCAGAAAATACCTTACTGAAAATGCCTATCATTTCCTTCTGCTCCTCGTTGGGTTCGACACTCTTACTTATCGAAAGGACTACGATAGATCGCCTACACTTGTGGGTCATCATGACTCTTTTCTAGCGCCGTTGCCGGGGAGTGAAGCGCCTTTGGTAAGTGGAATTTGGTAAGGAAAAATATATATAGTGTGCTGAAATTTACTATCACTTATTGCTATGGCTCATCATCCTTTGAGGGGCTTGTTCGGGGTATCTTCACATCGACCAGAAGAGCAAAGAGTTGCTCCTCAACCTACTGCACCTACTGAAATTTTTTGCTTTGAAATTCCTTCGGGTATGATAGAGAAACTGCTAGATAATCCTTTTATAGGAGACGGAACAATGTCCCAATTTACACCTAATCTATGTGGATGAAGTTAGTGGATTATTTAAGCTTGCAGGTATGCCCAAAGATGTTATCAAGAAGGTATTCCCTTTATCTTTGAAGGGAGATGCATTGACATGGTTTAGGCTATGTGATGATACTGGATCATGGAACTATAATCGTCCGAAGTTGGAATTTCATCAGAAGTTCTACCCTATGCACTAGGTTCATCGTGATCGTAATTATATTTGTAATTTTTGGCCTCGCGAAGGAGAAAGCATCACTCAAGCTTTGGGGGAGGCTTAATTCAATGTTATATTCATGCCCCAATCATGAGCTCTCAAGAAAAACGATCATTCAAAATTTTTATGCTCGACTTTCTCTCAATAATCGCACCATGCTTGAAAATTCTTGTGCTGGTTCTTTTATGATGAAGACTATTGAATTCAAATGGGATTTATTGGAAAGTATTAAATGCAACTCTGAAGATTGGGATCTCGATGAAGGTAAGGAGTTAGGTATGACCCCTAAGTTTGAAAAGACTGTCACTTATAATGTTGATCCTATTGTTCCTACAGCTTATATTGAGAAAACACCTTTCCCTGTTAGAATAAAGGATCATGCTAAAGCTTCAACTATGGTTGGTAAGAGTAGTACTAGAACACCTACATCCTCTGAGCAAATTAAAGTTGAACCTACTGTTGCTATGTTTAAAGATCTCTTGGTTGAAAATTTATATGGACATGTTATTTACCTCCAAGAGGAAGCTGCTAGAATAGCCAAACCCGATGCTAGGAATAAACATAGACCTGTTGTAGGCTTGCATGTTATCTTTGTTAAAATAGGAGATCATTGCTATCATGGTTTATGTGACGTAGGTGCTAGTGCAAGTATAATCCCTCATTCCCTATATCAAGAAATTATGCATGACATTGCACCTATTGAGTTGGAAGGGATTGATGTTACTATTAAGCTTGCTAACAGAGACACTATTTCACCAGTTGGGATTGTTAGAGATGTTGAAGTTTTGTGTGGGAAAGTTAAATACCCTACTGATTTTCTTATTCTTAGCTCCCCACAAGATGACTTTTGTCTCATTATATTTGGTAGACCCTTCTTGAATATTGTTAATGCTAAGATAGACTGCTTGAAAGATATTATTACTGTTGGTTTAGGGGATATGTCTCATGATTTTAACTTTGCTAAATTTCGTAGACAACCCCATGATAAAAAATTACCTAGTAAGGATGAAATTATTGGTCTTGCTTCTATTGTTGTGCATCCTAATGATCCTTTAGAACAATATCTGCTAGACCATGAAAATGATATGTATATGAATGAAAGAAGGTGTCGGTGTATTTGGATCGACACCTATGGGATCACAAGAATCCCTACTACGGTTGCGGGGCGCGGGGTTGAGAGAAGAGCGGATCTAACGGCCAGGACACGGTTCCTTTACCCAGGTTCAGGCCGCAAAGATGCGTAAAACCCTACTCCTGCTTCGGTGGATTATATGTTTGTGTTCTTCAGCTAGTGAGGAGCTCCAAAAGAGTCGTGAGGAGTTCTAAAAAGCCGAATCCTCCTCCTGGTCGCCTCGGGCCTCCTTTTATAGGAAAAAGGGGTCGCCACAGTGGCACACAGGAGGTGGAAAGGGTACAGTGATGCGAGGTTATCCCTCGCATTATAGGACAAGGCGCATTTAATGCGCTTAGCTTAGGTGTCCTCGCTTTATCGGGGACGAGGGGAGACGTCCGTCTTGTCCGTCGCCACCCCTCCTCGTGTTGACACGCGCCCTGGCCAGCAGTGCCTGAGGCGCCATGTAGGCAGACAGGCAGCTGAGGAGGCGCAACGATGGGTCTCCACGAAGATCTGTGGGTTGTCACGCAGGAGCCTGTCCAGCTGGTCGGGTCGGCAGCTGCGTGGGTCGGTGGAAACCCAGTTGGTGTGGGCCTGAAGGTGGCCCTGCGGGTGTCCTCGGCAAGGGCCTTGCCGGGGCTCCGGCAAGGGTCCTGTCGCGGCGCCTACTGTCATCCCCGGCAAGGTGCTTGCCGAGGGCCTTGTAGTTCTCCTTGGCTGGGATCCTGCCAAGGGTCGCCGTCTTCTTAACTTGTATCTGATCTTGGATGTCTTCACAAAGATCTGCATGCCACCACGTGGATATCTCCCGAATCCTCGCCCCATGGGGGCGGAGGACTCAAGGGTGATCCGCTCCGTAGGCGTGGGGCGAGCTGCCGCGGCAAGGGTCTTACCGTGGCTGCCAGAGCTGGCCCCCGGCAAGGACCTTGTCGAGGGAAGCCGCTTCGTCCCTTTGCTCTTTGTGGTCTTGTTCTTGACGCTGCTCCAGTCTCCATCAAGCTTTGATCTTACCCTGGCTCACCTCCCTTGCCATGCTTGGTGTGGTGGTGCCCGTGGCTCAGACTGCCCGTGCACAGTCATAGGGGTACAAAAAGGGTACCCCTCTTTTTGTACACCGACAGGAGCCCCCGGGCCTGGGTCACACATAAGCGCAACACGTTGTTGGGCCAGGCCCAGAACGGTGCGCGGGCAGGCGGGGTGGTTTTCACCGTGGTAAAAATTTCCACGCGCTGCGCCTCCCACGACCCGCGCGCGCGGCGCGGGGTGGAGGGGCGTGCGTGACGTGGGCGGCATGCGTGGGGCGGCTTCCGCAGGCATGCGTCACGTCGCAGTAAATGCGAAAGGAGGCGGCCCGCGCCTTCCCCGTAAACGGGGGGAGGCGTGGAGGCGTGGCCCGCTTACTGGATGGGGCCGAGGCGCGGTCGTCTAGGCGTCCACTCCCCATGATCACGGGGTGGGGAGAGGTTGCCTCCCCCGTCCCTTCGGTCCTGCACGTTCGCCACGTGCCTTCCATGCATTCGAGGTGGCGAGCGGTGGGGGCGGGAAACCGAGTCGTCGCTGGTTGGGGCGGCGGGTCGGCCCCGGCCCCCCTCGCCTTCTATGTCTTGATTGGCCGAGCGGGGCGGTCGAGCTCCAGCCCCGCCCCATTATAAAAGGCGGAGGGAGGGGACGGCGCCCCGCACTCCTCCATCTTCTTTCTCCTTCAGCTTCTGCTCCTCTCTTCTGTCTGCTATGAAGAGAGAAAACCTCGGCTCCTCAACGGTGGCGGCGAGGGTCGCTGCTCGACAACGCGTCCCCCTTCTCCTGCACCTGCGGTGGCCGAACCAGCCACGAGGGGAAGAGGGAGGGGGCGGGGCCGTGGGTGAGGCCGGGGTGCCCGGGGAAGAGGAGGACGGGGCGGCCCGCCGGCCTCGCCCCCGCTAGCAGCTCCTCCTCCAATGGAAGGTCATATTGGAGACGACCCTTGTGAGTTATTCGTTAGGATGCGGGGGTCGCCGCGTCGTCGCCTTCGTCTCCCGACTCCATTTGCGCGGGAGATGGAGGTGGATCCGCCGGAGTCGCTGCGGCTGCACATGAGGGGTTGTGGGATCAGTGCCACGCAGGCCCGCGTCGACTTCCCTGCCCCTCATGTGATGTATCTTTGCCAAGGATGGAAGAGGTTCGCTCGCATCCACAGCCTGACGGATGGGCTCACCCTCCACTTCAAGTTGATGGAGGACGGCCACCTCTCCGTCATGGTCTTCGGGCACCTCGGGACTCGCGCGAGGTGCTGCATGGAGAGCTCCTCCGATGACGAAGACTCCTCCTCGAACGAGGGTGACAAGGAGGACAGCAGCAGCGACGACGAGGGCGGTGGACGGCAGGATGACCGGTCCGACTAGGCGTCGGGTGCCGCTCCTGGTGGCACCGGCGACCCCATCATCCGCGTCGCCGGCTCCTTGGACTTCTCGGGGCCGTCTCCTTGGCGGCTGGCGTAGGGAGGCTGCGGAAGAGGAAGAGGAAGAAGGCGGACGGCAAGGTCGTCATGTCGGAGTACGCGGGCACCGACGCCTTCGACGCGTACGGACTTCCTGCCGCCTCATCTTCGAGCTCTGCCTCTGGCGCCGTCATCACCGCCCAGCCCTGGGAAGGCCGCCGAGATGCCTTCTCGGTGTCTTCTGCCACCCGTAGCTCGCCTAGCACCTCTTCTGCCCTTCTCGCCTCCTTGACCTGCCTCCTGAGGAGAGGGACAAGAAAGGCATTACGGGCATCTTATCTCTTTTTAGTCTGTAAGCCTTCGGGCATATGTTAAGTTTAAAACTTGTAATCCCCTTATCCATGTTTTTCATTCCCTATGGACTGTACCTAAATGGAATGCTTTTAATGAAAAAGGAATGTTTGCCGGGTCATTTGTTCGTAGGTAAAAACCCACAACAGGGAATAAATCCCTGATATCTTTAAGATAAACATTTCTTCGCCCGGCAACAGGCCCTGCCGTTTCCCAACTTCGCTCGACCTTTCTCACGCCCTTGGCGGAGGCAGGGATGAAGTGGGCTCAGGCTCCTCGTTTCATCCTTCTGCTGCCGCGACTACGACCAAACTTAGTCCCAGGAACGAGCCCTAGGGCCTAGAGTTATGGGAGCACGGTAGCTTAAGGAAAAGAACGAGGTTTCACATACCTCAGTCCATAATGGAATGCATGATAAGGGATAAAGAACTTATCTGACGTTGCAGCCCCCGACAACCCTGGTCAGCCGTGGGCGAATTCTTGCCCTTGCAGCCTCCGGCAACACTGGCTCACCGGGGCCTAGGCGCTGGTCTGTTCTTCTTTCCTTCCCCCAAGCGGCTTCGGCAAGGATGTCTGCGCGTCCTGTGAACCAAAGAATACAGAGGAAAGACAAAGACTCGACCTCTAAGCTAGGGGTTAGCCGCCGCTAAGCACTATCAACCCTAACCAAGGACAAGACTCGACTCAGCATGCATGCTATAACTTAGGACGCCATCGCTTCATTTATTTATGCTCAGGGTCTGCGCCTGGCTTTGTACAAAGGGTTACATGCCTTGCTGGCAAGGCTTGTACAAAAGGGTGGCTTGCCGGGGGGCCCGGCAAGCCGCGCCTTATGGGTAAAACTTGCGAAGATGCTCGATGTTCCAGGAATTACTCACCGGAACAGCATCATCGGTCTCCAGGTGGACAGCGCCAGGCCTGGTGACTCGTATTACCCGATAAGGACCTTCCCACTTCGGCGTCAGCTTGTTCGTATTCCTAGCCGATTGAACGCGCCGGAGAACAAGGTCGCCTTCCTCAAAGCTTCGGGCACGGACCTTGCGGCTATGGTAGCGGCACAAGGCTTGTTGGTAGCGTGCTGCTCTCACAGCCGCCCGAAGACGATCTTCCTCAAGGAGCATTGCGTCGTCTTGTCGCATTTGCTGTTGCTCAAGCTCATCATAAGCGAGCACTCGAGGTGACTCGTATATGAGTTCCGTGGGGAGAACTGCTTCTGCCCCGTATATCAGGGCAAAGGGCATCTGGCGGGTGGCTCGATTTGGCGTCGTTCTGATCGACCAAAGAACCGCCGGCAATTCATCAATCCAGCGCCTCCCGCTCTTGTGCAGCCTGTCAAAGGTCTTTGTCCTTAGTCCTCGCAGCACTTCAGCATTTTCCCTCTCAGCTTGACCATTGCTTCGGGGGTGAGCAACGGAAGCGAAACAGACCTTGCTGCCGAGGTCTTGGGTATATTGCATGAAGGTGTGGCTTGTAAACTGTGTGCCGTTGTCGGTGATGATCCTGTTGCGTACACCAAAATGGCACACTAGTCCCTTGAAGAACTTGACGGCTGACTGAGCTGTGACCTTCCTCACTGCCTCCACCTATGGCCACTTTGTGAACTTGTCGATTGCAACGTACAAGTACTCAAAGCCCCCGACGGCGCGGGGGAAAGCGCCCAGTAAGTCGAGCCCCCAGACCGAGAAGGGCCAGGAGAGAGGAATGGTTTGAAGGGCTTCAGCTGGTTGATGAAGTTTCTTTGAATGGAACTGGCACGCTTCACACCTGGTGACCAGTGCCGTCGCATCTTGGAGGGCAGTGGGCCAGAAGAAGCCTTGTCGGAATGCCTTGCCGGCAAGGGCTCTCGACCCTATGTGGGATCCACATATGCCTCCATGTATCTCTGCCAACAGCTCCAGTCCTTCCTCTTGAGGGACGCACTTCAATTTCACACCGTTCGGTCTCCTTCTGTACAGGACGTCATCGACGAACTGGTACATGGCAGACCGACGGGCTACTTTCTCCGCTTCTTCCTGCTCCTTAGGAAGTTCCCTAGTCTGAAGGAATCGGACGGTATGCTGCGCCCACGCTGGAGCGTGGGGCTCGACGGCGAGGACCAAAGGCATTTCCTCCGCCAAGGGAGCGGCCATCTCGACGGAAAAAGCTTGACGCTCCGCGGGAGTTAGCCCTCCGGTGGCGGGCTCAGTGTCTCCGGCAACATCCTTGCCGGCGGCTCCGGGGAGCTCGGCGAGAATGTACTTGTCGGGCCCTGATTTCCTCCTCTTGTTCTGCTCTGTTGATGGATCAACGGATGGCTGAGAAAGCTGAAGCACAAAGGTACCTGGTTCCACAGGTAGCTTGAGGGCAGCGCGCTTTGACAGGTAATCGGCGATGTCATTCTCCGCTCGGGGAACATGCTCAGCCTGTATACCGTCAAAGCGCTCTTCCAACTCTCTCACTTCATCGACGTAGGTCTTCATCAACGGGCTCTGGTAATCCTTGTTGTCTTGTTTATATACGGGGGCAGGGGGCACCCAAAGACACACAAGTTGAATTGTTTTAGCCGTGTGCGGTGCCCCCCTCCACAGAAACACACCTCGGTCATACCGTTGCAGTGCTTAGGCGAAGCCCTGCGTCGGTAGATACATCATATCCGTCACCACGCCGTCGTGCTGACGAAAATCTCCCGTGAAGCTCAACTGGATCAAGAGCTCGTGGGACGTCATCAAGCTGAACGTGTGCTGAACACGGAGGTGCCGTACGTTCGGTACTTGATCGGTTGGATCGCGAAGAAGTTCGACTACATCAACCGCGTCACTAGACTCTTCCGTTCCCGGTCTACGAGGGTACGTAGACACACTCTCCCCCTCGTTGCTATGCATCTAGTAGATAGATCTTGCGTGATCGTAGGAAAATTTTGAAAATACTACGTTACCCAACAGTACACACCTGTTAGTATCAATTTGTTGTCATCCAAACACTTTCGCTATGCTATTGTAGTTATATTTACCTTCCTCATAGAATATTCAATTTGTTATTTATCGTACATGGGTAAGAACTTGTAGCGTTGTTGTAGTTAATTATAGCTTCTGATGTTTCAGAATTTGGTTGTTGTCTCAGTAGCAATTAATTCATTTGCACATTGATCTTTTTGAAAAGATATGTCATAATTAACATGTTTCTTCAGTTTTGCAAAATAAGCATTGGTGATTTTCTATGTTGCTATAAACCAATTTCCCCTACAATTGTTACTGATCTAGTTTTAAATATTATAGGATGAACGAAAGTGTTCTTACTTGGAGTGTGTTGATCAAGAGTGGCCACAGTCTTTGAATATGTGCCTAGCAAAGCTCTGGAGCATGTATGAGGAAGAGAACAGAGCTATGCTTAGAGAAAGTGTTGTCAACGCTGAAGAATATTTGAAGACACGGGATAAAAATAGGAAGGTGGAGAATGAGCTCAGATTTTTCAAATCAGACTTTGCTAAGATGGTGTTGGCGAAGGAGGAGGCACTTTCCCAGTTGGCCAGTGCAAAACATGTTCTTACTGAACTGAAAGCAGAGGTGGATAAGACGAGCCTGGATGATCTCGATTAGGGAAATAAATATATTGTACTAATATTGTTCTTATGAAGTTGAACTAGCTATATGTTATACTGTGATGTTTTTAGGTAGCTATCGTACTGTGATGTTAAAATATATTTATGTGCCTGATATGAAATTGGCAAAACAGTTGTTCGATAGGAAATGTGAATTTGTGTAATACTAGAATTATTAATTGTAAACTAATAAACCTGCTAAATGTGTCATGGAACTTTGCAAACGGTTCTAGCAGTAAAAGTGCTTGTGATGGATAGCCCAATGCCACACAGTTTTCTTCATCAAATCGTGTGTGATGTAGCTGATAAAAGCAAACGGTTAACTAAGGCAGAGCATGTGTGATAATTACACCTATCACACACGTTTTTTCTGGATTGACTGTATAAGATGTACATATGAACGGAAATATTTTCCCTGAATTGACTATGTGAGATGTACATAAGAACGGAAACGTATTCCTTCATTGACTTTGTGTGATATACATACGAACGGAAATGTTTTTCTAGGATTCACCGTGTGAGATGTACATACGAACGAATATAATTGGGTTTCGATGCCTCGCTCGATCGCTTACAAGGTCATTTTCCCCCAGCCTGTGTGCTAGGAGGGCCTATACCCGACGGTTTCTGGGTCATGTGGGAAGGACCCTCTATCGCCCACAGTGACTTGGCGACGGTTCCAAATGCCGTCGCGGAAAGGGGTTAAAAACCGTTTGTATAACACTGACGCGTACCAGTCTAAGCTCCGGTGAACAGTAAAATAAAAAAATATGCAAAAATTCAATTTTTTGGGAGATACATCGATAACAGTTTGAAGTTATTGCAAAAAATCGTCATGAAATCACATTTCTAGAAGGTGTGGCAAAAGAAAATCGATACTTTGAAAATGCTACTTTTAAAAGCATTTTGGAGCACTAAATTTGTTTTTCTTGCCACGCCTTACAATTTTTTGGAATTCATGGCGAATTTTTGCAGGCATATAGAACTTTTGTCAATGTTTTTTGTTATTGTTCGTCGAGCTCATTCGAAATTGGAAGCAGAAAGACACTTTATGAGGGAGAACGGTTTATATGTGACCAAAGCATGTCCGGAGTGAGTGCACTGCTCATGGCTGCATGCGCATGCATGCATGCATGGGCCAGCCGCCGGGCCCACTGGTGAAGTCAGGGTGATTCTCCACATGTGTCCATCTAGGAACTAACTAATCAATGGCATACCCGTAAAAAATAAACTAATCAATTGCATGCAACTGGCTTCAACTCAAACTTCGTGGGCATTTTAGTTAAGCCTTACTCGGTGAATCCGTGTAATATAGGATTCATGGAATCAATAAGTTAGTTCTGCCATCTATTTCTTTCTCATTTTTGCTGCGATTTTTTGTTCAACTAGGAACTACGATTTGTCTACTCTTCTTTTTTCTTTCTTTTTTTTCTAGGATATCATGTTCAAATAGACTCCACTTCAGGAAATGACCTAAACTACTATGGCTAAGTCCGCCAATGGGCCGAGGCCAGCATAGAATATCTGCAGCTTCTAATGCAATGCCCGGTAGTAGAGGAATGGGCTCCCGCGACCGCGTGCACGCCCGCGTCGGGTGAGCGCGGCCGGCGGCGCCGCCCGATCTCCCTCATCCGGCGTCCCCGGCAGCAGCCGCGACCGGATCCGGAACCCCCTCTGCGCTCTCTCTCTTCTCCAACTAAAGCTCCGCTCCTGGCCATGGCTCCTCGCTGGCCCGCGTCCGCGTTGTCGTCAGCGGCGGCCGTCTCTCGGCCAGCTCAGGCGCCGTCGTGCTGCTCGGCTGTGCGTCGCCGTCGGCGCCCTCCT
>LR738713.1:783934740-783947739 GCA_902687465.1 Secale cereale | reverse complement strand
GGGGGGGGGGGGGGGGGGGGGGGACCGGGGTGTGTTGTCTCCGCGCGCGCGCCCCGCGACGGCGGCCACCCTGGCTATGTCGCCTGCCGCCACCGCTCTCCTACACGATGACTCCTCCGGCCAGCCATCGCAGCTCCGTGCCCTCCCAGGTTCATTGCCGTCGCCTCCAGCCTCCCTTCGTGAGGTTCAGGCATCGCGCACCCTGCCACAGCCCTTGTCTCCCCGGTCAGATCTGGGTCACGGGCTGCCGTCCCTGCATCCAGCCAAAGTCGCCGATGAGGTCCCGGCGAGCTTTCCCAGGCTGCTGGCCATGTTGACTGGCGCAGCTCCTGCTGCCCCGCCAAGCTCCAGCTCCATCGCCTTTGCCGATGACAGCCAGCTCGCTGCGCCTGATGTGCGTCTCGCGAGGCTCGTGGCAGTTGTGGCGGACGGTTGGGAGCGGGTCCAGTCTCGCCGTGCCCGCCAGGCAGCTTTCAAGGTGCAACAACGACCCCCTCCACCTGCGTGGCTGAGAAACAGATGTTTCCGCTGCTTTGGTAAAGGACACCGTGCGGCTGAGTGCAGGAATTCGATTCGATGCTTTCGATGCTTCTGCTCAGGACATCGTGCCAGAGATGGCTGCCGGCCAGCGTCGCATGCTGCAGGTCCACCTAGAGCGACGGCTCCTTCTTGGGCTTCGGTTCCTGCAACAATTGAGATCCACGACCCTCTGCCCCTTGAGAAGGTGCTTCGTCATGAATCCCCGACTTCCATGGCAGTTGATTCAGCTGCTGGCTCCGCGGCCCCACTGGATGTGTCGCTCCAGTCCACATTTGCCAATCTTCAAGGCATGACTTCATCTCAGCTGAAGGAGGCGGTCCTGCCTTTGCGCAAGGTCGCTGATTCCATGCAAGATTGCTTGATGCGTGTTGAAGGCTTTCTGGAGCGGGCGGAGACCGCCCTGGGAAGGCTTTCTCTTGTGTTGTCTCCCATGGCTGAGCTTGCTGTTGATTGCGAGAATGAGAATTGTGCAAAACTCTATGGCAGTTTCTCCCCTCGTTCGGGATCCGCTTTGTCGTCTCAGCCTGCCTTGCCCTCTGCAGTGCCTGCCCTAGGGGCTGAGGTCATCGTCGAGGTCTTGACTCCAGTGTTACAGATTATGCCTGAGCTGCAGGAGCTTTGCGGGGAACCCACTTCGCCACTATCGATGGTGCTTTCGAAGGTGGTGTCTGCGGACAATGAGGGTGTTGAGCCAAGTGTGAGTCCCGATGAGCTTTGTGGGGAGCTCGCTTCACCGTCATTGATGGTGCTTCCGAAGGTGGTGTCTGTGGACAATGGGGGTGCTGCGCCAAGTGTCAGTCTCGATGAGCTTTGTGGGGAGCTTGCTTCACCGTCATCAATGGTGCTTACAAAGGTGGTGTCTATGGATAATGAGGGTGTCACGCCAAGTGTGTTGTTACCTAGTCCCGATGATCTATTCGCAAAAGACCTTTGTGATGTTCTCGTAGGCTTGGAGGCTGCCATACCAGGATATGGCAAGGCGATTGCGTGCCTCTTAACGGGGACACGAATTAGTGACAAAAGCAAGAAGATGGGTGCTTGCCCTCGGGCCGGCATTCTAAAGGAGAGGTCCCTCAAGAGCAAAGGGAAGAAGAGTGGCGCAACTTGGAAGGCATCTGCAGTGGCATGATATATGGTCTTCATTCTCTTGGCCTGTCCTCATGTGTTGGGTCATCACCGTGGATTTGATGATGACGATGTGTTGGTTTGAGGTCTTTTCGTTGGAGTTTCCTTTGTGATGTAGACGCATCTGGGGTTGCGGTCGTCGTGCGTTGGTACGGTTTGTAGCGCCACTTGTGTGGAGGTGGGGTTTATGCATTGTGTGTGGTCAGTTTGTATCGGTTTTAGCCCGGTTATCCGTAATTAACTGGGCAATTCTCTTCTGCTTAATTAATCGATGAGGCAAATCTTTTGCCTCCGTTTCGGAAAAAAATGCAATGCCCGGCACGCCATCAACAATCCATCCGCCGACTCAAAGCTCTGCCCTCTCAATGCTCTGCTTCTTACTTTTTTGGCATACACTCAAATCTTTTCGTCGGAAAATTTAGACACCCCTTCCAGGTAGAGCGATGTTCAGGAAAAATGTTCTGAGCATAACCACACCACACCACACCACACATGTGAGGTGGAAGAGAAAGAAGAAAACAAAATACTCTGTATAAGGGAAATTGAAATGCATGGGTATGGGTTTAATCATTGCTAGTGTGGGAGAAATAATTTTTCAGGGTATATATATGCTTTGTTGCTTGAAAGGTAGATAAAACATTGTTTTATTTCCATACTAAAGATGTAGGAAATCCAACATGCACGATACACAAGGAGAAAAGGTAACATACATAAATCATAAGCAATAGCACATTGCTCTCATTCAAGAATTCAGTTCATTGCAAGGTTCACATTTGTGTCAACACATAAACAAGTAGTATTTCAACACTTTGGCAGATAAACAACCAGCCAACAACCAAGCCTAGAAATTCATGATACAAAGTGGTGATGATAAAAAGAACGAGGAGGAGGAGCAGGAGGATCGTGATGATCCTAAGGAGGAGGAGGAGGAATTTTGGTGATGCTAAGGAGTATGACAGATATTATAATGACGATAATAAGGATGACGATCGATAATAAGGATGACGACAAGACATAAGCTAACATACTACACGGATCAGAGGAGTCGTAGTCTAACCAGGATAAATAATGTTTGTGCTTACTATATTAAACACTGTAAGAATATTTTAAGTATCAAGTGTGTCCTATTTATGGAGAGTGGCGTTTCGGCTCCGAGGGTGTAGATACACCTATTGTGAAATATGTATAAAAAACACAATTTAAAAATGTTAAAAAATCTTGAGATAAAAATCTCACGTGTACATCCGGACGACCTATGTTCGCACACTAAATTTTGGTGAAAAGGATATTTTTTGTTGCATGTATAAAAAAGATTAAAAAATGCCTCGTGAATAGCTGTAATCAAGCATTGAAATTTTTCTTTTTTACACAAGCGACAAAATATGTCATTTGTCATCAAAACTTGGAGCACGCACATATAATGTTCGGATTTACACACGGGATTCTTTCTTGATTTTTTTTAATTTAAACGTGTATTTAGAGAATAGGTGCATATACACCTATGAGCCAAAGTGAATTTCTGCTATGTAACCGAGCATAGATTAAAGGTATTGGAGTTACTGAGTTATATATAGTGCTCTTGCTTGCAAATATATTTAAATGATTATATTACTGTGCACATGGATGATAATATATTTGATCAGTACGTGCGTCATAGGTTGTGAATAATCCATGTATGATGCACATGACCTGAAGGAACACATATTTTCGTTTGAATCATGCACCTATATATGTAGTCCTCGTGCAATCAAATACTCATATTTTATGGACTACCAAGGCTACTCAAGCACAATATTCATCAACTAGCTAGACCAAAGAAAATTATAATTTTCTATCAACCTAGGAGATGAGCATGGGTTTAATGTTCTTACGTGTAGTAGGTAGATACACATATCACGGAACCAAAACAACCAATAAATATTTCCGTGACATAGCAGGGAGCAGATCGATGCCATCGAAAGAAAGAGTAATGATTCAGATGCATACTTGTATAATTAAACAGATTTTTAAGTCACAATATCCATATAATGCAAATATATTTGCATCACAAAAGTTTCATGTTCACCTCCTGAGGGTATTTCAAAGAATATTTAGAGAACACGGGTAAGGCAAATGGTCGGGGATAATACAGATCCAATACACTTGACATGAATACTATTACGGACATAACAAGCAGAATTTCAAAGATAAGCACTTCCACCACATTAAACCACCTGAGAAATGGCTCTTGGAACCTAGCAAATAAACACTCTCTTTGGTTAGTCTTTTGAAAATCATAAATATAATGTACAATTGTGAGAAATTGTTGTTCATACTAAAAAAAAGTATCAAGAACACTATCACCGAGTATTCTCAAACATTAGTTCAACCAGTAACCTATATTCCAATAACCAAGATTGCATTTATTATTATAGTAAAGCAATGAAGTTCCATACTCTATTTTTGTGCCATAATCCTTTTTCGGGCATGCTCAGAATATTTGTCAAGGGCACAATGGTTGATAATTTGCCCGTGTTGCCAACTGTAATTTTAGAATACTAAAAAGCAATATTTGGGTATGGAAATTGACAAGACTTCAGGGAAGGAAATTGTTGGCCAGAAACATTCCGTGATCAAGATAGTTACTGGGAAATATGATGGCTATGAAGCAATGCTAGAAAATTCTTCTCCAATAACATTTTACCTTCATAAAACCATGCAAGCATTTTATCAGGATATATAAAGATTGAGCTGCACATGCGGCCAGATGTTATAGAATGAAGTTTTCTCTAACACTACATAGAGAGATGTACCTTACAAATTTCTATAACAATTGATTCTACTAGACAAAATAACGACTAAATTTTACTTATTACTAAGCATTGGGACAAGCTAGTAGATCTCCCTATTTATAACTAAGTGATAAGAGATAATTGAAAAAGCAATAAAGGGAGCATGGGACATAGTGGGTTCTCACCTCTACACCAGTCACCATCACCATATCACTAGTTTTCACCTCCGTCGCTTGGTATGTTGATTATTTCACCTACAAAAAATAGAAGAAAAGCAATTGATGGAAAGGTATGGAAAAGTAAAAAGTACACCAAATAAAATTTTCACAAACCTTAATGCCATTATTTTGCATAAGAACATTTCCTACTTTACAACATGGTCTTTTTTGAGCTGAATACTTTACAACATGGTCACCAATGTATATGTACATATTGTGTAAAAATAATCTCCAAATATACATGAACCTCATTGTAATGAATTAAATATTTCGGCTGCTGCATACACTGCTAGACTTCTCCTTGAGACAACTTCATAACACCAACATCATTATGTTCATCGTGATGAATAAAATATTTCAGTTGCTGACCTGATTGTATATTGTTGCTCTCTGAGTCTTGGTGTACATCATTAAAAATGGCTTTATGAGCTGCAAGAATAAACATGAAATATGTGAGACCCAATAAAGTTCATATAGTATATAGTTCATGAGGAATATACTATGTTTTGATGGTAACATATATATTTCAAGAATCAAAATATGATAAATAAAACACAAATAACTCGCATCCACCCAATCCATTCTCTTTACACTCACATGCGGCCACATATGTATCATACATACATGAAAATATTGCATGTACACTTGTATATGTAAATATGAATTGACTTGTATATGTAAATATGAATTGATAGGTTCCTATGGTGAAGCTTAATTTAAACTCTAACCATCAACTCTACCATATATATATAAGCCACCAAGTCACATTTTTTTGGTTTAATTGACGCCACCTTTCAAAACCAACTCCGAATGTATAAGAGAGAAAAACCTTTTTATTGGTTATGTTTAGACATCTTGTTGCTTGAATACAACAAGGGTAGGATGTGTTTTGTTTCTCCAATCTCTAGTGGGAGTAATTTATCTGTTTTGTATTTCAAGTAGACTTTAACGCGACACATGTATGTAATTGCATCTATTTTATACAGTTAGATCACCTCATTTTTTTCTAAGGTCTATCTAAATAACCATGCCGCAAATGCAGATCCATCTGTTGTTTACTAAAATAAAATACATAATAGAAAGGATACAATATATTACTTAAAAGTCGATATCAATTGCTAATATTAGTTAACACTTATAGCTTATGTAATAAGGTTCACAGACTTGTATGTAAAATGGTGGGCACAATTCAAAATAAATAATTTCGACAAGCAATCATAGCCATGCTAATTTATATATATATTTGTAAAACAATCCTGGCAGTCAAACCAATATTTGGATGGTAATGAGTCAAGAGTGTGCTAGTTAGATTAAATTAATCTTGTGAATAACCAATAATTTATACACTGGTTTTCTCTGCGCAAAAGTTTTGATCATCTAAGCATATATATGCATTGTTGAAGTGTATGCAAAAAGACATTGTGACTGTTGCTAGCAGAAATTGATTTTTATGGACGATGGACCATCTTATAGTGAACTAATAAAAATGGAAGATACACAAGGTAATAATTGAACTAGCAGGTTGACCCGCGCATTTGCGCGGCTAGATTTAGTACATATTTTAATATTTAATTGTATTTCGTATTTCTCTATATGATATTTTGACGACTATCGCACAAAAAATGACTAATAGTTATGCTTTGCGGAAACATAACAGCACTTTGGGAAGCATGCCGCTGTACTAATTCTATTGGGTTGTTATGAAGGATTAATTAGAGCCTTTAGATCACATCATAAATCATTAACTTTTGGACTAATTTAGGGATTTTATGTCTATATTTCCACTAATAAATTGTAGAGGAATCTTTTCATAAGTCTCAAAAGAAAAAGTGAAAGCTCAATTTTTTTTAGGTAAAGTGAAAGCTCATACTTGAGGTTGGTTGATGCCTTCATCCAGCTGCCTTCTCATTGACTATATACTGATGGTGTTTTGGGTTTTTCTAACAAAGCTTATCTTACTCTTGCTGGGTTTGTGAAAATATAATATTCTCTCTCCCTCTCGACTATCATTATGTCTCCATATACTATTTTTTCTAAGTGCCTCGCTATGTTATTCGTTCGCTTATTATACACTTGACATGGTTTGCCCCTTACATTTTTTGGTAAAACCTTAATTACACCCATCATAGCTTCTCATTAGGGTCGTGATCGCAATTCACCATATTTCACTTACCCATGCATAGAAGGAGGTACTGACATCCTCATCTATGTGTCTTCGGCAACAATTCCTCTATTTTTAAGACCTTTGCAACAACGGTGTGAATCCATGGATCAAATTATTTCGTGGATCGGATTTCACTTGAATGCCTATGGTTCCCTTGCAATTTAATTTTCAGTACATACGTGATCCTAGCTTAATTGGGTGGATTAGCGGCTGCTAAACCTAACTGCCTGTTTCACATTTCTTGTGCATTTTTTTATGATGGTGTACATATTATAAATGAGTATATATAGTAAATTTTATTAGAGATCATATATAATGAGTATAGTTTCGCAAGACTGTCAACATGTTTATGTGGGTCATCTAAAAAATAGGATATTTCAAGATAGATATATCTCACTATCTTGAATCCTTTTACATTAAGCCTTAGAAGAATTTACATTAAATTCTGTAATATCTAAAAGATCCACAAAAGAGTAGGTATATCTGATTGGCCACAAAGGGAAACAGACCATTGCATCACTCAGTTTGACAGTTTCCAATCTCCGTTGATTGTAGGTGGAGCTTTATCTCAAATTCTGTGTAAACAAAAACAGATGTTATATGTGTCACACATTTGATCTGATCTAAATTACGTTTTTTAGGAAGATGTCTCACGCATTAGGTAAACAAACAATGTCAAACAAAACATAATAATCAGTGACTGCTTGTGTTTTCATTTCCTTTTATTTTCCAATCGTGATATGCATGCAGTATATGGCAATCGCTTATAGTAGTGTTAGGCTTGACTTGTACACTTTTTTATGGCGACGTCTCGTACACAGATGATGTATGTGTTGTCGGTGTTTTTTCTTTTCTCAAATATTTTTTTTGAGCATCTTTTCTCAAATATATTGTATGTCCGGTTGGTACATGCATGCAGTCCGTCCCTCGTATATGTATGTCTCCATGTATTTGTCTTATGTTCCTTCCAAACTTTATGTGCCCTCTGGCTGATAATATACGTGTCTTGGAGAGAAGCCTAGAACTTTTTATTTCTATTTTTGAGACCTAAAAGATTCACAAAAGAAAACAGGCCATGACTCCGTTTGCAATCTCCGTTGACTGTAGGTGAAGCCGGTATATATCTAAAAAAATAGGATATTTCAAGATAGATATATCTCACTTTCTCGAATCCGTTTACATTAAGCCTTTGAAGAATTTGCATTAAATTCTGTAATATCTAAAAGATCCACAAAATAATAGGTATATCTTATTGGCCACAAAGGGAAACAGGCAATTGCATCACTCAGTTGTGCGCAAACAAATAGAGATGTTATATGTCTCACGCATTGGCTCTATTTTTTTCTATAAAAAAAGCTTTGTGCATTAGTAACAGTCTGTGTGCTTGTATTTTTATTGGCTCTATTTTTTTTCTTTAAAATTCTCTTTAAAAAATGCTTCGTGCATTAGTAACAGTCTGTGTGCTCGTATTTTTATTTTCTTTTGTTTTCCAGTCGTGACATGCATGCAGTATATGACAATCACTTGTAGAAGTGTTAGGCTCAATGACTTGTACACCTTTTTATGGAGACGATTCATACACAGTTCATGTTCATCTTCGATTGGTACACACATTCAGCCCCCTTTATATAGGTGTTATGCTCAGGTGTCTAATGATTTTTTTCTTCCAAACTTTGTGTGCACTCTGATTGATAACGTATGTCTCTCGGAGAGAATCCTAGGACTTTTTCTTTAGACGGGCGTAGGACTTTCATTTTTCAGACGGGGGACTTTGTTTTTTCCCCTAGCTATACCAAACCGTGTGCATATTCTTTCTTTTATGGAAAGGACTGTCCGCTTGTTCTTTTAATTAATGTCCCACCTGATCTTGTTTTGTACTCCCTCCGTTCCAAAATAAGTGACGCAAAAGTCACTCAACTTTGCACTAACTTTAGTACAAAGTTGAGTCAATTTTGTGTCACTTATTTTGGGACGGAGGGAGTACGTGTCTATATTGGCCTTTTTTAGAACGTTTATATTGTATCAAGTTTGCACGTGTCAATAGTAGACTTGCTTGTACGCGTCTTATATTGTACGTAACCTTTTTATCTTTTAATCTCAACCATTATAATTAAGATCAATGGATGATATATTTTTAGCATATGTGGACGAACGTGATGGCTTGTTTGACTTCTGTTTTATGTATATAATAGATATATGTCATGCATTTCCATGATAGGTATAACATGAACAAATGCAACATATTAGGTGACAACAGGGTGTCGCCATGCAAATGTTGCACAAATCAGCACAACCAATCTGACTATCTTATATTCTCTCCGTCCAGTAATACTTGTCGAAAAAATGGATGTATCTAGACGTATTTTAGTTATAGATATATCCATTTTTATACATTTCTCTGACAAATATTTCCGTACGTGGGAGTATAATATAGTAGATTGAATTACATTCGACCAAAAAAATGTCGATACTATATATTTGTCAGATACCATACATATTCTATGGACTATGGCTCATTGTCGTGTACCATGTTAATTATTAGTGCCATGGTAACTCATTATAAATAATCACTTGTAATATGACGTGTGATATACGAATGCCAAGTACTGCATTGGACATTCATTTTCCTGGATTACATTATCTTGTCTCTTTAGTTCCACTTGCAATTGACACATCTAATCCCATCTGTACAGGTGTGTCAGGATAAAATTTATGTACACCCCAGAATAATTAAATATATTTAACCAATTTCTCAGTTAGCTAACATGCCTTTGAATATAAACACCAAATTAGATTTGTCTTACAGTGTAGCAAATTAACATTAACCATGCACTGATACAATGATCAGTCAATATAGCCCGATTCTTCTGAAAACCCATACAAACCAAGCAAAAAAAAAAATATAATACTCAGTTATTTTTTATATACAAGGCCACTACGTATTTCAAGTCCAGATTCGACCATTGATTTAGCCAAGAAACTAGTATAAGTTATATGCGCTAAATTATACTACGCAAATAATATGCACTAAATTATAACTATGGAATTATTATATTTGATACAAAACAAATGGTATACATTTTTTGGCATTAATCATATTTTGTTGGTCAGACCGATGGTCAAAGATAAAGAAAAACATGAGGTGGCCTTGCATATAAAAATGGAGGGAGTAATACTGAAAAACAAAAATTAATGTACCAAGTGCCAAAGCAATATGCGCAAAAATTACATATGACATATGACCTGTACAGAAGATATTCTGTAGTCACACCGTGGAAGTCAATCTAAAAAAAAAAAATTCAACATTCATCGCTTGCCCAATATTTTTTATATTATAGCTAGGTTAATCCAAGCTACATATATCTACAGTAAAGTAAGGATATATATATATACCTGCTGTATAGAATGTGGAATAGGGATAAACACAGGACAAGTGCTGATCCGTTTCGAGAACACGTTCATGGAGCCCGGACTGTAAGCTGATCATGAACACACCCAGCTCCGCCTTCAAGAAAATGGAATCCAACTGCTCGGAGAAGCCGATCACCTGTGGTAAAATGTACAAAATTTCAGTCTGTATATATCACCGTGTTCGTATATATATACTCAAAACTGAAGACCAGATTCAATCTAATTTCAAAACAAAGTTAAAATTCATTATGTTAAATGGATTTTGATAGATCAAAATCCTAAAGACCTTGCCTTTGCTTCCTCTGCGGCGTCATCATCCGAATGACTATCTTCATCATCAGAGTACTTGGGTATGTCAATATGGAAGAGTCCATCGGCATCAGCATCAGCATGGACGAACGGAAAGACATCATTCAGTCTAACCAGGGTACGGTGAGCCCAGGCGCCATCATCCCTCGAGAACAACACGACGAAGAAGTTGTCCATCACACCGGCCAAACCCAGCCGCGCGTCGTTATGCGGCGCAAGAACAAAGTGCTCGAGCCGTGTAGCTCGCGGTGTCGCCGTCAGTAGAAGCCTCTGTGTCTCCAGGTGAAATTCTAGCACGTTGCAACCCTCTCCCGTCATCCAGAACACGGAGGTGCCGTTGCCGGCTACGGCGCTCGGCTTCCTGTCGAATTGCCACCCGCTGAGCACGCCCACGGTTGCTGCCGGGTGGCCGCCCCAGCTTCTGGTCACGGAGCTGTAGACGTACGCAAAGATGCGGATGGGACTGGGAAGGTGGAAGGGGCCAGGAGGCATGTACTCGCTGTACGCGAAGACGACGCGGAATGGCGACGAGTGGCAGTCGCCGTGGTTAGCGTGATCGGCGTCGCAGACCAGCGCCGCGCCGCAGCTCTGTCCGCGGATGAAACCGGGCGCTGATGGAATGAGGTTATGTTCCTCGGTCAGGGGGTCCCACACAAGGAGCTCACCGTGGCTGTTGTCGTCCCTGGTGGCGTCGAGGAGCACGCGGCCGTGGGTGCAGCCATAGCCGTGGAAACCAGAGCGGTGGTCCACGGCAGATGCCAACGGCGGGGCCGGCAGATTCATCGGGCCTTTCTTGGTGCGGGTGAAGTGCAGCGAGCCGTGGACGTCGTCGGAATAGAGACCGACGAGAGGTGGGGTGTTGTCGTGGGCCATGCGGAACGGCCGGAGGAAGTTCTCCTCGTCGTGGACGACGCGCCGCCACTGTTTGTAGGACGAGGAGACAAAGGCGAGGGCGCTGGGCTCCGGCGGCAGGCGGTGGAAGACGTTGCGGAGCATGTCGTCCGTAAGTTGCTTCGGTGGTTGAGGCTGCAGGGTAGGGTGGTCGCCGGCGCCGCGATGCTCATTCTCCATGACGGCGGTTGCCTAGGGCTAGGAAGATGGAGGAGAAGGAGACGAGTGAGAGATCTGAGTATCTGACCCAAGGCAAGACGAATAGAGAAAGAAACGCAGGAGGGCAAGGTTGTAGCCAGCTTTGTCTTTGCTTCGGAAAGTTTTAAATGCGCCGCGTGGTGGTTACTACTTACTATTTCAGTTACACCCTCTCTTCGCTTTCGCGTTAAGATCCGTGAGAAGAATCTTCGCGTTTTGTTTCTCCAAGCTATGAGCCTATGACTTCAACTTTTCAACAAAATTGAAGAACTACAATATGTTTGGAAAAAAACATTTTTCGTTGGTAGACCGTACATATGTAAAAAGTGAAGTTTACGAACAAGCTCTACCACTATGTTTTGAGGAACGCTATGGCTCACCCAACAGATTTTCGCCGTGTCGTTCGGCACCTCACGCGTGCCACACATGTCTTTCCCTGTGAGAACTTAGCTTAGATTACAACATGGTTCATGTTTGAGTCACAACACAGCCGATGCAAAAACCGTTTTCCCACCCATTCCTGTTTTGCCTGACTCCATCTCTCTCTCTCTCTCTCTCTCTCTCTCTCTCTCTCTCTCTCTCTCTCAACCCTATCCCTGTGGCACTTCCATGGCCGTGCAGGACGAGCACCTCAAATTGGAGGTGTCGCTGCCTCCCTGGCGGCTAGCGTACCATGGCCGTCTCCTTCATCTCCTTCGACAAGGAACTATACGACAGGACGGCTCCGGCTCCTGCCGCTTAGCCCCGACGACACCACCATACTAGCCTCCGAGGACGAAAGAGTTGAGCTGGCCACCGCTAACCATGCAGTGCGACGCCACACGTCCTAAATGGGCATTTGATTGCGACATGGTTGATTTTCAGTCATAACATGGGTCATATTGCAATCCGATACATGTACCCCTATGACAACTCTGTCTGGGACTGAAAATTATCACCCAACCGACGTATTGGACGTCCCTTAGGTTTTCAGTGAGTATTATAGTGGTTCATAAGGGGTGTTACTCGATCTTGTGTAATCCTTGCTTGGACGTACCGGTGGGATTAAGATTTGCATGTACGACCAACCCTTTCTCCATACCCTTCCCCATGTATCCTTTATCGCTCAGCTCGTGCAAGTGGCTACGCCTGTGACAAGTTGTGGCTACACCCAGTCACACTACCCCCACGATGAATAGTAACTTAAAAATGGCAAATCAATTTTTTTTTAAATATGAAACTTCCTGGCTTCGATTAAGGCTAAGGGTCTGTCTATGTCACATCTAGATGTGAGATATTATCTCACATCTAACTCTCTCACACTTAGACTCTCTCATCCTTGATTTTTTTTTAAAGTCTCCTATGGATTTTCTTTTTTATCTCTAAAGGTGAG
>LR738713.1:783855898-783930439 GCA_902687465.1 Secale cereale | reverse complement strand
CCGGTGTATCGCCATTTCAGTTTTGAAACAAACAAAAGAAAATGATAAAAACTTCAAAAAAAAAAATTCTTCCAGATGTAGTTATATTACTACATCTACTAATTAGGAAAATTGAAAAACTTAAATTTGGACATGTTTTGCAAAAAAGTGTTATGAAAAAGTAAAACGCCTATAACTATTGCATACGATGTCGGAAAAAAATGTATAATATATCAAAATGTTCAGCACGAAAATTCCCATCCGATTTTGACAGCCTATGGCATGTTTGCAATTTTTTAGAATCCTCAAATTCTAAAAGGGAAAAAAGTTATGCTCAAATTTCAATTTTTTTAATTTTAGTTAAATCTGGTCAAACTATGGTCAAACTACTTATTCAAGAAGTGTTAGTGTTACTAAGTAATTATTCAAGAATATTAGTGTTACTAAATAATTATTTCAGTTTTTTTGAATTTTGGTCAAATCTGGTCAAACTATGGTCAAACTACTTATTCAAGAAATATTAGTGTTACTAAATAATTATTGTTTTTTAGAATAATAGTTTCAAACTCAAACAGTGAAATGTGTGGCTTCATGCTCAAGCTAAACTCCTGAGGGTTAATAGGATTGACATCTTGCTAGGTAAACAACAAGTGCAGACTTGGAAACGAGGGGGAATAGAAGCCGAAAGTTACCGTGCTCAGCCTGGAGTAGTGAGAGGATGGGTGACCGGTCGGGAAGTTAGATGATTTGGAATGATGAGGGGTGATTAGATATTAGAGGTAAAATTGAGCAGTGATGAGGGGTGGGTGATTAGAGATTAAATTGTAAAATAATTCAGAAATTTGAAAATCGGGAAAAAATAAAAAAAAATCGTAAAATTACCTTTAGTCCCGGTTCTTATAAGAACCGGTACTAATTAAAATGTACCCCCTTAGTTCTTAATCGCCGAACTCTCCCCCCTTTAGTACCGGTTCTTATACCAACCGGGACTAAAGGTGGAGCTCTAGCCAGCAGCCACGTGTAGGGCCTTTATTCCCGGTTCGTATAAGAACCGGTACTAAAGGGGGGGGGGGCTTTAGTACCGACCCTTTAGTCTCGGTTCCAGAACCGGGACTAAAGGCTCTTTTGAACCGGGACAAATGGCCCATTTTCTACTAGTGCAACCATCCTTGCTCTAACAAAGTGATACCAAAATAATATGGTTAAGCCTGCCTAATATACAAAACAAATCCATAGATGTAAATCTGAATGAAAAATAACCTATCAAAGTGAAATCAAGCAAACAAAGTACATATAGTTGTACTCCCTCCATTCCCTTATACAAGGCCACTATGAAAAATACGTTTTGCATCTATATAAGGCCACGAACAGTAATCGAGGCAAAAATTAATGATGTTTCCTCGTACAACCAACTTGTTTAATACTTGCATGCATGTAGTCATAATGACAATGTGCTACTTTCTTGTCATTTCTTCCTTGCATGCATGTGGGTGTATTAATAATCTCGGTTAAGAAAAGAAAACTTAGCTTGCAAATTAATCATTAAATTTTGCCTTTGTACCTGTAATTTGAGTTTGTAGCCTTGTATAAGGGAATGGAGGGAGTATACGAAACCACCTATTACACCACGTGCCGTTGTGCACAAACCATTCTATAGCTTAATGTTTCAACCAAAAAACAATGTTTCTCTGTTGTTCAATATGATTTTCAGGACTGCACATAATTTTATATATTATGACCCTTCCATTCTGCAACATTGGTAATATGGAGTCATAAATATAGGAGGAAGGCATTTGTGTTTTGAAATTTTCATGTGATTTACCCATTTAACATAGGATACTGTGGGAGGGCCATTCTCTATTAATTTCCCTTGGGATTATTTAATCATGTCTCCTTTTCCCACCTGCACTTAAGACATCTAATACCATATGTTCTTGAAATGGGGTGAGGGAGTCCTGGATTAAGGGGTCCTCGGGTGGCCGGATTACTCGTTATGGGCCAGACTGGTGGGCCGTGAAGATCACTTCAGAAGATTATCCCCCGTGTCCGGATAGGACTCCTATATGTGTAGAATGGCAAGTTTAAAGTCCGGGTGTAATGTTTCCTTCCTCTTCAAGGTGATCATGTCCATCCGATGCATATATAAACCGGAGGGTTTAGTCCGTAGAGACAAAATCACAATTACATAGGGTAGACTTCTAGGGTTTAGCCATTACGATCTCGAGGTAGATCAACTCTTGTAACCCTATATTCATCAAGATCAATCAAGCATGAATTAGGGTATTACCTCGATAGAGAGGGCCCGAACCTGGGTAAACATCATGTCCCCAGTCCCTTGTTACCATCGATCCTCAGACACACAGTTCGGGACCCCCTACCGCAGATCCGCCTGTTTTGACACCGACATTGGTGCTTTCTTTGAGAGTTTCACTGTGTTGTCGACAGAAGGATTGATGGCTCGCTTTGTCATCAGGGACGGTGCCCCCCCCCCCGGGGAGATTTTAATTTCCAGTCAGCTTTTCGTGTTCGGCGGCTTTGTGCTACGCGCCAACTTGGATGGCCACCTTGAGCAGGTTGACAACTATGCCCCTGGTCATCAGATCAGGTTTGGAAGTTTGAATTATGTTGCTGACGTCCGGCGAGACTTGATCTTCGAAGGATTCGCACCCGCGGCTGTCGCTACCTGCATACACGATGAAGACATCTCAGATCTATCATCAGATCCCATCCAGGGGTCAACACCCGCGACCGCTCTAGCCCTAGATCCGGAGCACATCGCTTCATCCGAAGACAGGAGGGTAAACCCCGCCGAACTCCCCCCCTCTATGAAACTTCTAACCAGGGACTTAACGGCGGTTGTGCCTCTCACAGACCTAGAGCGGGATCCTTCCCGCTGCTTCGCAGACCCCCTTCCTATATGGTTTTGGTGATTGATGATAATGCGTTTGCGGACTAACCGTGTGTGCTAAGTATTTCAGAGATTAATCCATTGGCACGAGACGATTATCTCCCCTCGAAGCTTTAAGCAGAAGACGTGTCGTCGTCCTCGTTTTTTGTTTGGTGGACTTGAGTCGTAGGAGACACCGTACAATCAAGAGGTGATCCGCATTGTAAAGGCTAGGGTGGAATCATCACGTACACTTCTTTTCGGCACCCTCAGCTCCTTTCTTATCTTGGAGCTCTCCGCATCTTCCAAGTGGAGGTTTTGTTGATGGGAGCAGTAGTACCACCTATGACTACCAAGCGGTTGTACCGCTGCGCATCTGGATCCGCTACTGTTTCGATTTGAGAGGTCTTTTTCTCGTGTCGGATTTTACGGTAGTAGCAACGGTAGTACCGCTTATAAGCGGTAGTACCGTTGCCACCACCGCGGCTACTACCTCTCCCCTCTTCTAAGCCTCGTCTTTTCCACTGCGTGATAGTACCGCTGGGGGCCGCGGTAGTATCGCTACGACCTGCGGTAGTACCGCTCCACCCAGTGGTAGTACCACTCTAAGCGGACAGATATGGGGATAACAGTTCACTTATCCCCACCACTATATTAAGATGCTTCTTCCTCTAGAAGACCTACCTCTTCTCCCCAATCTCCATTGTTGCTCAAAAAGCTTATTTTCGCCCGATCTCTCTCCCTAGCCAATCAAACTTGTTGATTCTCTAGGGATTGGTTGAGAAGGCACAGATCTACACTTCCACCAAGACAAATTTGATTCCCCCCACTAATCCCTTGCAGATCTTTTTACTCTTGGTTGTTTGAGCACCCTAGACGGTTGAGGTCACCTTGAAGCCATATTCCATTGTGGTGAAGCTTCGTGGTTTCGTTGGGAGCCTCCAATTAAGTTGTGGAGATAGCCCCAACCTTGTTTGTAAAGGTCCGGTCGCCGCCTTGAAGGGCACCAATAGTGGAATCATGTCATCTCGCATTGTGTGTGGGCGTGAGGATAATACGATGGCCCTAGTGGCTTTTTGGGGAGCATTGTGCCTCCACACTGCTCCAACGAAGATGTACTTCCCCTCAAAGGGAAGGAACTTCGGTAACACATCCTCGTCTCCACCGGTTCCACTCTTAGTTATCTCTTACCTTTACTTGTGCTAGCTTTATTGTGTTAATTCCTTGTGCTTGCTTGTGTGATTGTAGTTGTTGCATCATATAGGTTGCCAACGTAGTTGCACATCTAGAGAACCTATTTTGTTGCTAAGTTTAATTTGTTCAAGAAAAGCTAAAAATTGTTAGTTACCTATTCACCCCCCCTCTAGTCAACCATATTGATCCTTTCAATTGGTATCAGAGCCTTGTCTCTTTATTAAGGACTTTACCGTCCAAAGAGTATGGGTCACAACGTAGTCAAGATGGAGGAGCACTCCGGTGGGAATCCGTCCTTGTCTACGTCCGATGGCGGACCCTCGGTCTCTCGTGAGAAGTTCAATGTGGCTTTGGACACATTGAAAACCTCCATGACGACCAAGGTCAACGGCATGTTCAAAGAATTTATTGATGGGCTCAAATTATCCACCGCACCGTTGGAAGTGGTTCGTCCCACTAACAATGTGTCGGATGCTATTCCAGACTAGGGAGAAGCTAGTAGTGATCAAGTCCCCGTGACTAAGAATCGGAGTGGCATCTTTTCTCATTCTACACCTCCCATCAATTATGGAGGACCCGTTCCCTCCCCGCATCTAAATTCGGTTGGTCCTCCCCCTAAGTATGTGAAAAATGTTGATTTTGCTACTTGGACGTTTTGTTTTAAATGTCATTTAAATCATTGTTCTACTAATCTTTGGAGAATCATTGAGCAAGGTTTCTACCCGCATGATCCATACAACTTAACTCGAAGAGAAGCCGTGGATCATCAATTCAACAAGTCCGTTCTTTGCATTCTTCAAGAACGAATTCCTCCCGAAGATATTGCTCATCTTCGACCCTTCTCCGTGGCCAAGGAAGCATGGGAGCATGTTGTCTCCTTGCACAAGGGAAGCGCAAGCATTCAATGCTCAAACTATGAAGTTGTGCAAGATGAAGTCGATGAGTTTGACATGATCGAAGATGAAGAGCCCCATGAACTTTATCGGAGATTAACCACTCTTGCGGTCTCACTCCGAGATCATGGGAGCAAGGATACGGATGACAATTGGATCAAGCGCAAGTTTCTCAAGGCCATGATGCCTTATCACAAGGCCATGTCCTCTGTCATCCGTCAAAGGCCGGACTTTCACACCTTGTCCTCAAGTGAAGTGTTAGATGAGTTTGTTGCCATGAGGATCTTGGACAAGACCGCCGGCAATGCGGTGTTGCGAGCTCAACGATCATAGAAGCCCAACCTTGCATTGAAGGCCAAGCTTGTGTGGAAGAAGAAGATGAAGATGATGAAGAGGAGTGTTGCCCTGAAGACACGAAATATGCCTATCATGAGCACATGGCTCTTGCATCACGACAATTTTGGGGCAACAATAAGAATTCAAGGCCAAATTTCAACAAGAACAATTCAAGTGGCTTCAAGGGAAAGCAACGAGTGAGGACGTGCTACAATTGTGGCAATGTGAGTCATTTTGTTGTAGATTGCCCATATGGGAAAAGGGAAGACAATGGAGGCAAGCTTATCCGAAAGGACCAGGCCAAGTCTTTTCCCAACAAGAACAACATCACCAAGAAGACTCCTACCAAAGGATTGGTGGCCCAAGAAGAGTATGATGAGTATGACGATGATGAAGATGATGACAAGATGATTACCATGGCCACCATTGCTATTGCAACAACTCCACGGTCATCCCTCTTCGACTCACCAAATGAGAACATCACCGCCAAGTGCCTCATGGCTAAAGCCACCAACAAGGTAACCCCCAACATCAATTCTACCATCACTTCTAATCCTTCATTCATGGATTGCATTGATGAGAGTGAGGGGGCGGAGGAGGAGGAAAATGAATTTGAGTCTTTTATGAGTAAGCTCAAAGGTAAACCGAAGAAGCACTTCGTTGCTCTCTTGGAACAACTAGGTGAAGCCAATGACATGATCGAGGCACGATGAGACCATCTCTAAGATGGAGGGTCATAGTCGAGACTATGCCAATGAGATATTGGATCTCTCTAATTCTCTTGAGGAAGAGCATGGTCTTCGTTTGGCACTTGAGGAGTCACACAACGATGATCATGCTAAATTAAAGAAAGATCTTGATCATGCTTTAGTTGTCTCTTGTATGCTCAATTCCGAAAAGGCAAAACTTGTGGTTGACCATGCTAGACTCAAGGAGGAGTTTGATACACTTGACAAGGCTCACAAGGTCTTGAAGAGTGTACACGCTAGTCTCAAAGAGTCTCATGATCAACTTCAAGTTTCGCTAACCAAGGAGAAAGCCACTTTTCCTCACATGGTTTTAATTTATAATGCAAATGCTACTAACCCTTGTTGTGAGCATGTGTATCTTGTGGGAGAGAATGCCAGGTTGAAGAAGCAACTTGAGAAAGGCCTTGTGTCTTTTATACAAGGTGAGAAGAATCTCAATGACCTCTTAAGCAATCAAAAGGAAGTTGTTGCCAAGGAAGGGATTGGGTTTGCACCCAAGCCCAAGGAGAAGAAGAATGACAAGACCAAGCAACCTCCTCCTCTCAAGCAAACCTTTGTGAAGGAGGCAGAGGGTACTCCTAAAGAGAAGAAGAACAATGTGAAGGGTAGTGGGGTCAAGAAAGACATCTCCACTCCTTCCAACAAAGCCGGCGACTTTAACCCGTCTTACGTGTTATGTCGTGCTAGTGATGGACATGTTTATTCTAAATTTGTTGGTTCTTCTTATGAGTACATTGAATGGTCTATTTGGGTTCCTAAGACCCTTGTTACTAACATCAAAGGACCCATTACAAAATGGGTACCTAAAACCAAGCATTGATCTCTTGTAGGAGTTTGCTTCCGGTGGGGGGTCATGGTTGCTCGATAGTGGAGCCACAAATCATATGACCGAAAGCAAAGACATGGCGGTGGACGTGCACAAAGGTTCATCTATGCCCACCAATGTCGAATGGGGTGATGCTTCATCTTCTAAGGTATTGGGTCTCGGCAAGGTTGTCGTTTCTCATGATCTCATGATCAAGAAAGTCATGCTTGGTGAGTCCCTTGCATACTATTTACTTTCCGTTCGTCAACTTGCACTCATGGATTTTGCTACTTTCTTTGATATTGATTATGTGGCCCTCTTGTGGAGAAAGACTCTTAAAGTAGCCTTTGTTGGGCATGTCGAGAACGGTCTCTATGTGGTCAACTTCTCGGAGCGACCCACTAAGACCGCGACATGCATAATGGCTAAAGTTGACGTGGGATGGCTTTGTCATCGCCATTTAGCCCACGTCAATATGAGATCGTTGCAATGCCTTCTCAAGGGGGACCATGTCCGTGGACTAACAAATGTTAGTTTTGCCAAAGATCGTGCTTGCAGTGTTTGTATCGAAGGAAAGTTACATGAGAAGGCTCACCTTCCCACGACTATCATCTACTTGACGAGGTCTTTGGAGCTCCTTCACATGGATCTCTTTGGGCCTCCATCCTTTGATAGTCTTGGGGGTAGAAAGTATTGCTTGGTAATTTGTGGATGATTATTCAAGATACACTTGGGTATACTTCTTCAAGAGGAAGAGTGAGACCCAACAAACCATCATCAACTTTGCAAATGAATCTCAACGTCAACATGATGCAAAGATCTTGATGATTCGAAGGGACAACGGCACCGAGTTCAAGAACTACACCTTGGATGAGTTCCTTAGTGATGAGGGGATCAAACATCAATATGCCGCACCTTATACCCCTCAACAAAATGGTGTGGCAGAGAGGAAGAACCGGACATTGATGGATGTGGCAAGGACCATGATGGCGGGGTTCAAGTCTCCGTACAAATTTTGGGCCGAAGCCATCAACACCGCTTTTCATGCATCCAATTGGCTCTATCTCCACAAAGGCTTGAAGAAGACTCCATATGAGATACTTACCGATAACAAGCCCAACCTCAAGTACTTCCGGGTGTTCGGTTGTAAGTGTTTCATACTCAAGAAAGGTGTTCGTTTGTCTAAATTTGAAGCTAGAGCTCATGAGGGCATATTTGTTGGTTATGCTACAAACTCCCATGCTTACCATGTCCTCAACAAGTCCACCGGACTCATTGAGGAGACATGTAACATGGTGTTTGATGAGAATAACGGCTCCCAAGTGGAGAAAAGTGGTACTTGTGATGTAGGTGATGAAATTCCTCCCCAAGCCATAAGAAGAACGGGTATTTGTCATATCCTAGCCATTGAGGAACCCTTTGTGGCCGAAGGAGAAGGACAATGTTCCACTCAAGTGGAACCATCACCAACCCAGGACCCACATGCTTCCGAAGAACAAAGTGAAGGACCTCAACCTAATGAACAAGGCTAAGTGCAAGATAGACCACGAGATGGTGTTGATCCACCAAGTGATGCACAAGGCCAAGTTTCGTCTCCCGAGCAAGTTCAAAATCAAGAGCAAGGTCAAGATCAAGAACAAGCTCATGACGACGCTCATGATGATCAAGTTACCGCACCTCAACTCACATTTGAGGAGCAATTGGAGCGTCGTGCCGCCAAAGTTGCTTCCAGGCTCGCTGCTAGAGGGCATCGCATGGAGAATATCCTTGGAAGCATTACAAAGGGGGTAAGCACTCGTGGACAATTAGCAAACTATTGTGCTCATCATGTGTTTGTCTCTTGTGTTGAACCCCAAAAGGTCTATGAGGCGCTCGAAGACCCCGATTGGCTCAACGCCATGCATGAAGAACTCCATAACTTCGAGCGCAACAAGGTGTGGCGATTGGTGCCAAGGCAGAAGGAGAACCATAATTTCATTGGAACCAAATGGATCTTTAAGAACACACAACAAGGCTCGTTTGGTGGCACAAGGCTACTCCCAAGTCGAGGGTATCGACTACGGTGAAACCTTTGCCCCCATTGCTCGCCCCGAATCTATTCGTTTTTTGCTTGCCTATGCTTCTCATCATAACTTTAAATTGCAACAAATGGATGTGAAAAGTGCATTTCTTAATGTTCCTCTTAATGAGTTGGTGTATGTCAAACAACCCCCGGGGTTTGAGGATCCTAGGTTCCCCAATCATGTGTATCAACTCCATAAGGCGCTCTATGACCTTAAACAAGCCCCATGTGCGTGGTATGAGCATCTTACCTAGTTGTTACAAGATCGTGGGTTTGAAATTGGGAAAATCGACCCCACTCTTTTTACTAAGAAGGTCAAAGGGGAGTTGTTTGTATGCCAACTATATGTTGATGATATTATCTTTGGTTTGCCTAACAAAGCTTTCAATGATGAGTTTGCTGCACTCATGACTGCGGAGTTTGAGATGTCCATGATGGGAGAGTTGAAGTTCTTCCTCGGGTTCGAAATCAAACAAAGACGAGAAGGAATCTTTATCAAACAAGCCAAATACACTCAAGACATTCTCTAGAGATTCAATATAAGTGATGTCAAGCCAGCTACTACTCCAATGCCTACCAAGTGCCAACTTGACATTGATCCCAATGGTAAAGCGGTGGATCAAAAGGTATATCGTTCTATGATTGGATCCTTGCTTTACCTTTGTGCATCTAGACCGGATATCATGTTGAGTGTGGGAATTTGTGCACGGTTTCAAGCCTCACCGAAGGAAAGTCACTTTGTGACGGTCAAGCGAATCTTTAGATATTTGGCTCATACCCCAAACTTTGGCTTATGGTACCCAAGAGGAGCAAACTTCAACCTTGTAGGTTTCTCGGGTTCGGATTAGGCGGGAGACAAAGTGGATAGGAAGTCAACTTCCGGAGGGTGCCAATTTCTTGGTTGCTCTTTGGTGAGTTGGTCTTCCAAAAAGCAAAGTTGTGTATCTCTCTCCTCCACCGAAGCCGAGTATGTGGCAGCCGGCAGTTGTGGTGCTCAACTTTTATGGATAAGGCAAACTTTAAAGGATTACGGTGTCATTTGTGACAAAGTGCCTCTTTGTGTGACAATGAAAGTGCCATCAAGATTTCTCTCAACCTGATGCAACACATCAAGACGAAGCATATCGAGAGACGGTATCACTTCATCTGGGAGCATATTCGGTGAGGGGGGATTGATCTTCATTATGTCAACACTCGTGATAACCTTGCAGATATTTTCACTAAGCCTTTGGATGAAGCAAGATTTTGCGAGTTAAGGCATGACCTAAATATCATAGATTTGAGCAATGTGGATTGAAACTTTGCGCACCTCCCCATACTCATCATGCTATCTTGTTTAGGTGTAGGCATGGACATAGGGGGAGTGTTGTTCTCTCAATGAACTTTCCCTTCCCCCATTATGCATAAATCGATCAACTCTTTCTCATTCACCATTGTTGACGGTATATATGTGCTTCAAAGATGAGTATTGGTCATGGGCCCAAGGTTAAAATCTTCACGGTGCCATACCATTTCACTCAAACATAGGTGGCCTTGGCCACCTCCCTCTCCCTCGAGAGGTGTGTGTTTGTTGTCTCGTGTTCTCTCCGGTTTTTATGCCCGTGGTTGTGGTGTTCTCTCTGTTCTCTTGTGGTCATCTTTCTCTGAGCTAAGTCATTTTCTTTCTAAAAGAAATATTGAGCAAAGGACAATTTAGAGTTCTTTTTCTTAGTTGGGCGGTACTACCGCTGGGAGCGCATGGTACTACCGCTTATTAACTCAAGTGGCACTACCGCCCGCCCGAGCGGTACTACCGCTGCGGAGCGAGACTGCGGGGTTAAGTGGGGGGTCGGGGAGTTTCTCTCCCCATACCCATTTGCCCCCCATCTCCCTCTCGCTCTCTAATGACGAACTTGCAGCACGAGGTCATTGGTGGGCTGCCTCCTCCGAGACGTGCTTCACCTTTTCCTTCGGTGGGATCGATCCCCACCCCTTCCTCAAGCCATGGATGCCGATATTGCCCCCCATTTTCTTCTTGTTGCTTTTAGTTTTCAGATATAGGTTTTAGGGGCAATAATAGGTGTGCATTCCTTGATTTTTGGCCAAATCAAGGCTTGAGTCGGATGGTGAGGACCTCTAAACTGCTAGGATTGATGTTTGGTAGGACTATTTTTTACTTTGGTCTCCCGGTAGTACCGGAGTGGGCTTGGCAGCCTGGGAACCGCCGTTCCCTTGCCTGGAGCGGTACTACCACCTATCATGTGTGATACTACCGCTGGATGCCAACATCCATAATAACCCTACCAAATGTTGATCTATGTTCCTTGTCTCTTGACTTATGCTCGTTCTTTCGTGCTGTTTTTCGTGTTTGTGTGTTTGGCTCCAGTTGATGGCCCTTCGGAACATCCTGCCCGTCGTATCAACCCTGGGCGCACCAGTTCTAAGCGCTATCGCACCTCTGAGGAAGCAGGTGGTTCTGCAAGTGGTTCTGCTAGTATTCCTTCCTCAAGTGCTCTGCCAACTCAGTCTCAGCAGCCGTCCAAGAACACTACAAAGAAGCCAGCAAAGAAGGCCAAGACCGTCACTGAGATGTCAAACAAGGAGTTTTGGGAGAGGCGTCGGCGCAATCCCTATGAGCATAAGCAAGAGCCCACCCTTGTCAACCGTCCTGGAAACGCTTTCAGTATGCAACCTACTTTCATGTGCTCAAGGCTAAGAAGAATCTCTTTCTTGATGTTCGCTCCATCGACATTGCTCATTTGGAAAAGGACATTGCTTACTTTGGTGAAGCTCTGGAGATGTGTACACAGTTGAATGTTCTCGGCATCATGTCATTCAACAAGGACTTTGATGCAGATTTGGTGGCTCAGTTTTATGCCACAGTCCATCTTGGCACCGATGCAGAAAGGACTTTGACATAGATGACCAATGGCAGACGTCTTGCAGTCAAATGGAAAGCATTCATGGAGCTTCTTGGTGTTGAATATCATGGGCTTTTGAATCCGGTTGGTTTTCTACCTCATCACAATGCCACCTCCACTCTCAAGAAATCCATCTGGCAGTATTGTACTATGAAGGTTAACCCTGAGACGCAGAAGGAGACGTATGAGCTGCCTGTTTTTTTGGACATCCTTCATCGCATCTTCAGGGAGACCCTCTTTCCTCGTATTGGGAACTTGGATATGGTTCACTCTTATCTTGTGGACATGCTACTTTTCTGCCAGCATCAGGAAACAAACACTGGAGAAACCCTGGATATCTCTCATGTCATATGGTCTGAGCTGTTGTCAGCCATCTCTGAGTGCAAGTGTCCTACCTATGCTCCGTTTATCATGCTGCTGATTGAGAAGGCCTGGGAGCACACCTATACTGGGTGCCCGCTGGAGACTAGCGAGTTGGTCTCTCACGAGGTCAAGAGGCTTAGGAGGAAGGATCTCTAGAACACTCCGGTTACTCATTCTGATATTCCGACTAGTGATGATGATGCTAAGGCAGAGGTTGATCATGATGATGATGAGGATTATATGCCCTATGGAGCGGAGCCCTCTTGGGCCAAGAAGCTCAAGAGTAAGATGAAGAAGTTGTTCTGCATGGAGTCTCATGGTCAGTACTTGGCCCATGTAACTGAGAAGAAGGCCCGGAGCCGTCATAAGGAGCTCATGCGTCAGGTTGGTGCGACAGTTGTCAGCGGCTTGGAAGGCCAGATCACTGATGAGGAGGAATGTGTTCAGCAGCACTGCCATTGGACCGATTCCGACCTCGAGCAATCCCCAGCCGATGACGGAGGTGCAGATGATCACACGGCAATGTGATGATGGAGTGCGTTTGTCCTGTTATCACCTGAGCCTATTGCTTCTATCTGTTCCCTTTTCGGTGTCTCGATGCCAAAGGGGGAGAGGTGGGTTTGCATGGATTTGCGTGTTGCGAGTGTGTTTCTTGTTTGAGGCCTTGTCGTTCTTTCTCGCAAACTCTCTTTGTCTGGTTTGGTTTATGTTCGTGAAACCTGGTTACCGTTACTTTGTGTGAGACCTATGCTACCTTATGTATGTCAAGTACTTTAGTAGGTTGTGAGCTTATTTCCTGTTCTATCTTTACTCACCTACTCTTAACCCGCTTATGTCTCCTCGCCGTTAGATGTTATCGGACTATAAAATATAGGGGGAGTGTTGATCCTGGAGTGTGTGCTTTGCATTCCAAAGGCACCTCATTTAAATGCGCACATCTAGGGGGAGCCCATCTATATTTTGTAGTATTTGAGGTTTGCTTACTCTTATTGTTAATATTCTGTGCAAATCCCGTGTTGTCATCAACCCACCAAAAAGGGGGAGATTGTAAGGGCATGTCCCTTCCTATGTGATTTTGGTGATTGATGACAATGCGTTTGCAGACTAATCGTGTGTGCTAAGTATTTTAGAGATTAATCCATTGGCACGAGACGATTATCTCCCCTCGAAGCTTTAAGAAGAAGACGAGTCGTTGTCCTCGGTTTTTCTTTGGTGGACTTGAGTCGTAGGAGACACCGTACTATCAAGAGGGGGTCCGCATTGGAAAGGCTAGGGTGGAATCATCACGTACACTTCTTTTTGGCAGCCTCAACTCTTTTCTTGTCTTGGAGTTGTCCGCATCTTCCAAGTGGAGATTTTGTTGATGGGAGCGGTAGTACCGCCGCTGGCGCGGTAGTACCGCCTATGACCGGCAAGCGGTAGTACCGCGGCGCAACGCGGTAGTACCGCTTGGGGCATATGCGGCAGTACCGCTCCAGTCTGGCTCCACTACCGTGTCGATTCGAGAGGTCTTTTTCTCATGTCGGATTTTACGGGAGTAGCAGCGGTAGTAGCAGCGGTAGTACCGCTTATAAGCGGTAGTACTGCTGCCACCACCGCGGCCACTACTGCTCCCCTCTTCTAAGCCTTGTTTTTTCCACTGCGCGGTAGTAACGCTGGGGGCCGTAGTTGTACTGCTGCGACCTGCGGTAGTACCGCTCCACCTAGTGGTAGTACCACTCTGAGCGGTCAGATATGGGGATAACGGTTCACTTATCCCCACCACTATATAAAGAGGTCTTCTTCCTCTAGAAGACCTACCTCTTCTCCCCAAAGCTCCATTGTTGCTCCAAAAGGTTATTTTCGCCCGATCACTCTCCCGAGCCAATCAAACTTGTTGATTCTCTAGGGATTGGTTGAGAAGGCCCAGATCTACACTTCCACAAAGAGAAATTTGATTCCCCCCACTAATCCCTTGCTGACCTTGTTACTCTTGGGTGTTTGAGCACCCTAGACGGTTGAGGTCACCTCGAAGCCATATTCCATTGTGGTGAAGTTTCGTGGTTTTGTTGGGAGCCTTCAATTAAGTTGTGGAGATAGCCCCAACCTTGTTTGTAAAGGTTCGGTCGCTGCCTTCAAGGGCACCAATAGTGGAATCACGGCATCTCGCATTGTGTGAGGGTGTGAGGAGAATACGGTGGCCCTAGTGGCTTCTTGGGGAGCATTGTGCCTCCACACCGCTCCAACGGAGACGTGTTTCCCCTCAAAGGGAAGTAATTTCGGTAACACATCCTCGTCTCCACCGGTTCCACTCTTGGTTATGTCTTACCTTTACTTGTGCTAGCTTTATTGTGTTAATTCCTTGTGCTTGCTTGTGTGCTTGTAGTTGTTGCATCATATAGGTCGCCAACGTAGTTGCACATCTAGAGAACCTATTTTGTTGCTAAGTTTAATTTGGTCAAGAAAAGCTAAAAATTGTTAGTTGCCTATTCACCCCCCTGTAGTCAACCATATCGATCCTTTCACCGGGAAGTTAGCCCTCAAGCTTTGGAATCGATTCTTAACTAAAAAGAACCAAATTGTCGACTATCCGGATGCTGAAGCCTTAGCGGCATTTAAAGACAACATCTGAGACGAATGGCTTGCAAGACACCTCGGCTAGGAGAAGCCGAAGGCAATGGCCGCCCTTACTACTCTCATGAACCACTTTTACGTAGGCGAAGACAGCTAGCTAGCTCATAGAAGCAACATTACCAGCGACCCTGGCACTTCCGAAGTCAGGGACGACAATGCCAAGCCACGACGCAACAAGAACAAGCGTCGAAACAATAACGGAGAAACAGATGATACGGCAGTAAACGCCGGATTCAGTGGGTCCATGTCTGGTCAACAGAAGAAGCCATTCAAAGGCAATAGAGACGGTCCATCCAGCTTGGACAAAATATTAGAGAGACCTTGCCAGATTCATGGCACCCCTGACAAACCTGCAAACCACACGAACAGAAATTGTTGGGTATTCAAGTAGGCCGGCACGTTAAACGCTGAACACAAGGGGAAATGACCTCAAAGCGAGGACGAAGACGAGCCTCACCAACTGAATACCGTGGGACAGAAGCAATTTCCCCCCTGAGGTGAAAATGGTGAATATGATCTATGCCACTCATAACCCCAAGAGGGAGCGCAAGCGCGCCCTAAGGGACATTTACGCCGTAGAGCCTGTCACTCGAAAGTTCAACCCATGGTCGGCTTGTCCGATCACCTTTGATCGTAGGGATCACCCAACCAGTATCCATCACGGAGGTTTGGCGACACTAGTACTTGATCCCATAATCGATGGATATCATCTTGCTTGAGTCCTTATGGACGGCGACAGCAGTCTCAACTTGATCTATCAAGACACTGTCTGCAAGATGGGGATGGACCCATCAAGAATCAAGCCTAGCAGCACTACCTTTAAAGGAGTGATACCCGGCGTAGAGGCCCGCTGCACGGGCTCATTAACACTGGAAGTGGTATTTGGCTCTCCAAACAATTTTCGAAGTGAGGAGTTAATCTTCGACATCGCTTCCTTCTGAAGTGGCTATCATGCACTACTCAGAAGAACGACCTTCGCCCGCTTTAATGCAGTCCCGCACTATGCTTACATGAAGCTTAAAATGCCTGGAGCGCACGGCGTCATCACGGTCAATGGAAACATGGAGCGCTCCCTCCGTATGGAGGATACTGCGGCCCTAGCAGCCAAAGTTCAAGGCGGCCTATTCAAGCCGAATAATTCACGAGTCGTCAAGGCCAAGGAAACTGCTAAACGTGTCCGGCCAGCATTACAATGCGGCAGCTCAAAAGAACATGAGCTTGATTAGCAGTTACGCCTCTGCCGACTGCCTTACAAGGTGGTAGAATATGTACCTCGTGTACACAACTACGCCCTTAAAATACCTTGGGCAGCGCTGGGGGCACACTGCGGAAAAATAGGCCATAGTTCGGCTTGACCCTATTCGGACTCTAAAATATTTTCTTAAGGCTCATTAAAAGAACCCACCTTATCTATGATTGTGCGGGGCATTCTTTTTCAAATTTCCCCTTCCATTTTCACAGGCGGCCATCAAACCTCTCTCCCTCAAGGACATGTTACAAAGGAGAAACGGTGCAGATGTGCAGCAGGGCCCCATCGAGATTTTCAAATCATTAATTGTAGGCTCTGTGTAAACCTTTCCCTTTATTATTCGTCTTCCTTTTTGGCATGTAAAATGCCCAAAATGCTATTGGCATTATCTGTAACCACACGGCTAGCCGTATTAATCAGGATATAAAAGAAGCATTTTGGTTCCAATTTGTTTGGAATTTATTTTACATTACCATGTGTGTTCTCTCCCTACCTCAGATTGCCACATGTGCCTCAACCTGGATTTAATACCAGGGGTTGTATTCGGCCTAGCACATTTCAAAGTCCGAACACCTATGGGGAACTGTTCGACGTCCTGAATATTGTGTTATATGCATTGGCTCCGAATCATGTCTTGGGTCCATAGTTGGGTTGCCCGGCTCCTGTTCGTACCACCTTACGTTCCGCATTGTTCGGCTAAGGTAGTAAAGGGAGAACTACTGGGATTGTATTTCTGGTTCATCCGGTCAAGTACCTCAGTAGATAAAACCGAAAACTGACTCTCATGACAAGCGAGAGCTGGTCGGCGAATCGGTGACTTAGTGTTATACTATGATCGTTAGAGATCTACTCCGTGTTATACGAGGGGCTGGTCTTCGCCCAACCGCGTAAAGTGGGCACCGTAATCCGGATAGCCACACACGCAGCAAGGGGCTAGTACTTAGCCCCACAAGTCAAGCTCCTATGGCTAAGTGAAAGCAATAAAGATGTATAGTCCGATTGCCTGGTTCGCTCCGCGGACACCTACTTTATGGACCAAGACGTTGGGTAAAGAGTAATCACATGCAATACCGAACACCCATGTAGTATCTACATGGGAGCTGAAGCCGACGACTGGAAACTTTCAGTAACAATAATAATAAACAGCTCCACATGAGGAAAAGTCGCTTGCAATACAAGGCGCAAAAATATATACATATCGGTTCATAAGCATAGTCTTTACAATTCGAATGCAATTACTCAAAGGCCACGTCCTTTCAGCACTGGCCCTCTACAATACGAGCTCCTTCTAGGATGTCATTGAAGTACCTCTCCAGCCTCCGATGATCCTTGCCCTTGGGTGGGCCGGCGGTTTCCACTTCGGCGGCCTTCATCTTCGCCCAGTGCATCTTGATGCGGGCAAAGGCCATCCGTGCACCCTCTATACAGGCCGAGCGCTTCATAGCGTCAACCAGCAGCCTCGGATCGACGAGTCGCTTCACCAATCCAAAGTAGATACTCAGGATTGGCTCGGCGGGCCAGAGCCATACTATCAAGTCCTTCATGGCTGCACCCGCCATTTTGTGCAGCTCGACCAGCTGCTTCAACTGGTCATTCAGAGGTACTGGATGTTCTGGTGCAAGGAATTGCGACCAGAACAGCTTCTCCGTGTTATTCCCCTCATGGGCTCTGAAGAATTGGGCGACGTCGGCGATGCTCTTCGGGAGATCTACAAACGCGCCTGGAGAACTCCACAATCGCGTCAGCGGAAGATACTTCTGACTTCCAAAGATACTTTGCAGAAGAAAGGCCTTACAAGCCACTATATGCTGCGCCTGTTTGATCTCCTCGCGAGCACGGCGGGGCTCGATTCCCGCCTCCTTGGCAGCATTGACAGCCTAGTTGAGTTCGGATGCTTGATCCGAAGTCTTCTCCTCCAGCTCCTCGCACTTGTGAATAGCATATCGCAGCTCTTGTTCGACTTCGGCCACCCGCGACTCATGTTGTCGGCGGGAGGCCTGTTCGGCCTCCAGTTCTGCAGCCGCTTTGTTAGCGGCTGCTTTGTTCATCTCGGCCTCCTTCTTGGCCTGTGCATGAGCGCCCTTGAGGGTTTCAACCTCAGCTGCCCCAACTGTGACATAATCACACTGCACAATGAGTTCATACTCTTACAATCAAACATATCGTCTTTTGACATAATTATTCTTTGAAAGTCCGCATACCTTGCATTTCATCAAACCTCTTGTTAACGCGGTAGAGCTCTTCATCAGCTAGTTGAAGCTTCCGATTGAGCTTGGCAACCTCTGCGGCCTGGGCATATGCCGCAACTAGGGAAGCCTGTTCAAAAAAAATGGCACAGTATGTTCTATTAGCTAATACTATATGTATCCTCTGTCCGATTCTCTCCAGAATCGAACAAATCATCAGGGGCTATTGTCCGTACACAGGTTTGTTATCCTATACAAATAAAACGTAACGTTCTTTCAGAATATTACCTCGCATACCTCAAAGCCCGTTTGTAGGCTATTGAAGGCTTCATTCAGTCCACTTTTGGCAGACTGAATTTTTCCCATGACCGCACCCATCAGGGTGCGGTGTTCCGCCACGATGGAAGCACCTTGTAGTGCTTCCTCCAGCGTGTTCGGCGCCTTCGGATTAATGGAGGACGTCGTTGGAGCTGATGTCCTCCCCCTATCGTAGGGGGCTGTCTCCTGATTCTGGAGCCGTACTGGCCTCCGGAATAGTGTTCGGCGGGGGCCCGGATTGCTTGGGCTCCCCCGGTTGCCATAGGGATTGTCTCCCCTTGGCTGATGGTGGTCGAGGTGTTCACCTCGGGCACCTTTTGGTCCGCCCCGCCTCCACCTTCTTGTGCAGGGGATACCTGTAGGGAAGACACTTCGGTGTCCCCTAGGATGGGTGATACGTCCATTTTGAATCATGCTTTTATGTTGATATTTATTGCACTATGGGCTGTTATTACACGTTATGTCATAATACTTATGCCTTTTCTCTCTTATTTTACAAGGTTTACATGAAGAGGGAGAATGCCGGCAGTTGGAATTCTGGGATAGAAAAGAAGCAAACTCTAGAAACCAATTCTGCACAACTCAAAAAGCTCCAAAACTCCACGGGACATCGTTTTAGAAAATAGAAAAATATCTGGCGAAAGAAAATCACCAGGGGGGCACCACCTCCCCACGAGGGTGGGGGGCGCCCCCCCTCTCTGGGCGCGCCCCCTACCTCGTGGGCCACACGATGGTCCTCCGATGCCCATCTTCTCATATATGAGGTGTTTTGACCTGGAAAAAAATCAAAAGGAGGCTTGCGGGACCAGACGCCGCCGTCTCAAGGCGGAACCTTGGCGGAAACCAATCTAGGGCTCCGGCAGAGCTGTTCTGCCAGGGATACTTCCCTCCGGGAGGGGGAAATCGTCACCGCCGTTATCACCAACAACTCTCTCATCTTGGGGAGGGTTATCTTCATCAACATCTTCACCAGCACCATCTCCTCTCAAACCCTAGTTCATCTCTTGTATCCAATCTTTGTACCCAAACCTTAGATTGGTACATGTGGGTTGCTGGTAGTGTTGATTACTCCTTGTAGTTGATGCTAGTTGTTTCATTTGGTGGAAGATCATATGTTCAGATCTATTATGCATATTAATACCCCTCTGATCATGAACAATATTATGTCTTGTGAGTAGTTACATTTGTTCCTAAGGACATGGGAGAAGTCTTGCTATTAGTAGTCATGTGAATTTGGTATTCGTTCGATATTTTGATGAGATGTATGTTGTCTCTCCTCTAGTGGTGTCATGTGAACGTCAACTACATGACACTTCACCATTATTTGGGCCTAGAGGAAGGCATTGGGAAGCAATAAGTAGATGATGGGTTGCTAGAGTGACAGAAGCTTAAACCCAAGTTTATGTGTTGCTTCGTAAGGGGCTGCTTTGGATCCATATGATTCATGCTATGGGTAGGTTTACCTTAATACTTCTTTTGTAGTTGCGGATGCTTGCATTAGAGGTTAATCATAAGTGGGATGCTTGTACAAGTAAGGATAGCACCCAAGCACCGGTCCACCCACATACCAAATTATCAAAGTACCGAACGCGAATCAGATGATCGTGATGAAAACTAGCTTGACGATAATTCCCATGTGTCCTCAGGAGGGCTTTCCTCCATATAAGAGTTTGTCCAGGCTTGTCGTTTGCTACAAAAATGATTGGGCCACCTTGATGCACCTTATTTACTTTTACCTTTTGTCACTTGCTACCAATTACCTTATCACAAAACTATTTGTTACCTATAATTTCAGTGCTTGCAGAAAATACCTTACTGAAAATGCCTATCATTTCCTTCTGCTCCTCGTTGGGTTCGACACTCTTACTTATCGAAAGGACTACGATAGATTGCCTACACTTGTGGGTCATCAAGACTCTTTTCTAGCGCCGTTGTCGGGGAGTGAAGCGCCTTTGGTAAGTGGAATTTGGCATAACTTATTGCTATGGCTCATCATCCTTTGAGGGGCGTGTTCGGGGTATCTTCACATCGACCAGAAGAGCAAAGAGTTGCTCCTCAACCTACTGCACCTACTGAAATTTTTTGCTTTGAAATTCCTTCGGGTATGATAGAGAAACTGCTAGATAATCCTTTTACAGGAGACGGAACAATGTCCCGATTTACACCTAATCTATGTGGATGAAGTTAGTGGATTATTTAAGCTTGCAGGTATGCCCAAGGATGTTATCAAGAAGGTATTCCCTTTATCTTTGAAGGGAGATGCATTGACATGGTTTAGGCTATGTGATGATATTGGATCATGGAACTTTAATCATCCGAAGTTGGAATTTCATCAGAAGTTCTACCCTATGCACTAGGTTCATCGTGATCGTAATTATATTTGTAATTTTTGGCCTCGCGAAGGAGAAAGCATCACTCAAGATTGGGGGAGGCTTAAGTCAATGTTATATTCATGCCCCAATCATGAGCTCTCAAGAAAAATGATCATTCAAAATTTTTATGCTCGACTTTCTCTCAATAATCGCACCATGCTTGAAAATTCTTGTGCTGGTTCTTTTATGATGAAGACTATTGAATTCAAATGGGATTTATTGGAAAGTATTAAATGCAACTCTAAAGATTGGGATCTCGATGAAGGTAAGGAGTTAGGTATGACCCCTAAGTTTGATTGTGTTAAAGCTTTTATGGATACCGATGTTTTTCGTGAGTTTAGCACTAAATATGGACTTGACTCTGAGATAGTAGCATGTTTCTGTGAATAATTTGCTACTCATGTTGATCTTCCCAAGGAGAAGTGGTCTAAATACCATCCTCCCATTGAAGTAAAAGTAGTTGAACTTGTTAAAGTTGAAGAAAAGACTGTCACTTATAATGTAGATCCTATTGTTCCTACAGCTTATATTGAGAAAACACCTTTCCCTGTTAGAATAAAGGATCATGCTAAAGCTTCAACTATGGTTGGTAAGAGTAGTACTAGAACACCTACATCCTCTGAGCAAATTAAAGTTGAACCTACTGTTGCTATGTTTAAAGATCTCTTGGTTGAAAATTTATATGGACATGTTATTTACCTCCAAGAGGAAGCTGCTAGAATAGCCAAACCCGATGCTAGGAATAAACATAGACCTGTTGTAGGCTTGCATGTTATCTTTGTTAAAATAGGAGATCATTGCTATCATGGTTTATGTGACGTAGGTGCTAGTGCAAGTATAATCCCTCATTCCCTATATCAAGAAATTATGCATGACATTGCACCTATTGAGTTGGAAGGGATTGATGTTACTATTAAGCTTGCTAACAGAGACACTATTTCACCAGTTGGGATTGTTAGAGATGTTGAAGTTTTGTGTGGGAAAGTTAAATACCCTACTGATTTTCTTATTCTTAGCTCCCCACAAGCTGACTTTTGTCCCATTATATTAGGTAGACCCTTCTTGAATATTGTTAATGCTAAGATAGACTGCGTGAAAGATATTGTTACTGTTGGTTTAGGGGATATGTCTCATGATTTTAACTTTGCTAAATTTAGTAGACAACCCCATGATAAAAAATTACCTAGTAAGGATGAAATTATTGGTCTTGCTTCTATTGTTGTGCCTCCTAATGATCCTTTAGAACAATATCTGCTAGACCATGAAAATGATATGTATATGAATGAGAGAAGGTGTCGGTGTATTTGGATCGACACCTATGGGATCACAAGAATCCCTACTACGGTTGCGGGGCGCGGGGTTGAGAGAAGAGCGGATCTAACGGCCAGGACACGGTTCCTTTACCCAGGTTCAGGCCACAAAGATGCGTAAAACCCTACTCCTGCTTCGGTGGATTATATGTTTGTGTTCTTCAGCTAGTGAGGAGCTCCAAAAGAGTCGTGAGGAGTTCTAAAAAGCCGAATCCTCCTCCTAGTCGCCTCGGGCCTCCTTTTATAGGAAAAAGGGGTCGCCACAGTGGCACACAGGAGGTGGAAAGGGTACAGTGATGCGAGGTTATCCCTCGCATTACAGGACAAGGCGCATTTAATGCGCTTAGCTTAGGTGTCCTCGCTTTATCGGGGACGAGGGGAGACATCCGTCTTGTCCGTCGCCGCCCCTCCTCGTGTTGACACGCGCCCTGGCCAGCAGTGCCTGAGGCGCCATGTAGGCAGACAGGCAGCTGAGGTGGCGCAACGACGGGTCTCCACGAAGATCTGTGGGTTGCCACGCAGGAGCCTGTCCAGCTGGTCGGGTCGCCAGCTGCGTGGGTCGGTGGAAACCCAGTTGGTGTGTGACTGACGGTGGCCGTGCGGGTGTCCTCGACAAGGGCCTTGCCGGGGCTCCGGCAAGGGTCCTGCCGCGGCGCCTACTGTCATCCCCGGCAAGGTGCTTGCCGGGGGCCTTGTAGTTCTCCTTGGCTGGGTTCCTGCCAAGGGTCGCCGTCTTCTTAACTTGTATCTGATCTTGGATGTCTTCACAAAGATCTGCATGCCACCACGTGGATATCTCCCGAATCCTCGCCCCATGGGGGCGGAGGACTCAAGGGTGATCCGCTCCGTAGGCGTGGGGCGAGCTGCCGCGGCAAGGGTCTTGCCGTGGCTGCTAGAGCTGGCCCCCGGCAAGGACCTTGCCGGGGGAAGCCGCTTCGTCCCTTTGCTCTTTGTGGTCTTGTTCTTGACGCTGCTCCAGTCTCCATCTCCATTGTTGCTCAAAAAGCTTATTTTCGCCCGATCTCTCTCCCTAGCCAATCAAACTTGTTGATTCTCTAGGGATTGGTTGAGAAGGCCCAGATCAACACTTCCACCAAGACAAATTTGATTCCCCCCACTAATCCCTTGCAGATCTTTTTACTCTTGGTTGTTTGAGCACCCTAGACGGTTGAGGTCACCTTGAAGCCATATTCCATTGTGGTGAAGCTTCGTGGTTTCGTTGGGAGCCTCCAATTAAGTTGTGGAGATAGCCCCAACCTTGTTTGTAAAGGTTCGGTCGCCGCCTTGAAGGGCACCAATAGTGGAATCATGTCATCTCGCATTGTGTGTGGGCGTGAGGATAATACGGTGGCCCTAGTGGCTTTTTGGGGAGCATTGTGCCTCCACACTGCTCCAACGAAGATGTACTTCCCCTCAAAGGGAAGGAACTTCGGTAACACATCCTCGTCTCCACCGGTTCCACTCTTAGTTATCTCTTACCTTTACTTGTGCTAGCTTTATTGTGTTAATTCCTTGTGCTTGCTTGTGTGATTGTAGTTGTTGCATCATATAGGTTGCCAACGTAGTTGCACATCTAGAGAACCTATTTTGTTGCTAAGTTTAATTTGTTCAAGAAAAGCTAAAAATTGTTAGTTACCTATTCACCCCCCCCCCCCTCTAGTCAACCATATTGATCCTTTCAATTGGTATCAGAGCCTTGTTTCTTTATTAAGGACTTTACCGTCCAAAGAGTATGGGTCACAACGTAGTCAAGATGGAGGAGCACTCCGGTGGGAATCCGTCCTTGTCTACGTCCGATGGCGGACCCTCGGTCTCTCGTGAGAAGTTCAATGTGGCTTTGGACACATTGAAAACCTCCATGATGACCAAGGTCAACGGCATGTTCAAAGAATTTATTGATGGGCTCAAATTATCCACCGCACCGTTGGAAGTGGTTCATCCCACTAACAATGTGTCGGATGCTATTCCAGACTAGGGAGAAGCTAGTAGTGATCAAGTCCCCGTGACTAAGAATCGGAGTGGCATCTTTGCTCATTCTACACCTCCCATCAATTATGGAGGACCCGTTCCCTCCCCGCATCTAAATTCGGTTGGTCCTCCCCCTAAGTATGTGAAAAATGCTGATTTTGCTACTTGGACGTTTTGTTTTAAACGTCATTTAAATCATTGTTCTACTAATCTTTGGAGAATCATTGAGCAAGGTTTCTACCCGCATGATCCATACAACTTAACTCGAAGAGAAGCCGTGGATCATCAATTCAACAAGTCCGTTCTTTGCATTCTTCAAGAACGAATTCCTCCCGAAGATATTGCTCATCTTCGACCCTTCTCCGTGGCCAAGGAAGCATGGGAGCATGTTGTCTCCTTGCACAAGGGAAGCGCAAGCATTCAATGCTCAAACTATGAAGTTGTGCAAGATGAAGTCGATGAGTTTGACATGATCGAAGATGAAGAGCCCCATGAACTTTATCGGAGATTAACCACTCTTGCGGTCTCACTCCGAGATCATGGGAGCAAGGATACGGATGACAATTGGATCAAGCGCAAGTTTCTCAAGGCCATGATGCCTTATCACAAGGCCATGTCCTCTGTCATCCGTCAAAGGCCGGACTTTCACACCTTGTCCTCAAGTGAAGTGTTAGATGAGTTTGTTGCCATGAGGATCTTGGACAAGACCGCCGGCAATGCGGTGTTGCGAGCTCAACGATCATAGAAGCCCAACCTTGCATTGAAGGCCAAGCTTGTGTGGAAGAAGAAGATGAAGATGATGAAGAGGAGTGTTGCCCTGAAGACACGAAATATGCCTATCATGAGCACATGGCTCTTGCATCACGACAATTTTGGGGCAACAATAATAATTCAAGGCCAAATTTCAACAAGAACAATTCAAGTGGCTTCAAGGGAAAGCAACGAGTGAGGACGTGCTACAATTGTGGCAATGTGAGTCATTTTGTTGTAGATTGCCCATATGGGAAAAGGGAAGACAATGGAGGCAAGCTTATCCGAAAGGACCAGGCCAAGTCTTTTCCCAACAAGAACAACATCACCAAGAAGACTCCTACCAAAGGATTGGTGGCCCAAGAAGAGTATGATGAGTATGACGATGATGAAGATGATGACAAGATGATTACCATGGCCACCATTGCTATTGCAACAACTCCACGGTCATCCCTCTTCGACTCACCAAATGAGAACATCACCGCCAAGTGCCTCATGGCTAAAGCCACCAACAAGGTAACCCCCAACATCAATTCTACCATCACTTCTAATCCTTCATTCATGGATTGCATTGATGAGAGTGAGGGGGCGGAGGAGGAGGAAAATGAATTTGAGTCTTTTATGAGTAAGCTCAAAGGTAAACCGAAGAAGCACTTCGTTGCTCTCTTGGAACAACTAGGTGAAGCCAATGACATGATCGAGGCACGATGAGACCATCTCTAAGATGGAGGGTCATAGTCGAGACTATGCCAATGAGATATTGGATCTCTCTAATTCTCTTGAGGAAGAGCATGGTCTTCGTTTGGCACTTGAGGAGTCACACAACGATGATCATGCTAAATTAAAGAAAGATCTTGATCATGCTTTAGTTGTCTCTTGTATGCTCAATTACGAAAAGGCAAAACTTGTGGTTGACCATGCTAGACTCAAGGAGGAGTTTGATACACTTGACAAGGCTCACAAGGTCTTGAAGAGTGTACACGCTAGTCTCAAAGAGTCTCATGATCAACTTCAAGTTTCGCTAACCAAGGAGAAAGCCACTTTTCCTCACATGGTTTTAATTTATAATGCAAATGCTACTAACCCTTGTTGTGAGCATGTGTATCTTGTGGGAGAGAATGCCAAGTTGAAGAAGCAACTTGAGAAAGGCCTTGTGTCTTTTATACAAGGTGAGAAGAATCTCAATGACCTCTTAAGCAATCAAAAGGAAGTTGTTGCCAAGGAAGGGATTGGGTTTGCACCCAAGCCCAAGGAGAAGAAGAATGACAAGACCAAGCAACCTCCTCCTCTCAAGCAAACCTTTGTGAAGGAGGCAGAGGGTACTCCTAAAGAGAAGAAGAACAATGTGAAGGGTAGTGGGGTCAAGAAAGACATCTCCACTCCTTCCAACAAAGCCGGCGACTTTAACCCGTCTTACGTGTTATGTCGTGCTAGTGATGGACATGTTTATTCTAAATTTGTTGGTTCTTCTTATGAGTACATTGAATGGTCTATTTGGGTTCCTAAGACCCTTGTTACTAACATCAAAGGACCCATTACAAAATGGGTACCTAAAACCAAGCATTGATCTCTTGTAGGAGTTTGCTTCCGGTGGGGGGTCATGGTTGCTCGATAGTGGAGCCACAAATCATATGACCGAAAGCAAAGACATGGCGGTGGACGTGCACAAAGGTTCATCTATGCCCACCAATGTCGAATGGGGTGATGCTTCATCTTCTAAGGTATTGGGTCTCGGCAAGGTTGTCGTTTCTCATGATCTCATGATCAAGAAAGTCATGCTTGGTGAGTCCCTTGCATACTATTTACTTTCCGTTCGTCAACTTGCACTCATGGATTTTGCTACTTTCTTTGATATTGATTCTGTGGCCCTCTTGTGGAGAAAGACTCTTAAAGTAGCCTTTGTTGGGCATGTCGAGAACGGTCTCTATGTGGTCAACTTCTCGGAGCGACCCACTAAGACCGCGACATGCCTAATGGCTAAAGTTGACGTGGGATGGCTTTGTCATCGCCGTTTAGCCCACGTCAATATGAGATCTTTGCAATGCCTTCTCAAGGGGGACCATGTCCGTGGACTAACAAATGTTAGTTTTGCCAAAGATCGTGCTTGCAGTGTTTGTATCGAAGGAAAGTTACATGAGAAGGCTCACCTTCCCACGACTATCATCTACTTGACGAGGCCTTTGGAGCTCCTTCACATGGATCTCTTTGGGCCTCCATCCTTTGATAGTCTTGGGGGTAGAAAGTATTGCTTGGTAATTTGTGGATGATTATTCAAGATACACTTGGGTATACTTCTTCAAGAGGAAGAGTGAGACCCAACAAACCATCATCAACTTTGCAAATGAATCTCAACGTCAACATGATGCAAAGATCTTGATGATTCGAAGGGACAACGGCACCGAGTTCAAGAACTACACCTTGGATGAGTTCCTTAGTGATGAGGGGATCAAACATCAATATGCCGCATCTTATACCCCTCAACAAAATGGTGTGGCAGAGAGGAAGAACCGGACATTGATGGATGTGGCAAGGACCATGATGGCGGGGTTCAAGTCTCCGTACAAATTTTGGGCCGAAGCCATCAACACCGCTTTTCATGCATCCAATTGGCTCTATCTTCACAAAGGCTTGAAGAAGACTCCATATGAGATACTTACCGATAACAAGCCCAACCTCAAGTACTTCCGGGTGTTCGGTTGTAAGTGTTTCATACTCAAGAAAGGTGTTCGTTTGTCTAAATTTGAAGCTAGAGCTCATGAGGGCATATTTGTTGGTTATGCTACAAACTCCCATGCTTACCATGTCCTCAACAAGTCCACCGGACTCATTGAGGAGACATGTAACATGGTGTTTGATGAGAATAACGGCTCCCAAGTGGAGAAAAGTGGTACTTGTGATGTAGGTGATGAAATTCCTCCCCAAGCCATAAGAAGAACGGGTATTTGTCATATCCTAGCCATTGAGGAACCCTTTGTGGCCGAAGGAGAAGGACAATGTTCCACTCAAGTGGAACCATCACCAACCCAGGACCCACATGCTTCCGAAGAACAAAGTGAAGGACCTCAACCTAATGAACAAGGCTAAGTGCAAGATCAACCACGAGATGGTGTTGATCCACCAAGTGATGCACAAGGCCAAGTTTCGTCTCCCGAGCAAGTTCAAAATCAAGAGCAAGGTCAAGACCAAGAACAAGCTCATGACGACGCTCATGATGATCAAGTTACCGCACCTCAACTCACATTTGAGGAGCAATTGGAGCGTCGTGCCGCCAAAGTTGCTTCCAGGCTCGCTGCTAGAGGGCATCGCATGGAGAATATCCTTGGAAGCATTACAAAGGGGGTAATCACTCGTGGACAATTAGCAAACTATTGTGCTCATCATGTGTTTGTCTCTTGTGTTGAACCCCAAAAGGTCTATAAGGCGCTCGAAGACCCCGATTGGCTCAACGCCATGCATGAAGAACTCCATAACTTCGAGCGCAACAAGGTGTGGCGATTGGTGCCAAGGCCGAAGGAGAACCATAATTTCATTGGAACCAAATGGATCTTTAAGAACACACAACAAGGCTCGTTTGGTGGCACAAGGCTACTCCCAAGTCGAGGGTATCGACTACGGTGAAACCTTTGCCCCCGTTGCTCGCCCCGAATCTATTCGTTTTTTGCTTGCCTATGCTTCTCATCATAACTTTAAATTGCAACAAATGGATGTGAAAAGTGCATTTCTTAATGTTCCTCTTAATGAGTTGGTGTATGTCAAACAACCCCCGGGGTTTGAGGATCCTAGGTTCCCCAATCATGTGTATCAACTCCATAAGGCGCTCTATGGACTTAAACAAGCCCCATGTGCGTGGTATGAGCATCTTACCTAGTTGTTACAAGATCGTGGGTTTGAAATTGGGAAAATCGACCCCACTCTTTTTACTAAGAAGGTCAAAGGGGAGTTGTTTGTATGCCAACTATATGTTGATGATATTATCTTTGGTTTGCCTAACAAAGCTTTCAATGATGAGTTTGCTGCACTCATGACTGCGGAGTTTGAGATGTCCATGATGGGAGAGTTGAAGTTCTTCCTCGGGTTCGAAATCAAACAAAGACGAGAAGGAATCTTTATCAAACAAGCCAAATACACTCAAGACATTCTCTAGAGATTCAATATAAGTGATGTCAAGCCAGCTACTACTCCAATGCCTACCAAGTGCCAACTTGACATTGATCCCAATGGTAAAGCGGTGGATCAAAAGGTATATCGTTCTATGATTGGATCCTTGCTTTACCTTTGTGCATCTAGACCGGATATCATGTTGAGTGTGGGAATTTGTGCACGGTTTCAAGCCTCACCGAAGGAAAGTCACTTTGTGACGGTCAAGCGAATCTTTAGATATTTGGCTCATACCCCAAACTTTGGCTTATGGTACCCAAGAGGAGCAAACTTCAACCTTGTAGGTTTCTCGGGTTCGGATTAGGCGGGAGACAAAGTGGATAGGAAGTCAACTTCCGGAGGGTGCCAATTTCTTGGTTGCTCTTTGGTGAGTTGGTCTTCCAAAAAGCAAAGTTGTGTATCTCTCTCCTCCACCGAAGCCGAGTATGTGGCAGCCGGCAGTTGTGGTGCTCAACTTTTATGGATAAGGCAAACTTTAAAGGATTACGGTGTCATTTGTGACAAAGTGCCTCTTTGTGTGACAATGAAAGTGCCATCAAGATTTCTCTCAACCTGATGCAACACATCAAGACGAAGCATATCGAGAGACGGTATCACTTCATCTGGGAGCATATTCGGTGAGGGGGGGTTGATCTTCATTATGTCAACACTCGTGATAACCTTGCAGATATTTTCACTAAGCCTTTGGATGAAGCAAGATTTCGCGAGTTAAGGCATGAGCTAAATATCATAGATTTGAGCAATGTGGATTGAAACTTTGCGCACCTCCCCATACTCATCATGCTATCTTGTTTAGGTGTAGGCATGGACATAGGGGGAGTGTTGTTCTCTCAATGAACTTTCCCTCCCCCCATTATGCATAAATCGATCAACTCTTTCTCATTCACCATTGTTGACGGTATATATGTGCTTCAAAGATGAGTATTGGTCATGGGCCCAAGGTTAAAATCTTCACGGTGCCATACCATTTCACTCAAACATAGGTGGCCTTGGCCACCTCCCTCTCCCTCGAGAGGTGTGTGTTTGTTGTCTCGTGTTCTCTCCGGTTTTTATGCCCGTGGTTGTGGTGTTCTCTCTGTTCTCTTGTGGTCATCTTTCTCTGAACTAAGTCATTTTCTTTCTAAAAGAAATATTGAGCAAAGGACAATTTAGAGTTCTTTTTCTTAGTTGGGCAGTACTACCGCTGGGAGCGCATGGTACTACCGCTTATTAACTCAAGTGGCACTACCGCCCGCCCGAGCGGTACTACCGCTGCGGAGCGAGACTGCGGGGTTAAGTGGGGGGTCGGGGAGTTTCTCTCCCCATACCCATTCACCCCCCATCTCCCTCTCGCTCTCTAATGACGAACTTGCAGCACGAGGTCACTGGTGGGCTGCCTCCTCCGAGACGTGCTTCACCTTTTCCTTCGGTGGGATCGATCCCCACCCCTTCCTCAAGCCATGGATGCCGATATTGCCCCCCATTTTCTTCTTGTTGCTTTTAGTTTTCAGATATAGGTTTTAGGGGCAATAATAGGTGTGCATTCCTTGATTTTTGGCCAAATCAAGGCTTGAGTCGGATGGTGAGGACCTCTAAACTGCTAGGATTGATGTTTGGTAGGACTATTTTTTACTTTGGTCTCCCGGTAGTACCGGAGTGGGCTTGGCAGCCTGGGAACCGCCGTTCCCTTGCCTGGAGCGGTACTACCACCTATCATGTGTGATACTACCGCTGGATGCCAACATCCATAATAACCCTACCAAATGTTGATCTATGTTCCTTGTCTCTTGACTTATGCTCGTTCTTTTGTGCTGTTTTTCGTGTTTGTGTGTTTGGCTCCAGTTGATGGCCCTTCGGAACATCCTGCCCGTCGTATCAACCCTGGGCGCACCAGTTCTAAGCGCTATCGCACCTCTGAGGAAGCAGGTGGTTCTGCAAGTGGTTCTGCTAGTATTCCTTCCTCAAGTGCTCTGCCAACTCAGTCTCAGCAGCCGTCCAAGAACACTGCAAAGAAGCCAGCAAAGAAGGCCAAGACCGTCACTGAGATGTCAAACAAGGAGTTTTGGGAGAGGCGTCGGCGCAATCCCTATGAGCATAAGCAAGAGCCCACCCTTGTCAACCGTCCTGGAAACGCTTTCAGTATGCAACCTACTTTCATGTGCTCAAGGCTAAGAAGAATCTCTTTCTTGATGTTCGCTCCATCGACATTGCTCATTTGGAAAAGGATATTGCTTACTTTGGTGAAGCTCTGGAGATGTTTACACAGTTGAATGTTCTCGGCATCATGTCATTCAACAAGGACTTTGATGCAGATTTGGTGGCTCAGTTTTATGCCACAGTCCATCTTGGCACCGATGCAGAAAGGACTTTGACATAGATGACCAATGGCAGACGTCTTGCAGTCAAATGGAAAGCATTCATGGAGCTTCTTGGTGTTGAATATCATGGGCTTTTGAATCCGGTTGGTTTTCTACCTCATCACAATGCCACCTCCACTCTCAAGAAATCCATCTGGCAGTATTGTACTATGAAGGTTAACCCTGAGACGCAGAAGGAGACGTATGAGCTGCCTGTTTTTTTGGACATCCTTCATCGCATCTTCAGGGAGACCCTCTTTCCTCGTATTGGGAACTTGGATATGGTTCACTCTTATCTTGTGGACATGCTACTTTTCTGCCAGCATCAGGAAACAAACACTGGAGAAACCCTGGATATCTCTCATGTCATATGGTCTGAGCTGTTGTCAGCCATCTCTGAGTGCAAGTGTCCTACCTATGCTCCGTTTATCATGCTGCTGATTGAGAAGGCCTGGGAGCACACCTATACTGGGTGCCCGCTGGAGACTAGTGAGTTGGTCTCTCACGAGGTCAAGAGGCTTAGGAAGAAGGATCTCTAGAACACTCCGGTTACTCATTCTGATATTCCGACTAGTGATGATGATGCTAAGGCAGAGGTTGATCATGATGATGATGAGGATTATATGCCCTATGGAGCGGAGCCCTCTTGGGCCAAGAAGCTCAAGAGTAAGATGAAGAAGTTGTTCTGCATGGAGTCTCATGGTCAGTACTTGGCCCATGTAACTGAGAAGAAGGCCCGGAGCCGTCATAAGGAGCTCATGCGTCAGGTTGGTGCGACAGTTGTCAGCGGCTTGGAAGGCCAGATCACTGATGAGGAGGAATGTGTTCAGCAGCACTGCCATTGGACTGATTCCGACCTCGAGCAATCACCAGCCGATGACGGAGGTGCAGATGATCACACGGCAATGTGATGATGGAGTGCGTTTGTCCTGTTATCACCTGAGCCTATTGCTTCTATCTGTTCCCTTTTCGGTGTCTCGATGCCAAAGGGGGAGAGGTGGGTTTGCATGGATTTGCGTGTTGCGAGTGTGTTTCTTGTTTGAGGCCTTGTCGTTCTTTCTCGCAAACTCTCTTTGTCTGGTTTGGTTTATGTTCGTGAAACCTGGTTACCATTACTTTGTGTGAGACCTATGCTACCTTATGTATGTCAAGTACTTTAGTAGGTTGTGAGCTTATTTCCTGTTCTATCTTTACTCACCTACTCTTAACCCGCTTATGTCTCCTCGCCGTTAGATGTTATCGGACTATAAAATATAGGGGGAGTGTTGATCCTGGAGTGTGTGCTTTGCATTCCAAAGGCACCTCATTTAAATGCGCACATCTAGGGGGAGCCCATCTATATTTTGTAGTATTTGAGGTTTGCTTACTCTTATTGTTAATATTCTGTGCAAATCCCGTGTTGTCATCAACCCACCAAAAAGGGGGAGATTGTAAGGGCATGTCCCTTCCTATGTGATTTTGGTGATTGATGACAATGCGTTTGCAGACTAATCGTGTGTGCTAAGTATTTTAGAGATTAATCCATTGGCACGAGACGATTATCTCCCCTCGAAGCTTTAAGAAGAAGACGAGTCGTTGTCCTCGGTTTTTCTTTGGTGGACTTGAGTCGTAGGAGACACCGTACTATCAAGAGGGGGTCCGCATTGGAAAGGCTAGGGTGGAATCATCACGTACACTTCTTTTTGGCAGCCTCAACTCTTTTCTTGTCTTGGAGTTGTCCGCATCTTCCAAGTGGAGATTTTGTTGATGGGAGCGGTAGTACCGCCGCTGGCGCGGTAGTACCGCCTATGACCGGCAAGCGGTAGTACCGCGGCGCAATGCGGTAGTACCGCTTGGGGCATATGCGGCAGTACCGCTCCAGTCTGGCTCCACTACCGTGTCGATTCGAGAGGTCTTTTTCTCATGTCGGATTTTACGGGAGTAGCAGCGGTAGTACCGCTTATAAGCGGTAGTACCGCTGCCACCACCGCGGCCACTACTGCTCCCCTCTTCTAAGCCTTGTTTTTTCCACTGCGCGGTAGTAACGCTGGGGGCCGTAGTAGTACTGCTGCGTCCTGCGGTAGTACCGCTCCACCTAGTGGTAGTACCACTCTGAGCGGTCAGATATGGGGATAACGGTTCACTTATCCCCACCACTATATAAAGAGGTCTTCTTCCTCTAGAAGACCTACCTCTTCTCCCCCAAGCTCCATTGTTGCTCCAAAAGGTTATTTTCGCCCGATCACTCTCCCGAGCCAATCAAACTTGTTGATTCTCTAGGGATTGGTTGAGAAGGCCCAGATCTACACTTCCACAAAGAGAAATTTGATTCCCCCCACTAATCCCTTGCTGACCTTGTTACTCTTGGGTGTTTGAGCACCCTAGACGGTTGAGGTCACCTCGAAGCCATATTCCATTGTGGTGAAGTTTCGTGGTTTTGTTGGGAGCCTTCAATTAAGTTGTGGAGATAGCCCCAACCTTGTTTGTAAAGGTTCGGTCGCTGCCTTCAAGGGCACCAATAGTGGAATCACGGCATCTCGCATTGTGTGAGGGTGTGAGGAGAATACGGTGGCCCTAGTGGCTTCTTGGGGAGCATTGTGCCTCCACACCGCTCCAACGGAGACGTGTTTCCCCTCAAAGGGAAGTAATTTCGGTAACACATCCTCGTCTCCACCGGTTCCACTCTTGGTTATGTCTTACCTTTACTTGTGCTAGCTTTATTGTGTTAATTCCTTGTGCTTGCTTGTGTGCTTGTAGTTGTTGCATCATATAGGTCGCCAACGTAGTTGCACATCTAAAGAACCTATTTTGTTGCTAAGTTTAATTTGGTCAAGAAAAGCTAAAAATTGTTAGTTGCCTATTCACCCCCCTGTAGTCAACCATATCGATCCTTTCACCGGGAAGTTAGCCCTCAAGCTTTGGAATCGATTCTTAACTAAAAAGAACCAAATTGTCGACTATCCGGATGCTGAAGCCTTAGCGGCATTTAAAGACAGCATCTGAGACGAATGGCTTGCAAGACACCTCGGCTAGGAGAAGCCGAAGGCAATGGCCGCCCTTACTACTCTCATGAACCACTTTTACGTAGGTGAAAACAGCTAGCTAGCTCATAGAAGCAACATTACCAGCGACCCTGGCACTTCCGAAGTCAGGGACGACAATGCCAAGCCACGACGCAACAAGAACAAGCGTCGAAACAATAACGAAGAAACAGATGATACGGCAGTAAACGCCGGATTCAGTGGGTCCATGTCTGGTCAACAGAAGAAGCCATTCAAAGGCAATAGAGACGGTCCATCCAGCTTGGACAAAATATTAGAGAGACCTTGCCAGATTCATGGCACCCCTGACAAACCTGCAAACCACACGAACAGAAATTGTTGGGTATTCAAGTAGGCCGGCACGTTAAACACTGAACACAAGGGGAAATGACCTCAAAGCGAGGACGAAGACGAGCCTCACCAACTGAATACCGTGGGATAGAAGCAATTTCCCCCCTGAGGTGAAAATGGTGAATATGATCTATGCCACTCATATCCCCAAGAGGGAGCGCAAGCGCGCCCTAAGGGACATTTACGCCGTAGAGCCTGTCACTCGAAAGTTCAACCCATGGTCGGCTTGTCCGATCACCTTTGATCGTAGGGATCACCCAACCAGTATCCATCACGGAGGTTTGGCGACACTAGTACTTGATCCCATAATCGATGGATATCATCTTGCTCGAGTCCTTATGGACGGCGACAGCAGTCTCAACTTGATCTATCAAGACACTGTCTGCAAGATGGGGATGGACCCATCAAGAATCAAGCCTAGCAGCACTACCTTTAAAGGAGTGATACCCGGCGTAGAGGCCCGCTGCACGGGCTCATTAACACTGGAAGTGGTATTTGGCTCTCCAAACAATTTTCGAAGTGAGGAGTTAATCTTCGACATCGCTTCCTTCTGAAGTGGCTATCATGCACTACTCAGAAGAACGACCTTCGCCCGCTTTAATGCAGTCCCGCACTATGCTTACATGAAGCTTAAAATGCCTGGAGCGCACGGCGTCATCACGGTCAATGGAAACATGGAGCGCTCCCTCCGTATGGAGGATACTGCGGCCCTAGCAGCCAAAGTTCAAGGCGGCCTATTCAAGCCGAATAATTCACGAGTCGTCAAGGCCAAGGAAACTGCTAAACGTGTCCGGCCAGCATTACAATGCGGCAGCTCAAAAGAACATGAGCTTGATTAGCAGTTACGCCTCTGCCGACTGCCTTACAAGGTGGTAGAATATGTACCTCGTGTACACAACTACGCCCTTAAAATACCTTGGGCAGCGCTGGGGGCACACTGCGGAAAAATAGGCCATAGTTCGGCTTGACCCTATTCGGACTCTAAAATATTTTCTTAAGGCTCATTAAAAGAACCCACCTTATCTATGATTGTGCGGGGCATTCTTTTTCAAATTTCCCCTTCCATTTTCACAGGCGGCCATCAAACCTCTCTCCCTCAAGGACATGTTACAAAGGAGAAACGGTGCAGATGTGCAGCAGGGCCCCATCGAGATTTTCAAATCATTAATTGTAGGCTCTGTGTAAACCTTTCCCTTTATTATTCGTCTTCCTTTTTGGCATGTAAAATGCCCAAAATGTTATTGGCATTATCTGTAACCACACGGCTAGCCGTATTAATCAGGATATAAAAGAAGCATTTTGGTTCCAATTTGTTTGGAATTTATTTTACATTACCATGTGTGTTCTCTCCCTACCTCAGATTGCCACATGTGCCTCAACCTGGATTTAATACCAGGGGTTGTATTCGGCCTAGCACATTTCAAAGTCCGAACACCTATGGGGAACTGTTCGACGTCCTGAATATTGTGTTATATGCATTGGCTCCGAATCATGTCTTGGGTCCATAGTTGGGTTGCCCGGCTCCTGTTCGTACCACCTTACGTTCCGCATTGTTCGGCTAAGGTAGTAAAGGGAGAACTACTGGGATTGTATTTCTGGTTCATCCGGTCAAGTACCTCAGTAGATAAAACCGAAAACTGACTCTCATGACAAGCGAGAGCTGGTCGGCGAATCGGTGACTTAGTGTTATACTATGATCGTTAGAGATCTACTCCGTGTTATACGAGGGGCTGGTCTTCGCCCAACCGCGTAAAGTGGGCACCGTAATCCGGATAGCCACACACGCAGCAAGGGGCTAGTACTTAGCCCCACAAGTCAAGCTCCTATGGCTAAGTGAAAGCAATAAAGATGTATAGTCCGATTGCCTGGTTCGCTCCGCGGACACCTACTTTATGGACCAAGACGTTGGGTAAAGAGTAATCACATGCAATACCGAACACCCACGTAGTATCTACATGGGAGCTGAAGCCGACGACTGGAAACTTTCAGTAACAATAATAATAAACAGCTGCACATGAGGAAAAGTCGCTTGCAATACAAGGCGCAAAAATATATACATATCGGTTCATAAGCATAGTCTTTACAATTCGAATGCAATTACTCAAAGGCCACGTCCTTTGAGCATGGGCCCTCTACAATACGAGCTCCTTCTAGGATGTCATTGAAGTACCTCTCCAGCCTCCGATGATCCTTGCCCTTGGGTGGGCCGGCGGTTGCCACTTCGGCGGCCTTCATCTTCGCCCAGTGCATCTTGATGCGGGCAAAGGCCATCCGTGCACCCTCTATACAGGCCGAGCGCTTCATAGCGTCAACCAGCAGCCTTGGATCGACGAGTCGCTTCACCAATCCAAAGTAGATACTCAGGATTGGCTCGGCGGGCCAGAGCCGTACTATCAAGTCCTTCATGGCTGCACCCGCCATTTTGTGCAGCTCGACCAGCTGCTTCAACTGGTCATTCAGAGGTACTGGATGTTCTGGTGCAAGGAATTGCGACCAGAACAGCTTCTCCGTGTTATTCCCCTCATGGGCTCTGAAGAATTGGGCGGCGTCGGCGATGCTCTTCGGGAGATCTGCAAACGCGCCTGGAGAACTCCACAATCGCGTCAGCGGAAGATACTTCTGACTTCCAAAGATACTTTGCAGAAGAAAGGCCTTACAAGCCACTATATGCTGCGCCTGTTTGATCTCCTCGCGAGCACGGCGGGGCTCGATTCCCGCCTCCTTGGCAGCATTGACAGCCTAGTTGAGTTCGGATGCTTGATCCGAAGTCTTCTCCTCCAGCTCCTCGCACTTGTGAATAGCATATCGCAGCTCTTGTTCGACTTCGGCCACCCGCGACTCATGTTGTCGGCGGGAGGCCTGTTCGGCCTCCAGTTCTGCAGCCGCTTTGTCAGCGGCTGCTTTGTTCATCTCGGCCTCCTTCTTGGCCTCTGCATAAGCGCCCTTGAGGGTTTCAACCTCAGCTGCCCCAACTGTGACATAATCACACTGCACAATGAGTTCATACTCTTACAATCAAACATATCGTCTTTTGACATAATTATTCTTTGAAAGTCCGCATACCTTGCATTTCATCAAACCTCTTGTTAACGTGGTAGAGCTCTTCATCAGCTAGTTGAAGCTTCCGATTGAGCTTGGCAACCTCTGCGGCCTGGGCATATGCCACAACTAGGGAAGCCTGTTCAAAAAAATGGCACAGTATGTTCTATTAGCTAATACTATATGTATCCTCTGTCCGATTCTCTCCAGAATCGAACAAATCATCAGGGGCTATTGTCCGTACACAGGTTTGTTATCCTATACAAATAAAACGTAACGTTCTTTCAGAATATTACCTCGCATACCTCAAAGCCCGTCTGTAGGCTATTGAAGGCTTCATTCAGTCCACTTTTGGCAGACTGAATTTTTCCCATGACCGCACCCATCAGGGTGCGGTGTTCCGCCACGATGGAAGCACCTTGTAGTGCTTCCTCCAGCGTGTTCGGCGCCTTCGGATTAATGGAGGACGCCGTTGGAGCTGATGTCCTCCCCATATCGTAGGGGGCTGTCTCCTGATTCTGGAGCCGTACTGGCCTCCGGAATAGTGTTCGGCGGGGGCCCGGATTGCTTGGGCTCCCCACCATCGGTTGCCGTAGGGATTGTCTCCCCTTGGCTGATGGTGGCCGAGGTGTTCACCTCGGGCACCTTTTGGTCCGCCCCGCCTCCACCTTCTTGTGCAGGGGATACATGTAGGGAAGACACTTCGGTGTCCCCTAGGATGGGTGATACGTCCATTTTGAATCATGCTTTTATGTTGATATTTATTGCACTATGGGCTGTTATTACACGTTATGTCATAATACTTATGCCTTTTCTCTCTTATTTTACAAGGTTTACATGAAGAGGGAGAATGCCGGCAGTTGGAATTCTGGGATAGAAAAGAAGCAAACTCTAGAAACCAATTCTGCACAACTCAAAAAGCTCCAAAACTCCACGGGACATCGTTTCAGAAAATAGAAAAATATCTGGCGAAAGAAAATCACCAGGGGGGCACCACCTCCCCACGAGGGTGGGGGCGCCCCCCCCCCCTCTCTGGGCGCGCCCCCTACCTCGTGGGCCACACGATGGTCCTCCGATGCCCATCTTCTCATATATGAGGTGTTTTGACCTGGAAAAAATCAAAAGGAGGCTTGTGGGACCAGACGCCGCCGTCTCAAGGCGGAACCTTGGCGGAAACCAATCTAGGGCTCCGGCAGAGCTGTTCTGCCAGGGATACTTCCCTCCGGGAGGGGGAAATCGTCACCGCCGTTATCACCAACAACTCTCTCATCTTGGGGAGGGTTATCTTCATCAACATCTTCACCAGCACCATCTCCTCTCAAACCCTAGTTCATCTCTTGTATCCAATCTTTGTACCCAAACCTTAGATTGGTACATGTGGGTTGCTGGTAGTGTTGATTACTCCTTGTAGTTGCTGCTAGTTGTTTTATTTGGTGGAAGATCATATGTTCAGATCTATTATGCATATTAATACCCCTCTGATCATGAACAATATTATGTCTTGTGAGTAGTTACATTTGTTCCTAAGGACATGGGAGAAGTCTTGCTATTAGTAGTCATGTGAATTTGGTATTCGTTCGATATTTTGATGAGATGTATGTTGTCTCTCCTCTAGTGGTGTCATGTGAACGTCAACTACATGACACTTCACCATATTTTGGGCCTAGAGGAAGGCATTGGGAAGCAATAAGTAGATGATGGGTTGCTAGAGTGACAGAAGCTTAAACCCAAGTTTATGTGTTGCTTCGTAAGGGGCTGCTTTGGATCCATATGATTCATGCTATGGGTAGGTTTACCTTAATACTTCTTTTGTAGTTGCGGATGCTTGCATTAGAGGTTAATCACAAGTGGGATGCTTGTACAAGTAAGGATAGCACCCAAGCACCGGTCCACCCACATACCAAATTATCAAAGTACCGAACGCGAATCAGATGATCGTGATGAAAACTAGCTTGACGATAATTCCCATGTGTCCTCAGGAGGGCTTTCCTCCATATAAGAGTTTGTCCAGGCTTGTCGTTTGCTACAAAAATGATTGGGCCACCTTGATGCACCTTATTTACTTTTACCTTTTGTCACTTGCTACCAATTACCTTATCACAAAACTATTTGTTACCTATAATTTCAGTGCTTGCAGAAAATACCTTACTGAAAATGCCTATTATTTCCTTCTGCTCCTCGTTGGGTTCGACACTCTTACTTATCGAAAGGACTACGATAGATTGCCTACACTTGTGGGTCATCAAGACTCTTTTCTAGCGCCGTTGCCGGGGAGTGAAGCGCCTTTGGTAAGTGGAATTTGGTATCACTTATTGCTATGGCTCATCATCCTTTGAGGGGCTTGTTCGGGGTATCTTCACATCGACCATAAGAGCAAAGAATTGCTCCTCAACCTACTGCACCTACTGAAATTTTTTGCTTTGAAATTCCTTCGGGTATGATAGAGAAACTGCTAGATAATCCTTTTACAGGAGACGGAACAATGTCCCGATTTACACCTAATCTATGTGGATGAAGTTAGTGGATTATTTAAGCTTGCAGGTATGCCCAAGGATGTTATCAAGAAGGTATTCCCTTTATCTTTGAAGGGAGATGCATTGACATGGTTTAGGCTATGTGATGATATTGGATCATGGAACTTTAATCATCCAAAGTTGGAATTTCATCAGAAGTTCTACCCTATGCACTAGGTTCATCGTGATCGTAATTATATTTGTAATTTTTGGCCTCGCGAAGGAGAAAGCATCACTCAAGCTTGGGGGAGGCTTAAGTCAATGTTATATTCATGCCCCAATCATGAGCTCTCAAGAAAAATGATCATTCAAAATTTTTATGCTCGACTTTCTCTCAATAATCGCACCATGCTTGAAAATTCTTGTGCTGGTTCTTTTATGATGAAGACTATTGAATTCAAATGGGATTTATTGGAAAGTATTAAATGCAACTCTAAAGATTGGGATCTCGATGAAGGTAAGGAGTTAGGTATGACCCCTAAGTTTGATTGTGTTAAAGCTTTTATGGATACCGATGTTTTTCGTGAGTTTAGCACTAAATATGGGCTTGACTCTGAGATAGTAGCATGTTTCCGTGAATAATTTGCTACTCATGTTGATCTTCCCAAGGAGAAGTGGTCTAAATACCATCCTCCCATTGAAGTAAAAGTAGTTGAACTTGTTAAAGTTGAAGAAAAGACTGTCACTTATAATGTTGATCCTATTGTTCCTACAGCTTATATTGAGAAAACACCTTTCCCTATTAGAATAAAGGATCATGCTAAAGCTTCAACTATGGTTGGTAAGAGTAGTACTAGAACACCTACATCCTCTGAGCAAATTAAAGTTGAACCTACTGTTGATATGTTTAAAGATCTCTTGGTTGAAAATTTATATGGACATGTTATTTACCTCCAAGAGGAAGCTGCTAGAATAGCCAACCCCGATGCTAGGAATAAACATAGACCTGTTGTAGGCTTGCATGTTATCTTTGTTAAAATAGGAGATCATTGATATCATGGTTTATGTGACGTAGGTGCTAGTGCAAGTATAATCCCTCATTCCCTATATCAAGAAATTATGCATGACATTGCACCTATTGAGTTCGAAGGGATTGATGTTACTATTAAGCTTGCTAACAGAGACACTATTTCACCAGTTGGGATTGTTAGAGATGTTGAAGTTTTGTGTGGGAAAGTTAAATACCCTACTGATTTTCTTATTCTTAGCTCCCCACAAGCTGACTTTTGTCCCATTATATTAGGTAGACACTTCTTGAATATTGTTAATGCTAAGATAGACTGCGTGAAAGATATTGTTACTGTTGGTTTAGGGGATATGTCTCATGATTTTAACTTTGCTAAATTTAGTAGACAACCCCATGATAAAAAATTACCTAGTAAGGATGAAATTATTGGTCTTGCTTCTATTGTTGTGCCTCCTAATGATCCTTTAGAACAATATCTGCTAGACCATGAAAATGATATGTATATGAATGAGAGAAGGTGTCGGTGTATTTGGATCGACACCTATGGGATCACAAGAATCCCTACTACGGTTGCGGGGCGCGGGGTTGAGAGAAGAGCGGATCTAACGGCCAGGACACGGTTCCTTTACCCAGGTTCAGGCCACAAAGATGCGTAAAACCCTACTCCTGCTTCGGTGGATTATATGTTTGTGTTCTTCAGCTAGTGAGGAGCTCCAAAAGAGTCGTGAGGAGTTCTAAAAAGCCGAATCCTCCTCCTGGTCGCCTCGGGCCTCCTTTTATAGGAAAAAGGGGTCGCCACAGTGGCACACAGGAGGTGGAAAGGGTACAGTGATGCGAGGTTATCCCTCGCATTACAGGACAAGGCGCATTTAATGCGCTTAGCTTAGGTGTCCTCGCTTTATCGGGGACGAGGGGAGACGTCCGTCTTGTCCGTCGCCGCCCCTCCTCGTGTTGACACGCGCCCTGGCCAGCAGTGCCTGAGGCGCCATGTAGGCAGACAGGCAGCTGAGGTGGCGCAACGACGGGTCTCCACGAAGATCTGTGGGTTGCCACGCAGGAGCCTGTCCAGCTGGTCGGGTCGCCAGCTGCGTGGGTCGGTGGAAACCCAGTTGGTGTGGGACTGACGGTGGCCGTGCGGGTGTCCTCGACAAGGGCCTTGCCGGGGCTCCGGCAAGGGTCCTGCCGCGGCGCCTACTGTCATCCCCGGCAAGGTGCTTGCCGGGGGCCTTGTAGTTCTCCTTGGCTGGGATCCTGCCAAGGGTCGCCGTCTTCTTAACTTGTATCTGATCTTGGATGTCTTCACAAAGATCTGCATGCCACCACGTGGATATCTCCCGAATCCTCGCCCCATGGGGGCGGAGGACTCAAGGGTGATCCGCTCCGTAGGCGTGGGGCGATCTGCCGCGGCAAGGGTCTTGCCGTGGCTGCTAGAGCTGGCCCCCGGCAAGGACCTTGCCGGGGGAAGCCGCTTCGTCCATTTGCTCTTTGTGGTCTTGTTCTTGACGCTGCTCCAGTCTCCATCAAGCTTCGATCTTACCCTGGCTCACCTCCCTTGACATGCTTGGTGTGGTGGTGCCCGTGGCTCAGACTGCCCGTGCACAGTCATAGGGGTACAAAAAGTGTACCCCTCTTTTTGTACACCGACAGGAGCCCCCGGGCTTGGGTCACACATAAGCGCAACACGTTGTTGGGCCAGGCCCAGAACGGTGCGCGGGCAGGCGGGGTGGTTTTCACCGTGGTAAAATTTTCCGCGCGATGCGCCTCCCACGACCCGCGCGCGCGGCGCGGGGTGGAGGGGCGTGCGTGACGTAGGCGGCATGCGTGGGGCGGTTTCCGCAGGCATGCGTCACGTTGCAGTAAATGCGAAAGGAGGCGGCCCGCGCCTTCCCCGTAAAAGGGGGGAGGCGTGGAGGCGCGGCCCGCTTACTGGATGGGGCCGAGGCGCGGTCGTCTAGGCGTCCACTCCCCATGATCACGGGGTGGGGAGAGGTCGCCTCCCCCGTCCCTTCGGTCCTGCACGTTCGCCACGTGCCTTCCATGCGTTCGAGGTGGCGAGCGGTGGGGGCGGGAAACCGAGCCGTCGCTGGTTGGGGCGGCGGGTCGGCCCCTGCCCCCCTCGCCTTCTACGTCTTGATTGGCCGAGTGGGGCGGTCGAGCTCCAGCCCCGCCCCTTTATAAAGGGCGGAGGGAGGGGACGGCGCCCTGATGGGCCTCGAACCCCTCGTTGGTTACCCCAAGTGGAAGGTGTAAGATGCAGTAAGTAGAAGTGTTTTCCCTTAGCAAAGATGCCAAGGATCGAATCCCCAGAGACTGTTCAACAAGTACGTGTCAATTGCTACGGCGCCAGATTAGTAGCAATCAACATGGACCTGCACACAGAAACAAATAACTTTGCTCCCAACGAGTATAGAGAGGTTGTCAATCTCTCCGGCCTTGTAGTTCACAAAGGGTTAAAAGCAATGATAGTAGTGATAGATAGTTTTTGCAATAGTAAGTAATAACGGAAAGTAAGTAGTATATGTGATCAATGATGGTAATATGGACCGGAGTCTCATGATGTTCACTAGTGATGTCTCGCTCCCAAAAGATGATAACACAGCTATGTGAGGTAAACAAATTAGAGCTGGGCAATTGACAGGACCACGAACGCAAACCAATGCTGACTACATTGCAAGAAAGGTTGAGGTTCAAAGCATGGGCGGTACGCCAAAGTAAGTAGACTGAAATCCATCAATATCTACTACTAATCATCCACCTTGAGATATCTATCCAGAACATCTCGCTGGTATTAAGTTGCGAGTCCCACCCATAGTGTAAACTCAATGCAACAGACAACTGCATTAAAAGAACTTTGCGTAAAGTAAACAATCCTTGCACCCGCGGGCACAAGCACCGTTGTTTTCCCCCTTGTGGCAACAGCACATCCCCTAGACTCATGTTTCTGTCACTCAAGCTAGTCATCGAGGGGCATGAACCCACAATCGAGCATAACGTTCCCTCTTGGAGTCACTACCTATTACTCGGCCAAAGCAATAAATAACAACGGAGAACATGCAAGAATTACTTATGAACAAAAATATAAAAGAGGTGAATCAAATATATTACTCAAGATCAATCTGAACATAATCTCATAATCCATCGGATCCCAGCAAACTCAACATAGCAACAGCATAAGGATTACATAGGTGCCTCGATCATGTAGGGCAGCTCACGAGGAATAATTAGTGAAGCACAAGAACGGGAGGAGAACATTACATAGCTACTGGTCATGGACTCATGGTCCAAGGGAGACTACTCACGAGTCATCCGGGAGGCGTCCATGGTGGTGGAGAAGCTCCCGGTGGTGATCCTCCCCTCCGGCAGGGTGCCGGGAAGAGTTCTCCTGGTGCTCCCGATCTTGGAAGCGGCGGCGGCGGCGGAACAGAGATGGGATCGTGAAAAGAGTTCCTGTTCTGAGGGTTATGGAGGACCCTTTAAATATATGCCAAAGTAGGGCATCGGGGGAGCCTCGGGGGGCCCAGGCGCCCCCCCGGCGCGGCCCAGGGGGGGGCGTGCCGCCAGGGCGCCTGGAGCCCTGGTGCCCCCCCCCCCCAGGCTGCCCTTCGGACGCAGTGTTGTTTCCGGAACACTGATTTTTTATATAATTTTTCTGGATTTTACTGGGCAGTTCTCGAAACGTGAAAACCTGAAATACAAAAACAGCCGAAAACAGAAACTGGCACTGGGGTGCACTGGATTAGTAAGTTAGTCCAAATATGATCAAAAGTGTATGGAAGTGTATGAATATCATAGCAATATCACCCAAAAGTGGCATGGAGCAGGCAGAAATTATAGATACGTTTTGGACGTATCAACATCCCCAAGCTTAATTCCTGCTCGTCCTCGAGTAGGTAAATGATAACAAGAATAGTTTCTGTGGTGACATGCTATTAACCATATAGGACTTTTTTATAGTCATATGACAAAAGCTTACTGAGACAATGATTCTAAAGTAATTAAGTTGCCTCAAGAGAAAATCACAAATGACTGAAAGTTGTACAACATGACACTAAAACATCAAAAGGATTTGCAATGAACATGATGTGCAAATATGATAAAGTGATATCTAGCTTGCCCCCTTTAGTGATGCAAAACATAAATGTAGGGGCACCTTCAAGGTTTAAGTGATGACTAGATACAATCATTTCAGAATAAACGATATCACAATCATGCAAAAGACAATGCTACTTTGGGACAATGCACATTACACTCAGAATGACAATCATGCTCTCAGTAGTTGGTGCTTTAACATAAAGGTGAAAGAATGGTTAAGTGCTAGAGCTTTTTATTTTGAAAACATGGAAGCAATTGTGTCAACGGTAGTAGTACTTCATATGTGTCATGCATAAAACATCTTATAAGTTGCAAGCCTCATGCATCGTATACCAATAGTGCTCGCTCCTTGTCCTAATTAGCTCGGATTCCCATGGGTTATCATTGCATTGCATATGTTTCAACCAAGTGTCACAAAGGGGTACCTCTATGCCACCTGTACAAAGGTCCAAGGAGATAAATCGCATTTGATTTCTCGTTTTTGATAGATCTCAACTTGAGGACATACATACCGGGACAACATAGAAAATAGATGATGGACTCCTCTTTAATGCATAAGCATATTCTCATGAGAGATTGAGGATTAAGGTCCAAGCTAAAACTTCCACCATGATGCATGGCTTTGGTTGGCGGCCCAATGTTCTTCTCTAACAATATGCATATTAATTCAACCCACGGCAAATCACCCTTACTTCAGACAAGACGAACATGCATAGCAACTCACATGATATTCAACAAAAGTGTGACAGTTGATGGCGTCCCCAGAAACATGGTTACCGCTTAGCAAGCAACTTATAAGAAATAAGATACATAAGCAACATATTCTTTACCACAATAGTTTTTAGGCTAGTTTCCCATGAGCTATGTATTGCATGGTTAGTTTGCTTAGTACAGGTGGAGGTTAGCAAAAAGACTGGGAGCGACCAACTAAGAGAGCAATGACGGTCATAATCATGCAGAGCGACAAAGCAATATTGAATCAGGCATGGAAGTTATATCGCTACCCAGAAATAAAAGATCATCAAGGCTTGACAGACTTCCTTTATAGTCTTGAATATGCGTGAGCATACGCCAAGTCAATCAAAATAAATTCTCGAAGGAAGATATTACTAAACCATACCATATCATAGGCAAACAAACCAAGTTGGTACTCCAATAACACATTGGGAACCCCCCAGCTATTTGAGATTAACCATAAGAAAACCTGAACTACTAAGCACCATCATGCAAGTAGCATTTTTATCATAGACACATTAACCAATGCAACGGAAGCAAACTCTCTTAATAAGGTGAGCATGGTAATTAAAGAGAGTTCAAGCACCCAACTAAATAAAAGCTCTTGAAAAGATAAGCATGAATACTAAGAGCAGAGCACGATAGTAGCTATTAAAAGACAAAGAACACACACAGCATAGATAGACATGAAGATTCTATGTTATGTTCTAGGTAGAGGTGGAGCGTGTTTCTCTCCCACATAAAGGAATGCTGGGTTCCGACTCATTATGAAAAACTAAAAAGAAAACTAAAGGCAAGACGCTCCAAGCATAGCACATAACACATGAAGTGATAAAAATAGAGCGAAACGAAAGACGAACTGATAATGTTGATGGAGAAGGGGATGCACGGGGGCATCCCCAAGCTTAGACGCTTGAGTCTCCTTGCATATTTCTCGGGGGTGCACGGGGGCATCCCCAAGCTTGAGCGCTTGACACTCCTGAATCTTTTTATCATCTTCCCTCGCACACTTGAAAACTCCCTTCATACACAACTCATCATAATCTGATTAGCGAGGTTAGTACCCTTAATAAAATAATTATACCTTGCTGGAAATAAGGATATTCTTGAAGTTCTACTGTTTCTCAAGATTGCCAAAAGGTGTTTGCAAAGAAAAAGCAAGTTCTTGATTTGCAAAGTGAAGGAAAGGCAAAACAGGACAGAATCTGTGAAAAACAGAACAGCAGGTAGTAATTGATCTGTTTGGGATACTTCTGCAACTCAAATCAAAAAACTCAGAACAGATGCACGAAAGACAATTATATAGAGAACGCTTTCGAAAAAATTAAGACCAAAAAGATGATCTGGTGATTTTATACGAATTTTTCTATCCAAGGACAGAATCTGTTTCCTGGACAGCACCTCACAACTTTTGAACTTTCTAGCAATCAGAGGCTATACTTGGCACAAATATGAAAAGCAAAGATACAATGATGATGCTACAGCAGTAAACAAAATCAAGACACAACAAAAGCAAAAAAATTATTCATGTGGGCTGCCTCCCAAAAGCGCTTTCTTTTATGCCTTTAAGCTAGGCATAAGACTTTAATGATGTTCTCGTAGGAATAAGAGTTGAAGAACAAAAGAGGGCATCATGAAGCAAATACCAAACACATTTAAGCCTAACATTCTTCCTATGCATAGGAATATTGCAATAGAATAATTCATTGAAGCACAAAGCAATAAGCATAGGAAGACAAAACAAGTGCAGCTTCAAAAGCTTCAACATAAAGAAAGGGAACTTGATATTATTGAAATATCTATAAGCATATGTTCCCTTCTCATAATAATTTTTAGTGGGATCACGAATAAACTCAACAATATAAGCATCACATAAAGCATTGTTAGCATGATCCACATGCAAAAAGGTACTCTTACTCTCCACATAAGTATCATGAAGAGGATAAAACTTAGTATAAAAGAGAGACATAAGCTCTTGCCAATCAAGCAAGTGCGAGTTATCGAGAAGCTTATACCAATCTGAAGCCTTATCTATAAGTGATACGGCGAACAATTTCTTCATGACAAACTCCCTTGATACACCTGCAAGCTTAAATAATGAACATAGTTGTGACAGATATAGCAAGTGTTCACCGGGATGTCTGTCTCCTGCATAACGATTAGCCAAAACATAATCGATAATACCAGCTGGTATTTTATAGGGCACAATTTCAGTAGGTGGGGAGCAACCACCACAGGTGTGGGGCGTCTTCCCGCAAGCAACGATCCAATAGCAAGGTTGTCCATAAGCATAACTAGTGAAATACATGAAGAAAACTGAAAGGTAAACTAACAAGACTAAAAAGCAAAGGTAAAAGATAGCGTGCAACTCCCCTATCCTAAAGAGTGGAGTCCCCGGCAACGGCGCCAGAAAATACTCCTTGATGGGCCTCGAACCCCTCGTTGGTTACCCCAAGTGGAAGGTGTAAGATGCAGTAAGTAGAAGTGTTTTCCCTTAGCAAAGATGCCAAGGATCGAATCCCCAGAGACTCCTAGGTTCAACAAGTAGGTGTCAATTGCTACGGCGCCAGATTAGTAGCAATCAACATGGACCTGCACACAGATACAAATAACTTTGCTCCCAACGAGTACAGAGAGGTTGTCAATCTCTCCGGCCTTGTAGTTCACAAAGGGTTAAAAGCAATGATAGTAGTGATAGATAGTTTTTGCAATAGTAAGTAATAACAGAAAGTAAGTAGTAGATGTGATCAATGATGGTAATATGGACCGGAGTCTCATGATGTTCACTAGTGATGTCTCTCTCCCAAAAGACGATAAAACAGCTATGTGAGGTAAACAAATTACAGCTGGGCAATTGACAGGACCACGAACGCAAACCAATGCTGACTACATTGCAAGAAAGGTTGAGGTTCAAAGCATGGGCGGTACGCCAAAGTAAGTAGACCGAAATCCATCAATATCTACTACTAATCATCCACCTTGAGATATCTATCCAGAACATCTCGCTGGTATTAAGTTGCGAGTCCCACCCATAGTGTAAACTCAATGCAACAGACAACTGCATTAAAAGAACTTTGCGTAAAGTAAACAATCCTTGCACCCGTGGGCACAAGCACCGTTGTTTTCCCCCTTGTGGCAACAGCACATCCCCTAGACTCATGTTTCTGTCACTCAAGCTAGTCATCGAGGGGCATGAACCCACAATCGAGCAAAATGTTCCCTCTTGGAGTCACTACCTATTACTCGGCCAAAGCAATAAATAACAACGGAGAACATGCAAGAATTACTTATGAACAAAAATATAAAAGAGGTGAATCAAATATATTACTCAAGATCAATCTGAACATAATCTCATAATCCATCGGATCGCAGCAAACTCAACATAGCAACAGCATAAGGATTACATAGGTGCCTCGATCATGTAGGGCAGCTCACGAGGACTAATTAGTGAAGCATAAGAACGGGAGGAGAACATCACATAGCTACTGGTCATGGACTCGTGGTCCAAGGGAGACTACTCACGAGTCATCCGGGAGGCGTCCATGGTGGTGGAGAAGCTCCCGGTGGTGATCCTCCCCTCCGGCAGGGTGCCGGGAAGAGTTCTCCTGGTGCTCCCGATCTTGGAAGCGGCGGCGGTGGCGGAACAGAGATGGGATCGTGAAAAGAGTTCCTGTTCTGAGGGTTACGGAGGACCCTTTAAATATATGCCAAAGTAGGGCATCGGGGGAGCCTCGGGGGGCCCAGGCGCCCCCCCGGCGCGGCCCAGGGGGGGCGCGCCGCCAGGGTGCCTGGAGCCCTGGTGCCCCCCCCCCCAGGCTGCCCTTCAGACGCAGTGTTGTTTCCGGAACGCTGATTTTTTATATAATTTTTCTGGATTTTTCAGGGCAGTTCTCGAAACGTGAAAACCTGAAATACAAAAACAGCCGAAAACAGAAACTGGCACTGGGGTGCACTGGATTAGTAAGTTAGTCCAAATATGATCAAAAGTGTATGGAAGTGTATGAATATCATAGCAATATCACCCAAAAGTGGCATGGAGCAAGCAGAAATTATAGATACGTTTTGGACGTATCACGCCCCGCACTCCTCCATCTTCTTTCTCCTTCAGCTTCTGCTCCTCTCTTCTGTCCGCCATGAAGAGAAAACCTCGGCTCCTCAATGGTGGCGGCGAGGGTCGCTGCTCGATAACGCATCCCCCCTTCTCCTGCACCTGCGGTGGCCAAACCAGCCACGAGGGGAAGAGGGAGGGGGCAGGGCCGTGGGTGAGGCCGGGGTGCGCGGGGAAGAGGAGGACGGGGCGGCCCGCCAGCCTCGCCCCCGCCAGTAGCTCCTCCTCCAATGGAAGGTCATATTGGAGACGACCCTTGTGAGTTCTTCGTTAGGATGTGGGGGTCGCCGCGCCGTCGCCTTCGTCTCCCAACTCCATTTGCGCTGGAGATGGAGGTGGATCCGCCGGAGTCGCTGTGGCTGCACATGAGGGGTTGTGGGATCAGTGGCACGCGGGCCCGCATCGACTTACATGCCCCTCATGTGATGTATCTTCGCCAAGGATGGAAGAGGTTTGCTCGCATCCACAGCCTGACGGATGGGCTCACCCTCCACTTCAAGTTGATGGAGGACGGCCACCTCTCCGTCAAGGTCTTCGGGTACCTCGGGACTCGCGTGAGGTGCTGCATGGAGAGCTCCTCCGATGACGAAGACTCCTCCTCGAACGAGGGTGACGAGGAGGACAGCAGCAGCGACGACGAGGGCGGTGGATGGCAGGATGACGGGTTCGAGTAGGCGTCGGGTGCCGCTCCTGGTGGCACCGGCGACCCCATCATCCGCGTCTCCGGCTCCTTGAATTTCTCGTGGCCGTCTCCTTGGCAGCTGGCATAGGGAGGCTGCGGAAGAGGAAGAGGAAGAAGGCGGGCGGCAAGGTCGTCATGTCGGAGTACGCGGGCACCGACGCCTTCGACGCGTACGGACGTCCTGCCGCCTCGTCTTCGAGCTCTGCCTCTGGCGCCGTCATCACCGTCCAGCCCTTGGGAGGCCGCCGAGATGCCTTCTCGGTGTCTTCTGCCACCCGTAGCTCGCCTAGCGCCCCTTCTGCCCTTCTCGCCTCCTTGACCTGCCTCCTGAGGAGAGGGACAAGAAAGGCATTACGGGCATCTTATCTCTTTTTAGTCTGTAAGCCTTCGGGCATCTGTTAAGTTTAAAACTTGTAATCCCCTTATCCATGTTTTTCATTCCCTATGGACTGTACCTAAATGGAATGCTTTTAATGAAAAAGGAATGTTTGCCGGGTCATTTGTTCGTAGGTAAAAACCCACAACAGGGAATAAATCCCTGATATCTTTAAGATAAACATTTCTTCGCCCGGCAACAGGCCCTGCCGTTTCCCTACTTTGCTCGACCTTTCTCACACCCTTGGCGGAGGCAGGGATGAAGTGGGCTCAGGCTCCTCGTTTCATCCTTCTGCTGTCGCGACTACGATCAAACTTAGTCCCAGGAACGAGCCCTAGGGCCTAGAGTTATGGGAGCACAGTAGCTTAAGGAAAAGATCGAGGTTTCACATACCTCAGTCCATAATGGAATGCATGATAAGGGATAAAGAACTTATCTGAAGCTGCAGCCCCCGGCAACCCTAGTCAGCCGTGGGTGAATTCTTGCCCTTGCAGCCTCCGGCAACACTGGCTCGCCGGTGCCTAGGCGCTGGTCTGTTCTTCTTTCCTTCCCCCAAGCGGCTTCGGCAAGGATGTATGCGCGTCCTGTGAACCAAAGAATACAGAGGAAAGACAAAGACTCGACCTCTAAGCTAGGGGTTAGCCGCCGCTAAGCACTATCAACCCTATCCAAGGACAAGACTCGACTCAGCATGCATGCTATAACTTAGGGCGCCAGCGCTTCATTTATTTATGCTCAGGGTCTGCGCCTGGCTTTGTACAAAGGGTTACATGCCTTGCTGGCAAGGCTTGTACAAAAGGGTGGCTTGCCGGGGGGCCCGGCAAGCCGCGCCTTATGGGTAAAACTTGCGAAGATGCTCGATGTTCCAGGAATTACTCACCGGAACGGCATCATCGGTCTCCAGGCGGACAGCGCCAGGCCTGGTGACTCGTATTACCCGATAAGGACCTTCCCACTTCGGCGTCAACTTGTTCATATTCCTGGCCGATTGAACGCGCCGGAGAACAAGGTCGCCTTCCTCAAAGCTTCGGGCACGGACCTTGCGGCTATGGTAGCGGCACAAGGTTTGATGGTAGCGTGCTGCTCTCACAGCCGCCCGAAGATGATCTTCCTCAAGGAGCATTGCGTCGTCTTGTCGCAGTTGCTCTTGCTCAAGCTCATCATAAGCGAGCACTCGAGGTGACCCGTATATGAGTTCCGTGGGGGAGAACTGCTTCTGCCCCGTATATCAGGGCAAAGGGCGTCTGGCCGGTGGCTCGATTTGGCGTTGTTCTGATCGACCAAAGAACCGCCGGCAATTCATCAATCCAGCGCCTCCCGCTCTTATGGAGCCTGTCAAAGGTCTTTGTCCTTAGTCCTCGCAGCACTTCAGCATTTTCCCTCTCAGCTTGACCATTGCTTCGGGGGTGAGCAACGGAAGCGAAACAGACCTTGCTGCGAGGTCTTGTGTATATTGCATGAAGGTGTGGCTTGTAAACTGTGTGCCGTTGTCGGTGATGATCCTGTTGGGTACACCAAAACGGCACACCAGTCCCTTGAAGAACTTGATGGCTGACTGAGCTGTGACCTTCCTCACTGCCTCCACCTCTGGCCACTTTGTGAACTTGTCGATTGCAACGTACAAGTACTCAAAGCCCCCGACAGCGCGCGGGAAAGGGCCCAGTATGTCGAGCCCCCAGACCGAGAAGGGCTAGGAGAGAGGAATGGTTTGAAGGGCTTGAGCTGGTTGATGAAGTTTCTTTGAATGGAACTGGCACGCTTCACACCTGGTGACCAGTGCCGTCGCATCTTGGAGGGCAGTGGGCCAGAAGAAGCCTTGTCGGAATGCCTTGCCGGCAAGGGCTCTCGACCCTATGTGGGATCCACATATGCCTCCATGTATCTCTGCCAACAGCTCCAGTCCTTCCTCTCGAGGGACGCACTTCAATTTCACACCGTTCGGTCTCCTTCTGTATAGGACGTCATCGACGAACTGGTACATGGCAGACCGACGGGCTACTTTCTCCGCTTCTTCCTGCTCCTTAGGAAGTTCCCTAGTCTGAAGGAATCGGACGGTATGCTGCGCCCACGCTGGAGCCTGGGGCTCGACGGCGAGGACCAAAGGCATTTCCTCCGCCAAGGGAGCGGCCGTCTCGACGGCAAAAGCTTGACGCTCCGCGGGAGTTAGCCCTCCGGTGGCGGGCTCAGTGTCTCCGGCAACATCCTTGCCGGTGGCTCCGGGGAGCTCGGCGGGAAAGTACTTGTCGGGCCCTGATTTCCTCCTCTTGTTCTGCTCTGTTGATGGATCAATAGATGGCTGAGAAAGCTAAAGCACAAAGGTACCTGGTTCCACAGGTAGCTTGAGGGTAGCGCGCTTTGACAGGTAATCGGCAATGTCGTTCTCCGCTCGGGGAACATGCTCCGCCTGTATACCGTCAAAGCGCTCTTCCAACTCTCTCACTTCATCGACGTAGGCCTTCATCAACGGGCTCTGGTAATCCTTGTTGACTTGTTTGACGACAAGCTGCGAGTCGCCCCTGACAATGAGCTTTTTGATTCCGAGGTTTGCCGCGATCCTAAGACCAGCAAGCAGCCCCTCATACTCAGAAGTGTTGTTCGTTGACACCTCCCTAGGGAAGTGCATCTAGACCACGTAATTGAGGTGCTCTCCAGTGGGCGCGACCAGCAGTACGCCAGCCCCGGCGCCCTGTAAGGAGAAAGCCCCATCAAAGTACATGATCCAGTTGCAACTCGCCTCTTTGCCGGGTAGAGCAGTTTCCTGGACCTCTTCATCAGGCGTTGCGGTCCATTCTGCGACGAACTCTGCCAGGACTCGGCTCTGAATTGTCGAGGTACTTTCAAACTTGAGGCCAAAGCTGGACAGCTCCAGTGCCCACTCTACAATCCTTCCCGTTGCGTCTGGATTGTGCAATATCCGTTGCAGAGGTAGGCGAGTGACGACAGTGATCTCGTGCGCCTGGAAGTAATGGCGCAGCTTCCTCGAGGCCATAAGAAGGCCGAAGAGCAATTTCTGCACACCGGAGTACCTTGATCTGGCCCCCTGCAAGAGGGAGCTAACAAAGTAGACCGGGTGCTGCATCATTTTCTTCTTCGGCTGCACTCTAACCGGCTGTGTCGCCTCTGCACGAGTGGCACCAGGCTCTGTTGCTGCTATCACCTCATCATCGATTTCTCTCTGCGCCACTAGTGCGGCGCTGACCACCTGGTTTGTTGCCGCTAAGTATAGCAGCAATGGTTCTTGTGGTCTAGGCGCAACCAGTATTGGCGTGGAGGAAAGATACCTCTTCAGATCTTGTAATGCCGCTTCGGCTTCTAGCGTCCGCTCCATTGGGCCCGCCTTTTTCAAAATCTTGAAAAAGGGGAGGGCGCGCTCGGCAGACTTGGAAATGAATCTGCTCATGGCGGCAACGCGGCCAGCAAGCCGGCGCACATCCTTGACCCGTTTGGGTGCTTCAATCTGCTCTATAGCTTTGATCTTGTCCGGATTAGCTTCTATCCCACGCTGCGACACAAAGAACCCGAGAAGCTTGCCGGACAGGACGCCGAAGATGCACTTCTCAGGGTTTAGCTTGAGGTTGATCTTGCGCAGGTTTCCAAATGTTTCTTGTAAATCCGGTACAAGGGTTACCTTGTTCTTGGTTTTGACCACTATATCATCCATATAAGCCTCCATATTTTTATGGAGCTGGGGTTCAAAACCAATCTGGACTGCCCTTGCAAACGTCGAGCCAGCACTCTTCAACCCGAAAGGCATTCGTACGAAACAGTACACACCACATGGGGTGATGAATGATGTCTTCTCTTCGTCTTCTCTTGCCATGAAGATCTGGAGGTAGCCGGAGTAGGCATCGAGGAATGACAGCAGGTCACACCCTGCCGTGGAGTCAACAATCTGGTCTATGCGCGACAACGGGAAGGGGTCCTTGGGACAAGCTTTATTGATATCCGTGTAATCAATACACAGCCTCCACTTCCCATTTGCCTTGCGCACTACCACTGGATTGGCCAACCACGTTGGGTGGAGCACTCCTCTTACCAAACCCGCAGCTTCCAGTTTCCGGATCTCCTCGGTGATGAACTCTTGCTGTTCCAAAGCCTGCTTCCTGACCTTCTGCCTGACGGGCCGCGCATGAGGACAGACAGCAAGGTGGTGCTCAATCACCTCCCTGGGAACGCCGGGGATGTCGGATGCTTGCCAGGCAAACACGTCGACATTCGCCCGCAGGAAGGTGACGAGCGCGTCTTCCTATTTGTTGTCAAGGGCGGAGCTTATGGTAAAAGCCCCTCCCGTGTCATCCTCCTTGACAGAAACCTTCTTGGTTCCTGGCGGTGTGGCCCTGGATCTCTTGTTTCTGCCGGTGGAGCTCTCTGGCACGTCCTCGACGGGAGCGCGACACTCCGAAGAGGTGCGCTTGCCGGAGTGGGTGTCTGAGGTCTTGCCGGCCTTCTTCTTCCCGGTGGAGCTCTCTGGCACGTCCTCGACGGGAGCAAAGCACTCTGAAGAGGTGCGCTTGCTGGAGTGGGCGCCCAGGTCTCGCCGGTCTTCTTCTTCTTGGGCGCCATGACGATGAAGAGGCGTTGAACTGACTGCCAAAGCCGATTCTCACAACTGCGCACCCCCTACCTGGCGCGCCAAAGATGTCGGTGTATTTGGATCGACACCAATGGGATCACAAGAATCCCTACTACGGTTGCGGGGCGCGGGGTTGAGAGAAGAGCAGATCTAACGGTCAGGACACGGTTCCTTTACCCAGGTTCGGGCCGCAAAGATGCGTAAAACCCTACTCCTGCTTCCGTGGATTATATGTTTGTGTTCTTCAGCTAGTGAGGAGCTCCAAAAGAGTCGTGAGGAGTTCTAAAAAGCCGAATCCTCCTCCTGGTCGCCTCGGGCCTCCTTTTATAGGAAAAAGGGGTCGCCACAGTGGCACACAGGAGGTGGAAAGGGTACAGTGATGCGAGGTTATCCCTCGCATTACAGGACAAGGCGCATTTAATGCGCTTAGCTTAGGTGTCCTCGCTTTATCGGGGACGAGGGGAGACGTCCGTCTTGTCCGTCGCCGCCCCTCCTCGTGTTGACACGCGCCCTGGCCAGCAGTGCCTGAGGCGCCATGTAGGCAGACAGGCAACTGAGGTGGCGCAACGGCGGGTCTCCACGAAGATCTGTAGGTTGCCACGCAGGAGCCTATCCAGCTGGTCGGGTCGGCATCTACGTGGGTCGGTGGAAACCCGGTTGGTGTGGGCCTGACGATGGCCCTGCGGGTGTCCTCGGCAAGGGCCTTGTCGGGGCTCCGGCAAGGGTCCTGCCGCGGCGCCTGCTGTCATCCCCGGCAAGGTGCTTGCCGGGGGCCTTGTAGTTCTCCTTGGCTGGGATCCTGCCAAGGGTCGCCGTCTTCTTAACTTGTATCTGATCTTGGATGTCTTCACAAAGATCTGCATGCCACCACGGGGATATCTCCCGAATCATCGCCCCATGGGGGCGGAGGACTCAAGGGTGATCCGCTCCGTAGGCGTGGGCCGAGCTGCCGCGGCAAGGGTCTTGCCGAGGCTGCCAGAGCTGGCCCCCGGCAAGGACCTTGCCGGGGGAAGCCACTTCGTCCCTTTGCTCTTTGTGGTCTTGTTCTTGACGCTGCTCCAGTCTCCATCAAGCTTCGATCTTACCCTGGCTCACCTCCCTTGCCATACTTGGTGTGGTGGTGCCCGTGGCTCAGACTGCCCGTGCACAGTCATAGGGGTACAAAAAGTGTACCCCTCTTTTTGTACACCGACAGAAGGGAAATAGATGAAATATTCTGTAAGCAGGGACCCGTATTGAAAAACAACTTGCCTGTTGAAATCCTAGGGGATCCTCCTCCACCCAAGGTTGATCCCGTGTTTGAACTTAAACAGTTACCTGGTAATCTTAAGTATGTTTATCTTGATGAAAAGAAGATATATCATGTTATTATTAGTGCTAACCTTTCAGAGCAGGAAGAAGAAAAATTATTGAAAACTCTGAAGAAGTACCGTGCTGCTATTGGATATACTCTGGATGATCTTAAGGGCATTAGTCCCACTTTATGCCAACACAAGATAAAATTGGAAGAAGACGCTAAACCAGTTATTGATCATCAACGACGGTTAAATCCTAAGATGAAAGAAGTGCTAAGGAAGGAAATACTAAAGCTTCTAGAGGCTGGTATAATCTATCCAGTTGTTGATAGCCAGTGGGTAACTCCTGTCCATTGTGTCCCTAAGAAGGGAGGTATGACTGTTGTTCCTAATGATAAAGTTGAATTGATCCCACAAAGAATTGTTATAGGTTATAGGATGGTAATTGATTTCCGCAAATTAAATAAAGCTACTAAGAAAGATCATAACCCTTTGCCTTTTATTGATCAAATGCTAGAAAGGTTATCCAAACATACTCATTTTTGCTTTCTAGATGGCTATTCGGGTTTCTCTCAAATACCTGTGTCAAAAGAGGATCAAGAAAAGACTACTTTTACTGGTCCTTTCGGTACCTTTGCTTATAGACGTATGCCTTTTGGTTTATGTAATGCACCTGCTACCTTTCAAAGATGCATGATGGCTATATTCTCTGATTTTTGTGAAAAGATTGTTGAGGTTTTCATGGATGATTTCTCTGTTTACGGAACTTCTTTTGATGATTGCTTGAGCAACCTTGATCGAGTTTTGCAGAGTTGTGAAGACACTAATCTTGTCTTGAATTGGGAGAAGTGCCACTTTATGGTTAATGAAGGCATTGTCTTGGGACACAAAATTTCTGAAAGAGGTATTGAAGTTGACGAAGCTAAAGTTGATGCTATTGAAAAGATGTCGTGTCCCAAGGACATCAAAGGTATACGAAGTTTCCTTGGTCATGCCGGGTTTTATAGGAGGTTCATTAAGGACTTCTCCAAAATCTCCAGGCCTCTGACTAATCTCTTACAAAAAGATATTCCTTTTGTCTTTGATGATGATTGTCTAGAAGAATTTGAAATACTTAAGAAAGCATTGATCTCTGCACCTATTGTCCAGCCTCCTGACTAGAATTTACCCTTTGAGATTATGTGCGATGCTAGTGATTATGCTGTAGGTGCTGTTTTAGGGCAAAGAGTTGATAAGAAATTGAATGTTATCCAATATGCTAGTAAAACTCTAGACAGTGCCCAGAGAAATTATGATACTACTGAGAAAGAATTTTTAGCAGTTGTATTTGCTTGTGATAAGTTTAGACCTTATATTGTTGATTCTAAAGTAACTATTCACACTCATCATGCTGCTATCAAATACCTTATGGAAAAGAAACATGCTAAACCTAGACTTATTAGATGGGTTCTCTTGCTGCAAGAGTTTGACTTGCATATTATTGATAGAAAGTGAGCTGAGAACCCCGTTGCAGACAACTTGTCTAGGCTAGAGAATATTCTTGATGACCCACAACCTATTGATGATAGCTTTCCTGATGAACAATTAGCTGTCATAAATACTTCTCATACTGCTCCATGGTATGCTGATTATGCTAATTCCATTGTTGCTAAGTTTATACCTCCTAGCTTAACATACCAGCAAAATAAAAGGTTCTTCTATGATTTGAGACATTACTTCTGGGATGACCCACATCTTTATAAAGGAGTAGATGGTATTATTAGACGTTGTGTACCTGAGCATGAATAGGAACAGATCCTACGCAAGTGCCACTCCGAAGCTTATGGAGGACACCATGTTGGAGATAGAACTGCACATAAGGTATTCCAATCTGATTTTTATTGGCCTACTCTCTTCAAGGATGCCCGTAAGTTTGTCTTATCTTGTGATGAATGTCAAAGAATTGGTAATATCAGTAGACGTCAAGAAATGCCTATGGATTATTCACTTGTTATTGAACCATTACCGTTTCCTTCCTCCAATGGGTACACACATATTTTAGTTGCTGTTGATTACATTACTAAGTGGGTAGAAGCTATTCCAACTAGTAGTGCTGATCACAACACCTCTATTAAGATGCTTAAAGAAGTTCTTTTTCCTAGGTTTGGAGTCCCTAGATACTTAATGAGTGACGGTGGTTCACACTTTATTCATGGTGCTTTCCGTAAAATGCTTGCTAAGTATGGTGTTAACCATAGAATTGCATCCCCTTATCACCCACACAGTAATGGTCAAGTAGAATTAAGCAATAGAGAGCTGAAATTAATTTTGCAAAAGACAGTTAATAGGTCTAGAAAGAATTGATCCAAGAAACTAGATGATGCATTATGGGCCTATAGAACTGCATACAAAAATCCTATGGGTATGTCTCCATATAAGATGGTTTATGGAAAAGCATGTCACTTACCTCTTGAGCTAGAACATAACGCATACTGGGCTATTAAAGAGCTCAATTATGATTTCAAACTTGCCGGTGAGAAGAGGTTATTTGACATTAGCTCCCTTGATGAATGGAGAACCCAGGCTTATGAGAATGCCAAGCTGTTTAAAGAAAAAGTTAAAAGATGGCATGAAAAAAAGGATACAAAAGCGTGAGTTTAACATAGGTGATTATGTCTTGCTATACAACTCTCGTTTAAGATTTTTTGCAGGAAAACTTCTCTCTAAATGGAGGTCCTTACGTTATCGAGGAGGTCTATCGTTCTGGTGCCATAAAAATAAACAACTTCGAAGGCACAAATCCGAAGGTGGTGAACGGTCAAAGAATCAAACATTATATCTCAAGTAATCCTATAAATGTTGAAACCAATGTTATTGAAACCGTAAGCCTGGAGGGATACATAAGGGACACTTTCAGAACGCTTCAGACCCCAAAAAGGAAGAGGTATGTGATACGGTAAGTAAACCAACTCCAAAACAGTTCTAATGGCAATTTTTCACCGTTTTGGAATATTTAGAAAAATAGAAAAATAAGTGGCAGTCCGGAAGAGACACGAGCCGTCCACGAGGGTGGAGGGCGCGCCCCCTTCCTCTGGGCGTGCCCCCTGCCTTGTGGGCACCTCGTGTGCCTCTCGGACTCCGATTTCTTGTATGTTACTCCTTTCGATCGGTAAAAATTCATTAAATATTCTCCCGATGGTTTTGACCACCGTATCACGCAAAAATTCTCTATTTTCGTTTCGAGCTGTTGTTTCTGACATATCTAGATAATCATGGCATCTTCCAGCACCCCCAAGGACAAGTTCTTCGAGAAGGTCATCAACCCCTACGTCGCGGATGTGCTGCATCACCCTCAAACCATGGAGTTGCGTGAAGGGGTGATGCATATCCGTGATGTGGAGGGGCCAAGGAGGACCGGAAGCGTGGAGACGAGACTCGAAGCAGTAGAGTGATGGCTTCTCGCCCCTCGTTGGTTACCCCAAGTGGAAGGTTTGAGATGTAGCGTAGCGGCAAATTTTCCCTTGGCAAAGATACCAAGGATCGAATCCCGTGAGACTCCAAGGGTCGACAAGAAGGTGTCAATAACGCCAGAGACTTTTGCTTGACAGGACCTGCACACAGATACAAATAACTTTGCTCCCAACGAGTACAGAGAGGTTGTCAATCCCTCCGGCCTTGTCGTTTACAAAGGATCAAACGCAAGAGATAATAGTGATAGGTATGACTGCAACTAGGAAATAAGAACAGTAAGTAAATAGCGGGTGTGATCAGTGATGGTAATATGGACCGGGGTCCCATGATGTTCACTAGTGATGTCTCTTTCCCAAAAGACGATAAAATAGCTAAGCGAGGTAAACAGATTACAGCTGGGCAATTGACAGGATTATGTGCGCAAACCAATGCTAACTATGCTGGAAAGAAAGGTAGAGGCTCAAAAGCATGGGCGGTACGCCAAGGCAAGTAGACCGAAATCCATCTGCATCTACTACTAATCATCCACCTTGAGATATCTATCCAGAACATCTCGCTGGTATTAAGTTGCGAGTCCCACCCATAGTGTAAACTCAAAGCAACAGACAACTGCATTAAAAGAACTTTGCGTAAAGTAAACAATCCTTGCACCCGCAAGTATAAGCACCGTTGTTTTCCCCCTTGTGGCAACAGCACATCCCCTAGACTCATGTTTCTGTCACTCAAGCTAGTCATCGAGGGGCATGAACCCACAATCAAGCATAACGTTCCCTCTTGGAGTTACTACCTACTACTCGGCCAAAGCAATAAATAGCAACGGAGAACATGCAAGAATTACTCAAGAACATAAATATAAAAGAGGTGAATCAAATATATTACTCACACACAATCTGAACATAATCTCATAATCCATCGGATCCCAGCAAACTCAGCATAGCAACAGCATAAAGATTACATATGTGCCTCGATCATGTAGGGCAGCTCACGAGGTCTAATCGATGAAGAACAAAGAGGGGAGGAGAACATCACATAGCTACTGGTCATGGACCCATGGTCCAAGGGGGACTACTCACAACTCATCCGGGAAGCGTCCATGGTGGTGGAGAAGCTCCCGGTGGTGGTTCTCCCCTCCGGCAGGGTGCCGGGAAGAGTTCTCCTGGTGCTCCCGATATTGGAAGCGCGGCGGCGGTGGAACAGAGATGAGATCGCGAAAAAGGGTTTCGTCCTCGAGGGTTTCGGGACGCGTGCTAAATATATGCCAAAGGGGGGCACCAGAGGCGGAGAGGGGGGCCCAGGCGCCCCCCCCCCCCCCCGGCGCGGCCAGGAGGGGGGCCGCCTGGGCAGGCCGCCTGGGCTGCCCCTGGCTCCCCTCTGGCCCCACTTCTGGCGCGTGGAAGCTTCTGGAGCGCAGATTTTTTATATATTTTTCCCGGAATTTTTCTGGCAATTTAAGTAATGGGAAAACCTGAAATACAAAAACAGCAGAAAACAGAAACTGGCACTGGGGTGCACTGAGTTAATAGGTTAGTCCAAATATGATCAAAAGTGTATGGAAGTGCATAAATATCATAGCAATATCACACAAAAGAGGCATGGAGCAAGCAGAAATTATAGATACGTTTTGGACGTATCAACATCCCCAAGCTTAATTCCTGCTCGTCCTCGAGTAGGTAAATGATAACAAGCATAATTTCTGTGGTGACATGCTATTAACCATATAAGAACTTTTAAGTAAAGCAATCAAGGCATGTAATCCAATTCAAGTCATAACAAGCAAGAGTCTATATTAGCATTGTAAGAAGTAACATAAGAACATAAAGGTGCAAGAGCTCTCGCTGTCCGTTACTCGAATGTCTCCAAATGGTGTTTGCGTGCAAGAAAGGGATAGGGATATATGAGAGAGTAAAACATAGTTTTTGTATTGTTGAGAACTTAATCTACTAAAGTTTCACACTTGGTCTTCTTTGGAATCTTATCTTGACTCATCCCCAGACCGTCAGCCAGGTACAAGTCAAAATGATCCACTCCCTTTCGATATTTTGAGCACTCATGCAATGGATGAGCGTAAGCAAGAAAGTCGACACTTAGGATGGCAAAGAGAGAAAAATGATAGAGGGGGAAGACAAAAAAGGTGTGAAAGGCTCACATCAATGAGGACAATCATCGGCGAGAGAAAGCCAAATGATAGATATGATGTGAGGAGTAGGGATTGCCATGCAACGGATGCACATATGGGCTAAGGTAAGCTCTCCAATGGAACTAGTGGGGGTGCATCCAACTTGCTTGCTCAAGAAGACCTAGAGCTCTTTTGAGGAGGCTCATCATTGGAATATACAAGCCAAGTTCTATAGTGTAAAGGTCCCCACATAGCTATATGCATAAATGATAATCTCTATGGAGTACAAGGTATAAGATGGAGTACGAGTGTGGATCTCTCAAAAGAAATAGTAGTGTGCCCCCTTCTCTCTTTTTATTTCTTTTTTCTTTTTTTTCAATTTTTTTTTATTTTTTTTGTGGCCTCAATGGCTCTTTCTATTTATCTCTCATTTGTCCTCTTTGGGATCTTTTGATTTTGTCCTCTTTGGGATCTTTTGATTTGTCCTCTTTGGGATATTTTCCTCACTTTAGGGGCAACAATCTATGTATTACAAGAAGTATAGAAGATCTTTCACACTTTACAAAAGTACTCAACATAAAGAAAATGAAACTATCATGATGTATGCAAATGTATGCCTCTGCCAGTGTAGCAGGATATGCAATGATACTAGCGCGTCATGTAGCAATGATTAGGGCAAGGCCCCACTAGCATGCGGCTCATCGATCAAGCAAAAAGCATGTATGACATGAAGATCAAGTCATGAGAAGATGGATGTTGCATGGCAATGTATCTCGGAAAGGCTATGGAAATGCCTTAATAGGTAGGTATGGTGGCTGTTTTGAGGAAGGATATAATGAGGCTTATGATGACAGAGCGTATCGTGCCAAGGATTTGGATGCACCGGCGAAGTATGCGCCAACTCTCGAGGTGAGAAAGGGAAATGCACGGTACCGAAGAGGCTAGAAAAATATGGATAGGTGGAAGTTTCAACCTTCGAATACTCACATTAGTCCGAAGAACTCATGCACTTATTATCGGTAACTCTCAATCTAATTAGGAGGTTCACAAAGAGGCAAGTACCCCGAGGAGGAGTGTATGGGGATTTGGTTATCGTTGCGCATCCTCGACTCATGATACGTGAGTGTACTCTAATATTCGATCCCTCCAAAGATTAGTGATCCATTTAGTAGCTAAAGTTCTCAACTATTTTGTAGGTTTTCGAAAATAAACACGGATTGCCCAAAATATGACATCTATCACTAATAGGCTAAAGCTCTTGACACCAAAGGTTCAGACATTACTCATGGCAATACCTCAAAACTATTGCAAGTTACTACTAAAATTAAATCCCTCCGGCCTTGTCGTTTACAAAGGATCAAACGCAAGAGATAATAGTGATAGGTATGACTGCAACTAGGAAATAAGAACAGTAAGTAAATAGCGGGTGTGATCAGTGATGGTAATATGGACCGGGGTCCCATGATGTTCACTAGTGATGTCTCTTTCCCAAAAGACGATAAAACAGCTAAGCGAGGTAAAAAAATTACAGCTGGGCAATTGACAGGATTATGTGCGCAAACCAATGCTAACTATGCTGCAAAGAAAGGTAGAGGCTCAAAAGCATGGGCGGTACGCCAAGGCAAGTAGACCGAAATCCATCTGCATCTACTACTAATCATCCACCTTGAGATATCTATCCAGAACATCTCGCTGGTATTAAGTTGCGAGTCCCACCCATAGTGTAAACTCAAAGCAACAGACAACTGCATTAAAAGAACTTTGCATAAAGTAAACAATCCTTGCACCCGCAAGTACAAGCACCGTTGTTTTCCCCCTTGTGGCAATAGCACATCCCCTAGACTCATGTTTCTGTCACTCAAGCTAGTCATCGAGGGGCATGAACCCACAATCAAGCATAACGTTCCCTCTTGGAGTTACTACCTACTACTCGGCCAAAGCAATAAATAGCAACGGAGAACATGCAAGAATTACTCAAGAACATAAATATAAAAGAGGTGAATCAAATATATTACTCACACACAATCTGAACATAATCTCATAATCCATCGGATCCCAGCAAACTCAGCATAGCAACAGCATAAAGATTACATATGTGCCTCGATCATGTAGGGCAGCTCACGAGGTCTAATCGATGAAGAACAAAGAGGGGAGGAGAACATCACATAGCTACTGGTCATGGACCCATGGTACAAGGGGGACTACTCACAACTCATCCGGGAAGCGTCCATGGTGGTGGAGAAGCTCCCGGTGGTGGTTCTCCCCTCCGGCAGGGTGCCGGGAAGAGTTCTCCTGGTGCTCCCAATCTTGGAAGCGCGGCGGCGGCGGAACAGAGATGAGATCGCGAAAAAGGGTTCCGTCCTCGAGGGTTTCGGGACGCGTGCTAAATATATGCCAAAGGGGGGCACCAAAGGCGGAGAGGGGGGCCCAGGCGCCCCCCCCCCCCCCGGCGCGGCCAGGAGGGGCCGCGTGGGCAGGCCGCCTGGGCTGCCCCTGGCTCCCCTCTGGCCCCACTTCTGGCGCGTGGAAGCTTCTGGAGCGCTGATTTTTTATATATGTTTCCCGGAATTTTTCTGGCAATTTAAGTAATGGGAAAACCTGAAATACAAAAACAGCAGAAAACAGAAACTGGCACTGGGGTGCACTGAGTTAATAGGTTAGTCCAAATATGATCAAAAGTGTATGGAAGTGCATAAATATCATAGCAATATCACACAAAAGAGGCATGGAGCAAGCAGAAATTATAGATACGTTTTGGACGTATCATAGAGCAACAAGTTTTCAAGTGCCAATGTATGGTGGAACGAGGACTCAACACCAACCACATGATGATCACGGAGCTCGCCAACAACCTCAAGCTGGACTCAAGGATCTTCGGGGAAGCAATCTCCAATCTCCAAGAGAAAATCGAACATCTCCAAGCCCAGATCTATGACTTGCAAAACCAAAACTGTGAGTATGAATATATATTCAAGAAGATGAGTTTGGCTGCCCCCGGAGACTCGATCATCCTTCTACGATTGTGAGCCCATGCCTTGGAAGATGGACGACAAGCCTACATCATCAACAACTCCATCATCACCACCCCCGAAGAAGGAGACATAATCATATAGGTATGGGCCCTCCCCTTGGCAACTACCAAGCTTGGGGGAGCTGCCCCGGTACCGTATCATCATCACACTCTTATCTTTACCGTTTTCTTAGTTTGATCCTTTTGGTAGTATCTTGATCTAGTAGAATAAAGTTAGCATGATCTAGTTGTGAGATTTTGCTTTATGATCTTTACCCTTTCTAATCGAGTTCGTGAGCTATATAATAAAGATTAGTGTTGAGTCAAGGGCTTGATTTCCTCACCTTGGTCATGATAGAATAAAAGAAAATATAAAAAGTATCAAAGAGATCATACTGATCTTATGAAAAGTAATGATTTCACAGATAAAGAGTATGATGAATAAGAGTTGTTGAGAGTTGACAAACATAGTTTTGGCTATCGTTGCAATTAATAGGAAGTAATAAGGAAAGAGAGGTTTCACATACAAATATACTATCTTAGACCTCTTTTATGGTTGTGAGCACTCATTAAAATATGACATGCTAAAGAGATGATGTTGGACAAGGAAGACAACATAATGGGTTGTGTTTTCTTATATCTAAAATAAAGTATATTTTCATGGATCATCCAACATGTTGAGCTTGCCTTTCCCCCTTATGCTAGCCAAAACTCCTCGCACCAAGTAGAGATACTACGTGTGCTTCCATACATCCTTAAACCCAGTTTTTCCATGAGAGTCCACCATACCTACCTATGTATTGAGTAAGATCCTTCAAGTAAGTTGTCATGTTGCAAACTCGCTAAAATATGTATGATTTATTAGTGTGGAGGAAATAAGCTTTATACGATCTTATGATATGGAAGTAATAAAAGCGACAGACTGCATAATAAAGGTCCTTATCACAAGTGGCAATATAAAGTGACGTTCTTTTGCCCTAAGACTTTGTGCATCCAACCATAAAAGCACATGATAACCTCTGCTTCCCTCTGCGAAGGGCCTATCTATTATTCTTACCTTATAAGAGTCAAGGTGAAAATCACCTTTCCTTTTTACATTTTATCCTTTGGAAAGCACATTGTGTTGGAAAGATCCTGACATATATACCCAATTGGATGTAAGTTATCATGGTCTATTACTGTTGACATTACCCTTGAGGTAAAAGGTTGGGAGGCAACACCATAAGCCCATATCTTTCTCTGTGTCCGATTAAAACTCCATAACCATAAGTATTGCGTGAGTGTGAGCAATTGTGAAAGACTATATGATAGTTGAGTATGTAGGCTTGCTGAAAAGCTCTTATGTTGACTCTTTCCAATGTTACGATAAATTGCAATTGCTTCAATGACTGAGATCATAGTTTGTTGGTTTTCAATGAAGTTTCTGATTCATACTTGACCTTGTGAATGAATTGTTACTTTAGCATAAGAATCATATGACAATATATATGTGTTTCTGTTATAAGAATAATCATGATGCCCTTATGTCCGTATTTTATTTTTATCGACTCCTCTATCTCTAAACATGTGGACATACTTTTCGATATCGGCTTTTGCTTGAGGACAAGCGAGGTCTAAGCTTGGGGGAGTTGATACGTCCATTTTGCATCTTGCTTTTATGTTGATATTTATTGCACTATGGGTTGTTATTACACGTTATGTCACAATACTTATGCCTTTTCTCTCTTATTTTACAAGGTTTACATGAAGAGGGAGAATGCCGGCAGCTGGAATTCTGGGCTGGAAAAGAAGCAAACTCTGCAAACCTATTCTCCACAACTCAAAAAGCTCCGAAACTCCACGGGACACTGTTTCAGAAAATATAAAAAATATCTGGCAAAAGAAAATCACCAGGGTGGCCACCACCTATCCACGAGGGTGGGGGGCATGCCCCCCCCTCTCTGGGCACGCCCCCTGCCTCATGGGCCACACGATGGTCCCCCGATGCCCATCTTCTCCTATATGAGGTGTTTTGACCTGGAAAAAATTAGAAGGGGGCTTTCGGGACCAGACGCCGCCGTCTCGAGGCGGAACCTTGGCAGAAATCAATCTAGGGCTCCGGCAGAGCTGTTCTGCCGGGGATACTTCCCGCCGGGAGGGGGAAATCATCACCACCGTCATCACCAACAACTCTCCCATCTTGGGGAGGGTTATCTTCATCAACATCTTCACCAGCATCAACTCCTCTCAAGCCCTAGTTCATCTCTTGTATCCAATCTTTGTACCCAAACCTCAGATTGGTAACTGTGGGTTCCTAGTAGTGTTGATTACTCCTTGTAGTTGATGCTAGTTGGTTTATTTGGTGGAAGATCACATGTTCAGATCTATTATGCATATTAATACCCCTCTGATCATGAACAATATTATGTCTTGTGAGTAGTTACTTTTGTTCCTGAGGACATGGGAGAAGTCTTGCTATAAGTAGTCATGTGAATTTGGTATTCGTTCGATATTTTGATGAGATGTATGTTGTCTCTCCTCTAGTGGTGTCATGTGATCGTCGACTACATGACACTTCACCATTATTTGGGCCTAGAGGAAGGCATTGGGAAGTAATAAGTAGATGATGGGTTGCTAGAGTCACAGAAGCTTAAACCCTAGTTTATGCATTGCTTCGTAAGGGGCTGATTTGGATCCATATGTTTCATCCTATGGTTACATTAATACTTCTTTTGTAGTTGCAGATGCTTGCATTAGAGGTTAATCATAAGTGGGATGCTTGTCCAAGTAAGGACATCACCCAAGCACCGGTCCACCCACATACCAAATTATCAAAGTACCGAACGTGAATCAGATGATCGTGATGAAAACTAGCTTGGCGATAATTGCCATGTGTCCTCGGGAGCGCTTTCCTCCATATAAGAGTTTGTCGAGGCTTGTCCTTTGCTACAAAAAGGATTGGGCCACCTTGCTGCACCTTATTTACTTTTACCTTTTGTCACTTGCTACCAATTACCTTATCACAAAACTATCTGTTACCTATAATTTCAGTGCTTGCAGAAAATACCTTACTAAAAACTGCCTATCATTTCCTTCTGCTCCTCGTTGGGTTCGACACTCTTACTTATCGAAAGGACTATGATAGATCCCCTGCACTTGTGGGTCATCAATGGGCGATTGGGCACGCGGGGGCGTATCACCCTCCACCATTGCAGCTGGCAGGGAGCTCCTTGATGATAGTGAAGCATCAGGGAATGTGTGGGGAGGGCTGCAAAACAACACATAAAGTTGCTTAAACAATGATAGCCGCCTAAACCAAACACGACAGCGAAAGTCCGAATACTCACGAGTGGGCTAGGGGCTTGACCGTGGGATGTATTCGGAAGCTGGCCTCGGACGTTGAGTCCGAGCTATCTAGGAGGTTCAGCTTCTTCCTAGGCGCCTCCTTTCCCGTGTCTGCAGGGGCCGCCCTCTGCTCCCCCCTTCCCTTGATAGGGGAGTCGCTTTCCACCTCTTCCTCCTCTTACTCTTCGTCGTGGGAGGAGTGGGCGTCGGTCAATCCGAACACAGTATCTGAAGGACCCTTAGGGAGGGGGCCACTCTTGGCCTCCTTGCCCTTCTTCTTGGCCTTCTTCTCCGGAACCTTATACAGCGCCGGAACCAGCACCACCGTTAGCTGGGGCATGGCTGGATTTTCGGGCAACGGAGCCGGACAGTTGATCCGCTCTGCTTTCTTCATCCAGGCCTATATGGAACATAAGAGTTCTAATTCCTGTTATAATTGAAATATGGACATGATACATATTCGGAAAAATTGTTCTTACCTCTGAGGCCGAAGTCACGCTGTCGAAGCCCTTGTCTACGGTCTCCTCTGGCCATTCCTTCTAGGCCTTGAAAAGCTGCTTCCATATTCTTCGTGCGTAGTGCCGAAGAAGAGCTTCAAGGTCCATGGTTCCTCCGGATTGAACTCCCATAAGTGCGAGGCCCGGAGTTGGCAGGGAAGGGTGCGGCGGAAGAGCATCACCTGAATCACGTTAGTGAGCTGGGTGCCCTTCATCATCATGTTGGAGATGCGGTTTTAGAGTGTCTTCACCTCCGTCTAAGACCCCAAATCAAGGACCTTGGTGGTCCATGAGGTGAGCCTCTTTGGGGGTCCAGATCTGAATACGGGCGTAGATGCCCACTTGGGATCACGGGGTTCGGTGATGTACAACCACTCCTGCTGCCATATCTTGTTGGTCTCCACGAAAGCCCCTTTGGGCCAGGTTGTGTTCGGGAGCTTGCTCACCATAGCTACCCCGCAGTCCGCATGCTTCCTGTTCACCACCTTCGGCTTCAGATTGAAGGTTTTGAGCCATAGGCCGAAGTGTGGGGGGGACGCGGAGGAAAGCTTCACACACGACTATGAAAGCCGATATGTGGAGAAGGGAGTTCGGGGCCAGATCGTGGAAATCTAGCCTGTAGAAGAATAAGAGACCTCGAACAAAGGGGTGAAGCGGAAACCCCAGCCCCTGAATAAAGTGAGGGATGAACACCACCCGCCCTCTCACCCGGCTCAAGGACGGGGATTACCCGATCCTCATCAGGAATCCAGTGCGCTATGTCATCGGCAAGGTAGCCCACGCTCCGAAGACTCTTCACGTTCTTCTCCATGACGGTAGAGGCCTCCCACTTGCCCTTGTAACCAGATCCAACCATTGCTGGAGAAGGAGGCGGCGGTGAAGGAGATGGGAGCTGCGGGCGCTGGAGTTGTGAGCGTTGGAGCTAAGAGATTGGGAAGCAAGGGCTTGAGGAGAGCATGAGGTAAAAGAGGAAGGATCTGTTTCCTTTTACAGACGGTAAATACCAAACATCCCCCACTCCAGCCATAAAACTCGCATGTTCCCAACGTAATCGTGCGTAAGGCGTGGTTGGGTTACCCATGTCATATTGATGAGGATCCCATAATAAGAGGGCACGATCTCTGCTTCGACAAGACGTGCCAATGAAGGCTATGCCTCGAAACGCGAAACCAGAGCCAAAAAACGGTTTGAAATGTTAAAGGGTCATACATGACGTTTCGCTATAAAAGTTGTCAGTAAAGACACAGTGTTTGTTTTGACACACTGCCTTCGTGGCTAAGGGTTATACTAATCATGTAGAGCTGGACATAGTTCCTTTGTGCAGGAAATAACACTTCATATGTTCGGAAGGAGGAACCCGCCTTGCAATGTCAAAGACAGTACGCGTGTCGAACTCATCATCATTGAAGACTGGTTCAGGGGCTATTGAGAGAGTCCTAGATTAAGGGGTTCTTGGGTGGCCGGATACTCGTTATGGGCCGGACTGGTGGGCCGTGAAGATCACCGCAGAAGATTATCCCCCGTGTCCGAATAGGACTCCTATATGTCTAGAATGGCAAGTTCAAAGTTCGGGTGTAATATTTCCTTCCTCTGCAAGATGATCATGTACAACCATAGGTCCCTCCGGTGCATATATAAACCGGAGGGTTTAGTCCGTAGAGATAGAATCACAATTACATAGGCTAGACTTCTAGGGTTTAGCCATTACGATCTCGAGGTAGATCAACTCTTGTAACCCTATATTCATCAAGATCAATCAAGCAGGAAGTAGGGTATTACCTCGATAGAGAGGGCCCGAACCTGGGTAAACATCGTATCCCCAGTCCCTTGTTAACATCGATCCTCACACACATAGTTCGGGACTCCCTACCCGAGATCCACAGGTTTTGACACCGACATGGGGCAAGAAAAGAATAAGTACCCCATATATATGACAATCAGAGGAAATTTATCAATTAGTCTGACATGTATATATTGAGCAAACAAGCCTTCGGAATAAACACAAACTAGATGTAGCTGCCATCGTGTAGCCACATAACATGAACCATGAACTGATACAGTGATCGATCAATACATAATGCCATGATCCTCTAAAAACTAAAAAATATATAAAGCAAAGTAGTTAATTTAATAATACACTAGAAAAATAGCACAATACCAAGTATGGAAACAATTTCTTTTAAATTATATTAGACATATGTCATGTAAAGAAGATATTATATAATGGACCTGTGAAAATCTACAAACAAATGGCTAATTCCTTTAAGAACATAAATTACTAAGCTAGATATGTAACCACAAGGTTCCCATGAAGAGGTAGACCCGGCCCTTTGTTGGAAATTTTCATATTTAATTAGAAATATCTATTAAAATATCTAATAGCCTGTTAAAAAAATGTAATAGAATGGTTGGGTCTCTTCCTTATCCTACAAAAGAAAATATGTATGTCTCTCCATAATATTGTAGCCATGATTTGCATAAAACCTAAGACATGCTGGTCAGTTCATGGATAAGCAAAATCCTTTGTCAACATAAACTACCCACGAAAATTACTATATATATAGTAGCTATGTGTTGCTACATAGATTTACTGTGATGTACGGGTATATAGTTGTTTAATAGAAGGCGGAGTAGGGATAAAGATAGGATAAGAGCTGACCCATTTCAACCACTCACAATGATGTTCGAACTCTAATCTAATCATGAAGACACCCGGTTCTGCTGCGTGCAAATGAATGGGATCCAACTCCTTGGAGAACGCAACGACCTGAGGTCCAGGTTCAAAGTTTAACGAAATTGTCTACTAGTATTAAATAATATTTGTAGGGTCTGAAATATCTATGATCTCATAATTTTTGATTAGATTAAAATATACTTCATGACAAGGTTAAATTAGATTAAAGATTGTTTTAAGTGGATTTGGTAGATCAGGTTCTGAAGGTACTGTAGGTCAAAATGGAGGAAAAAGTCCATTGGAAACCCTGAACTCATAGAGGTTCGACGAAACAAACCCTCAAATCAAAATCCCGGTAAATTGCACCCTGAACTATGAAATCCCGGTCTAAATTGAACCCTATTGTCGTTTGGCAAACAAGGATTGTGGACATGTCAAAGGTTGGTCGGGATTGGTGCCATTTTTACACGGTTCCTGTTGGGCCGGCCCGCTTTAATTTTTCCTTCTTTAAAACGTGCAGTTTTATTTTTGCCATTTCGCACTGTTTCCTGTTCGGCCTGCCTACTTAATTTTTTTCCTTCTTTAAATCGCTCAATTTTTTTCTTGTTTAAAAGAACGAAAATAAGCACGCACGGTGTGACTTGAACCAGAGATGTCCTGCAGTCGGCAGACGCACGACAACACATTTGTTGTGTTCAGTCGCTCCCTTTTTCTTCTTTCCTTTTTTCTTTTTTCTTTTTTTATATTTCTTTTTTCAATTCCCCCTAAAATTCGTGGTCATCTTAGTAGGAAAAATAGCAAACTAAAAAAATGTGGGGAACCAGATTTTCAAAAGGAAAAAGGTCATGAATTTTTAAAAAATGTTCAAGGATTTAGAAAAGTTCAATAATTTTGAAAATAAGTTTACAGATTTAAAACAGAAAACTTCACGAATTTTGGAAAAAAAACAGTAAAACTAAAAAGAAGAGTTTGTGGAATTGAAATAAGTTCACATATTCGAAGAAGTACATGAGTTATGTAAAAAGGTTCACGAATTAAAGAAAAACAATTGAAAAAAGTTTTACGCATTAGATAAAAAGGAAAGTTTGCACCGGAAGGGGAGGTTGCGAGTTAGAATCACCTTGTGCGCGCACCTTTTTTTAACATTGTAACAGAAAAGAAAAAAAATCAGAAAAAAAAATGTGCTGGCCTAGCGCGGAGGACGGGTGCGTGCCCGCACCATTTTTTAGCAGTGTAACTGGAAAAACGTATTTAACAGACAATAAATACAAATGAGGTGGCCCGACACAGAGGACGGGTGTGCGCCGCATACCTTTTTTAGCAGTGTAACAGAATAAAAAGACATTTTTGTTAGACAAACAATACAAATGGGCTAGCCCAGCGTGAAGGACGGGTGTGCGCCGACTACCGCTCTTTGGCCCACCAACCGGACGAATCCCTACCACATCAGCGTTTTTTATGCTCAAACGTTAACGGTCCCAGGGTTCAATTTAGACCGGGATTGCATAGTTTAGGGTGCAATCGACCGGACTTTTAACTTGAGGGTTCATTCCACCGAACCGCTACGAGTTCATGGTTTAAAATTTTCTTTTTACCAAAATGGAAGACCCCATCGTAACCATTCTCGTATCAACATATCACCACCATTCTCCTACATGACATCAGCACGGAACGGAAAGACATCGTTGAGTCTAAACACAGTACGGTGAACCCAGGCGCAACCATCTCACAAAAACAACATGACAAACTTGTCGATCACAGCGGCCAAACCCATACACGCGTCCTTAGTCGGCGTGAGAAGAAGAAAGTCATTGTGAAAAGATTTTCTTGCGGAACAGGTTGATGTCATCCATCATTTCTCGGGATGTGTGCTTGTATTACTCTATCAATTTCTATTGTCTAACACATATACATCATACTACCTTCTGTCTCATTCAATCCATCTAATCTTCTTACCCAACTCCATGACGTGTGGGACATATATATAGAGAGAAGGACCCATAGCAAAGTGACTTGTGGGTATGTTTGGAGTCAAAAGGCAGCATTACATCGACCCACCCACACTTTTCAGTTCAATTATATGGTATGTATCAGTTATATCTTTTGAAACAAATATCCGATTGGCAAAATGCTAGGATATCAGTATTCATGATATTTAAATCTTCAAAACAAGACCAGTTTTGAACACCGTTCAAAAAAAAATAGTAAGACACAAAGCTTATATGAAACTAGTTCATTTGTGTTTCATTGTTTTTTTTTTTTTTGCATGTTTAATTATTTTTCCTTATAGG
>LR738713.1:783825973-783849679 GCA_902687465.1 Secale cereale | reverse complement strand
CCCCCCCCCCCCACCCACATCTATCACATTCTTTATGCCTGGAGTTTTCAGATGACATCCACTTCCCCGAATACATATTCTTGACATAAATTATTTTTCCTACAACCATGTTGCCTACTTGGTGAAAAGTGCAAGTTGCACATTTCGCTATAACTGAGGTTGGAACATTCATGTTTTTAGTTATTCTATGATAGGCATATATATATCTACTCTAATCTAATTGCACCTGTTGTATAAGGTAGATTAGGGAAAAGTACCGATCCATCTCAAGCATTAACTCATGTTGCCTAGACTAAGTTGATCATGAACACACCCGGCTGGTTCCTTCTGCAAGAAAATGGTATCCACACTTCCTCTAAGATCCTTATAACCTATACTTCCATTACCCGTCTGGAAAAACCTGGCCCTACTTACACTAAGTTTTCCTATTCCATATCTAGCGGAATGATGATGGAGCGTCTGCCTTTTCAAAAATAGAAAAAGTAAATATGTACAACTCCAATAATGATACCCCACGTACAAGTACATATGATGTACAAAAATTTAATGCATGCCGACAAGTGTTCATGGACATGACTTTATACTACCCAGGCATTCCAGCCTACATATACATCTAGTGTAAAGTAAGGAAATATACCTGCTGTATAGAATGTGGAATAGGAATAAACACGGGACAAGTGCTGATCCGTTTCGAGTACACGATTATGCTGCCTGGACTGTAAGCTGATCATGAACACACCCGGTTCCGCCTTCAAGAAAATGGAATCCAACTGCTCTGTGTTTGTATATATACTCAAAACTGAAGACCAGATTACTATCAAAATCTGAAAGACCTTGCCATTCTCCCGCGGCGTCATGATCCGAAAGACTATCTTCGTCATCAGAGTACTTGGGTATGTCAATATGGAAGAGCCCATCAGCATCAGCATCAGCATGGAACGGAAAGACATGTTTGAGTCAGGATACGGTGAGCCCAGGCGCCATAATCCCTCGAGAACAACACGACAAAGAGGTTGTCCATCACACCGGGCAAACCCAGCCGCGCGTCATTATGCGGCGCGAGAACAAAGTGCTCGAGCCATGTAACTCGCGGTGTCAGCGTCAGTAGAAGCCTCTGTGTCTCCAGGCGCCGTTGCCGGGCACGGCGCTGGGCTGCCTGTCGAATTGCCACCCGCCGAGCACGCCCACAGTTGCTGCCAGGTGGCCACCCCAGCTTCTGGTCACGGAGCTGTGGACGTACGCGAAGATGCGGCTGGGAGTATAGGACTGGGAGGGTGGGAGGGGCCAGGAGGCATGTACTCACTGTACGCGAAGACGACGCGGAATGGCGACGAGTGGCAGTCGCCGTGGTGGGTGCAGCCGTAGCCGTGGATGAAACCGGGCGCTGATGGAACGAGGTTATGTTCGTCGGTCAGGGGGTCCCACACAAGGAGCTCGCCGTGGCTGTTGTCGTCCCTGGCGGCGTCGACGAGCACGCGGCTATGGGTGGAGCCTTAGCCGTGGAAACCAGAGCGGTCGTCCACGGCAGATTCATCGCGCCTTTCGTGGTGCGGGTGAAGTGAAGCGAGCCGTTGACATCACCGGAGTAGAGACCGAGGAGAGGTGGGATGTTGTGGTGGGCGATGCGGAAGGGGCGGAGGAAGTTCTCCTCGTCGTGGATGACGCGCCGCCACGGTTTGTAGGACGAGGAGACAAAGGCGAGGGCGCTAGGCTCCGGCGCGAGGCGGTGGAAGACGTGGCGGAGTATGTCCTCCTTTAGGTGCTTGGGTGGTTGCGGCGGCAGGGTGGGCTCGTCGCCGGAGTCGAGACGCTCATTCTCCATGACGGCGGCTGCCTAGGGCTTGAGGGCTGGGAGCCTGGGAGCCTGGGACTAGCTAGGAAGATGGAGAAGAGACGAGTGAGAGATCCGCAAAACGAATAGAGAAAGAAACGCAGGAGGCAGGAGGGCAAGGTTGTAGCCAGCTCGCCAGCTTTTGTCTCTGCTGCGCAAAGTTGTAAATGCGCCGCGTGGTGGTTACTACTCCCTCCCTTTCAAAATAGATGACCCGACTTTGTATTAACTTTGTACTAAAATTAGTACAAAGTTGAGTCATTTATTTTGAAACAGAGAGAGTACTTACTATTTCAGTTATACCCTCTCTTCGCTTTTTCGTTAAGATCCGTGAGAAGAATCTTCGCGTTTTGTTTCTCCAAGCTACGACTTAAACTTTTCAATAAAATAGACAAACTACAATATGTTTGCAAAAAATACCAAATCCCTTTTTTTAGGTAGGCCGCACATATCTAAAAAGTGTATTTTACACACAAGCTCTACCGCTTTATGTTTTGGAAAACGCTATGGCTGACCCGACTGATTTCCGTCGCATCGTCCGCCATCTTGCGCGCGTCTGACACTTGTCCTTCCCTATGAGAACTTAGCCTAGATTACAAACAGGTTCTATGTTTGAGTCAGAACACGGCCCAAGCAAACACCTTTCTTCCACCCATTCTCTCTTGCGCGCGTGCACCGCGAAACCCTATCCCAGCACCACATCCATGGATGGGATCGATGCAGAGCTCGTGCATGCAGGACAAGCGCGCAAGCTGGAAGTGTCCCGGGGGCTGGCATGCCCATTATCGTCGTCTCCTCCATCACCTTCGACAAGGACCTCCATCCCAACACCGACTACTTCCCCATTACGACACCTCCATCCCGGCCTCCGAGGACAACAACGTTGATCTGGTCGCCTCCAACCCTGCAGTGTGATCCATCGCGTCCAACACGGGCATGGGATTGCAACATGGTCGCAACACGGGTCATCTTGCAATCCAGAACACGTATCCTTCTGAGAACTCAACCTAGGATTCAACATGGTCTACGTTTTAGTCAGAACACAGATCATGTTGCAATCCCGCATGCGTGGTGGTTTTTGTTTAGTTTGTTAGGTGCACAAAACAATAGGATGCAAACAATGACTAGAATGGATGGAGCAGCCGGCCCACTGTGCTAGCCGCGTAATTCAGTAACACATGAATCAAAATACTGCACTCTGTTATCTATACTACTATTAAACAAGCAAACATTATCTTTCTTAAGTGCACCCCGCCTAAACGTACACACCACACCACAAAGCAATTAGAGCCTCAGGATTAAATCCGCTTATTTAGATCTAACCATTAAAATGATAATTAACCCTGACCAAAAGTACATTTAGCAATTTGTGGGGCGGACGAAAACTCTGCCAACCGCGTCCACTAATCCACTAATCCATCCCTCCGTTAATCCCTCCATCACTTCCGCTCTGCATCGAACATCCTCCCTCCGCCAGCTCCGCAGCCGCCACCGCGCGTCGCCCGTGAACCCCGCCTCTTCTCACGAGTCGTCGTCCCACTTGTTCTCCGAGCACCGCCGCCCCTCCCGCTGTGCTAAGCTCACACGTCACCGCCGTCGGCGCCCCTCGATCTCTCATGGGACCATTGCGCCCCCTGCCGCATCCCCACCATTGTCACCGACCTGGCAGCTTTTGGCCGTTCCTACGGTGTCATCCTGGACGAAGCCGCTGTCAAACGCGTCCGCGCCGTGCGCTGCCGGAGGGAGGGGCTGCATGCCTGCATCAGCTGTCGCTGCCGTGCGCCTGGCCAAGCGCTGCGGCGAGGGAGCGTCGCCGCGCCATGTGTCGCGGCGGGTGATGAGGTCCGGGTCGTGTTGCTCTTCACTAACGCCGCCATGCGCCTGACGTGGGTGGCCTCCGCCGCCGACGAGAGCTGCGGTCACTACGGTTAGAGATGCCAAGGCAAAGCTGCACCCGGACGGGGTTGCTCCTGCAGTCCGGGCCATGGCCGAGAGCGACTTCAACGAAGCCATTGCCGTCGTCACGAGGGCGGGCGTGTTGCGCCAACGGCTGGTGCCCTAGAGGGCGCCGCCAAAGCGCACGACAGAGGACGGCGCTGAGCAGCGGGCGGTATCGTCAGATCTGGCAGTTGCCGAGAACCTGCGCGATGCACCGAATTCTGATTCCCACCCACTGTACGCAGCCGGCCGGCTCTCACACATCCAACCTCCACGGAGAATGCGACGTTCATGGATACTGCTCTCACCCTTCACAGGAGTTGTATATTGTGTTTGCATCTCACTGGCTTGAGAGGGTTATCCTTGGGAGAGGATGAGTGGCCCCAAGGCAATGCTTGTTGCAGCAGCAATTTATGACTGGCGCCAGGCAGAACTATCTCTCAAATGGACCGGGGACCTCTCTTATTGACAGCATAGATGTTGATCAGATTGTTATTCATGAGGTATGGCACATGTGCTTCATAGTTCTTGATTTGTTTTGAAAAAAGAAAGAAAATATATCACCATGTCATGCAGCTAATTTCAGGGTTATCAATTAGGCCCACCCTTTCCTCCTACAAGATAGTTCTTGCGTGTGCGCTAATGTACTGATGTGTATAGAATTTGGCTAATGTACTGATGTGTATAGAATTTGCATGGGACATTCCTGAAGGTAATAAAATGTGTACACTTGACCTTCTGCAACATATGTTACATTTTAATCTGAATTACCCCGTTTCATGATGTTGTGATACTATAAAGCAAATATAATTTGAAATATTAGTTTGTGCTAGGGAAACTGTCAGTTAAAGTTGTAATTTTATCTAACCAGCTTCGGTAGTTGCTTATTCGTTTCAGTAATTGGAACTGCTTTTGCTTTGAACATGCGCTTCAGAATTCTGATATGGTGTGGTGTTCTCATAAGTGGGCTCAGCACTCTGATGCTCCTGTTCCCGCAACAATACAGGGTAAGAACATGTCCTGTTTACTTGCACACTAATTTTCACCAGTTAGTATTTTTTATTAAGTTCAGATTACAAACATAATTTATTTTCTTTGAAGGGATGATGTGTTTGCTGTCACTTGTGATATAACAAAACTAGATCAAGAGTGATACCTAAGAAGTGGAGATGCAAGTCTCTGTTTCCACGAAGATAACTCCTTTGGACTTGTATTGTTTCCTTTTACTGAAGGGCCTTGACACAAGATACACTTGAAGTATTTTTTAGTTTTATCAGTTGGTGTTACCTCATTCATTATTAATAAACCACATCAGTAGTTCCGTCTTGTAGAAAACTACCTTGAGCATGTTTAGAACATGATGTGTCAATGTGTCATATTCATGTAATTTGTCTGCTTGTTTTGCAGCTGAAAAATCATGTGGTAACAATCGATGGCTATAAGGAAGGCCTGTCAGCAACCTATTATCGTAATAATATGTGGCAGCGCAAGAGCATTTCAGCTATACTCCCAGGTTTGAATGCAATTTTGTGTTCTCACTAAATTATTTAATATAATTTTACCACACCTTGTACTTGACTTCCATTATTTCCTTCGATGGTCCATGCCCAACGTCTCTTGATCACTCAGTTCTAATTGTGCTATATGGGTCTGAGGATGGCAGTAATTATTGTATTGGGAAAAATTCTTGGGGGAAATATGGGTCTGAAACACTGGCACGTTTCAGGTATCTGTGGTACAAACATGATGGCATCGTTCCCTACATCATTGATTGAAGTCTTATTTGAGGTTTCATCATGTTTTTGTTCATTCCCATTTTTCTGTCCATCTCTATTTTTGTTCATTCCCATTTTAGCTTCTGTACGTACAGACTATGATATATAGCTTTGTAAGTTAATCAGGTTCCCAACGCGTAAACATATATGAAACCGGATAAATACTTTGTACGTGATGATTATTAGATTTCTTTTAGCCCTTTTATCTGAAACCGGAAAAATACTTTGTATCATCGGATTTCTATTACCCTTTTTCCGAAACCAGATAAATGCTTTGTATCGTGATGATTATTGGATTTTAAGTATCTTTTAGCCCTTTTACATAACCTTCTATTTCTGCACATATATAAGTCGATGTAGTCACATATCATCTTCTATTTTCTATTATCCATAATAACAAGCTATATAATGCTAATCTGAATTAGTACTAATATATAATTTTGGTAGTCCACATAACCAAAATTAGTCCTATTTTATATTTTGTTATGCAGATGAAGAATTGGCTTTCGTGGAATAAAATAAGATTCAAGAGGTAAGGATCTTGAACAAAGCAACTGTACTTTAAGGCAGTTTATACTTCTTTTTCCTGGCTACACTCGAAGACAAGACTGCAGTACATGCCTATATTACTACATTATTAAATAATAATTGCTGATTTTATTTAATAAGAGTATTTTTCCTGCCATTACTCTATGCAGCAACCTAACTACTATGGTGTCTCACTTTTGAGAATAGAATTTGAGCGAACATTGTGTAATTGATTTGATTTATATATTTTTGCAACATTTATTTGTATTCTGCCCTATGTAAATCTCACATGTTTTGCGATTGAGACGTGCGTTGCACGTGCACACTAACTAGTACAATAAAGGTAGCATGTAACTCTCTATATAGAGGTACCTTAAGAAATATTATAGCAAGCCATCCTACAAGCAGAATTAGCAATCAAACCAGGCATAATAAAAATTTGGATGAAATAGTAGATTACTCTACACATAATAATAAGTCATAACAGAACTTTTGAAAAGCAAAAAATGGTGTGCATAGGATGCAGCGGGCATCACCTATCGACTGACAATAAACTAGGTATCACCACCACCATGGCTACTTTTCACCTCCATCACCTGGAGAATGGTTTTTCCACCTAATTGAAATACAAGAAAATCAAATGACGGAAATGTATGAAATAAAAGGAAGTAATTACAGGTCTTTTTAAAAAATGCATTGCTATTTTAGAACATTTTTGCGAATGTGTGTGTGTGTGTGTGTGTGTGTGCGCGCGCGCGCGCGCGTGCGCGTGTGGGTGCGTGTGTGTGTGTGTGTGTGTGTGTGTGTGTGTGTGAATATTTATGTGTTTTGCATCTGAAGCTCCCAGTTGAACTTTTAGGTAATGGATGCATGCAATTTGTATCCATGTTTCACAATTAGGTCACCACATTTTTTTTTTCAAAGATCTGTCTACACAACCATGTCACAAATGTAGAACCTCGGTTGTTTATGAAAAAAACAAAAAAGGAGATATTATATACCTCAATAGTAGATATAAGTTACTCCTCCCTTCCTTTGTATAATATGTATTTGTTTTTTCAAAAGTCAAACGAGTGCATGTTTTGACCATGTTTTTAGAAAAATATATCAATATCCAGAATATGAAATTTATATCATTTTATCTATCAGGAAAAGTATTTTCGTATTTCATCTATTAGATATCACAGATGCTGTTATTTTATTCTATAATCTTGATCAAACATTAAAATGGTTGACTTGCACAGAAACTAATACACCTTATATTCTGGAATGGAGGGAGTATTTTTATAATTAAAAACTAAAAATTATCTAAGAAGGTTCACCAATAAGTATGTAAAACTGCAATTAGAATGTATATGACTTGAACTTACTACAAACAATCTAAGAGGTTTATATTCAAAATAATATTCCTCCTATAAAAACCTTGATTCATATGAAAACCATCAAGAGTGCGCTAGCTACATTAATTTAATCTAGACAATCACCAATCATGTACAAATCCTGAATTAGCATTTTGGCAGTGTACTTAAACAATCCTTGCGCCCGCTGCTAGTAGAAGCAGATTGGAAATTAATAATGATAGATTAATATAGGTGACCATCTTATAGTGAAATAAAAGAAGTGACAGATACACAACATGTTAATTGAAGATATGCTAAGTGCCTTTGCTCGATAAAACATGAATAGGTGCACCATATTATGTGATATATAAAAGGACAGTCATGCGTCTCTTGAACAAATCAACATAACCAAATCTGATCATCCGTTATCATATAGTTTATTGACTTATATAGGACCCCTTTAATATAAATGTGAATAATATGTAAATTATAATTTGGCTCAACCACACATATATTACATTCTATGAATCAAGGGCACCTCATTATCGTGTACCAAGTTATACATTAATTATGAGAAGTCATTTGAAATATGACACGTGATCTGGGAATACAACATATCCCATAGTCTATTCATTTCCCTTGGGATTATTTAATCTTGTCTCCTTTTCCCACCGACACCTAAGGCCAACTCCAGCGCGCGACCCTATTCTGTCCGGTTGCATCTGTTTGGGGTAAAATGGACAAACCTGACGGCCCAGCGTGCGGACGCAAACAGACTTTTGTCCATTTTCTGTCCGCTTTCAACCCATCTCCGACCCAAGTTTGGGCCACTTTTGAGGTGAAACGGACAGCGCGCGGACGATGCACGGATGGGCGGGACGCACGCGCTTGTCCTCTCCTGGCCCGCCCGTCGGTGGCACAAAGCACCCGCCCGGCACTCCCATTTGGCACCATTTTCCTCCAAACCATCTCACACGTCCTGCCCACCACCCTCCCCGCCATGGCCGATGCCCCGCCAAATTCCGGCGGCCTGGCCGTCGACACGCCCGAAAAGGTGAAGAAGAAGGCGGCGGCCAAGGGTCCGAAGAAGCTGCGGTCGGAACTCTCGCCAGAGGAGGTGGCAAAGCTGGACGCGGAATCAGCCAAGAGGAGGAATAGGAGGGTGGCGGCCAAGGGCAAGTACGCTGCGGCCAAGTTCGTCGCCGAACGTGCTGCGTTGGAGGCTGCTCGGCACTAGGCCGACATCGACGAGAAGGCAGACATCGTTAACAAAGCGCACGCCCTCCTGATGCTTGGGATATGCCGTCCAGCGAGTTTGTCGACTGCGCCCGTCGGTCCGACGAGCACAGGCTCGTCGGTCGCCCGGCCTCCACACTGCCCCTCGCCGACGTCGCGGACCACACCCATGTCGCCCGGTTTTCCTCCGCCAAGGTGCGATGGCCAAACCCGTACCTTGGTTGATGACTGTTTTTTCTATAGAATTAAAAGTTCTCGGAATGGGCTAAAATTGTTTGACCGGTTTCTTGGAACAAAAGAGACCCCCCCCCCCTTTAAGTGCATCTAGTGCCACCCCTGGTTGGTTTTGGAGTATTGACGATAAACCTGGTTGAGGTACTAATGTGTTTGTGAGAATTGCAGGATAACACAGGTAGTAGTCCCTCATTGATTCGGTTTACCTACCGGGGATGACCCCTAAAAATGTATGAAGACATTGACAACAGTGGTGGTACATGAAGATAATCTTACTGAAGACTATGACAACAGAAGACATTGTGTGAAGACTATGGAGCGCGAAGACTTAGATGATTCGTTGTTTCCTTTTCTTCTTTGTTGAGTCATAGGAACCACCGTACTATTAAGTGGGGTCCAAGTGAACTAAGTCAGAGTGACTGAAGTGATGCTCAACCAAATCCTATGTCTTCGAGCGAAGACAATGAGAGCAAATCTTATCCAGAGCTAGATGAGTCAGCTTTACTTGTAGCCCAAGTAAAGTTGCCGTGTGAGTGTTTGAAATCTGACCGTTGGAACACGTGTTAGTTCCTTAGTGACCCAGGGTCACTTCGGACAAATCAGGTCGGGTTGCCCAGTGGCTATAAATAGCCCACCCCCTACACCATAAATTGGTGGCTGCTCAGAGTTATTGCACGGCTTTTGTCGTTTGAGAGCAACCCACCTCCGGAACATTTGAGAGAGAGATCCTTGCGAGGACAAAGCCAAAACACCCAGAGCCAAAGAGTGTTAGGCATCACTGAAGTCTTTCTGTCTGTGTGACCTGAATACTTATTACACTTGAGGACTGTGTTTCCTCCAACCGGTTAAACGTCGCGTTCTGAGCATCCAAGAGTCATTATGGATCGCCGGTGAACGAAGTCTGTGAAGGTTTGGAAGTCTACCTTGAAGACTTACCAGAGTGATTGGGCGAGGACTAGGTGTCCTTAGCTCAAGGGGAATAAGGTGAAGACGCGGTCTTCTGAGTTAAATCTCAGCCTCCCTAACCAGACGTACAGTTGTCACAGCAACTGGAACTGGTCTAACAAATCACTGTCTTCCCCGAGCTACTGGTTCTATCCTTTCCTTCCCTTTACTTACTGTCTTATGTTGTGAAGTCATTGCCTGCCTGCCTTATCTGATTGACTTCACTGAGTGACTACTTGTTCTGATTGGCTTCATTCCATCTTCCATCTTGATCCCTACTGCCTAGCTGCTATTAGTCTTCGTTCTTTCACTTCATTGAATACCTGATTATGGCTTGTCTAGTGTAGTCTAATTTCCGCTGCATACAAATAGGATTGGATTTATCCTTTGTCTTCAAAACTACCATGTTTTGAAGCATTTCATAAAAATCGCCTATTCACCCCCCCCCTCTAGTCAATATACTGCACTTTCAATTGGTATCAAAGCAAGGTACTCTCTTGTTCTGTGTGATTCGGTTTAACCACCTGGAGTTTTAGCTATGCCGACTGCAGGGATAATCAAAGTCTCCGCTGCGTGCCCCGTCTTCGATGGCATCGAATATCCCTACTGGAAGAACAAGATGCTCATGCACCTTGAAGCCATTGACGTGGACCTCTGGTTTGTCGTCAAGAACGGCGTTCCCAAGACTGGTGAAGGTATCACCCCTGCTGATGTCAAGAGGCTCGTTCAACTGGATTCAACGGCCAAGAACATCATATGTGGTCATCTGACCAAAGGACAGCATGGTCGTGTAAGTGCCCTGGAAACGTCAAAGGAAGTCTGGGACTGGCTCTCAAAGGTCAACGAAGGCGTCTCAACCCAGAGAGATCAAAGGATCAGTGTCGTTCGCAATCTCTTCAATCGCTTCAAGAGACATGACAATGAGAATGTCCAGCACACATTCGATCGTCTCACTGACATCACAAATGAGCTTCAGGCACTTGGCGCCACTGAGATCACCAAGCATGAAATCGTCAAGACCCTCCTGAGATCACTCGACAGCTCATTTGATATCCTTGCCCTGATGATTCAAGAACGCCCTGACTTCAAGACTCTAGATCCGTATGACATACTTGAGAGGCTCAACACACATGAGTTCCAGCTATCTGAGAAACGTGACATATATGGTCCCAACTATGGCCGATCTCGCGCCTTAAAGGCAAAGGCTGTTTCTTCATCTGAAGAAGAATCTGACTTCAGTTCTGATGATCCTGAAGACATTGGAAAGGAGCTTGCCATGCTTGTGAAGAAGTTCCAGAAATTCACTAGGAAGAAAGGCTTCAGAAAGTCTTCACGATCCAGCTCAAGAAATGATGGAGCTTCTACCCATGACTACAAGAAGAGAACGTGTCATAAGTGCAAGAAACCTGGTCACTACATCTCTGAGTGTCCTCAGTGGGACAATGAGAAGAAGAAGAAGAATAAGAAGAAGAGCAAGAAATATGATTCTGATGACAAGAAAAAGAAGAAATACTCAAAGCCTTCTTCCTAGTCTTCATCAAAGTATTCATCACACAAGAAGAATTCATCTGGCAAGGCTCGTGCGTTTGTTGGCAAGGAGATGGATTCAAAGGAGGAGTCTGCTTCTGAAGAAGCGGAGGTGGAGTCTGAGGAGGAGTCCGATTCTGGTGCTGCAAGTTTGGATCTAGCCACTGCCTACGTTGCCAAGTCCATCTTCAACACTGAAGACAATGGCCCCGTCCCCAACATTGATGATGAGGACGACGACTCTGCTCCCACCTACTGCTTCATGGCACGCGGTGCCAAGGTAAAATCACGTGATGCTTAATTTCAAACATCTAGTGAAGATGACTCTGATTGTGAATCAAAACCTAGCTACAAAACACTTGCTAAAATTGCCACTGAACAGCAGAAAGCCATGGAACATATTCAAAAACTGTTAGACAAAAGCGATGACCTATTGGACGCAGAAATGACCCGTTCTCGGTCCTTAATTGAAGACATAAAAAATCTTCATATTAAGTACGAGGAACTTGAAGGTCTTTATGAATCGCTCTCCAAAACTCATGAAAAGCTTTCCCACGATTACCTTCAAAGGAAGCGAGAACTTGAGAAATTGAAAGCGGCTCATGAAGATCTTCAAAAAGAAAATGAGTCACTCTGTGCACAACTGATCAGCTCCACTCAGGAAGAGTTTGAACCACCATGTTTAAAATGCATTGAGCGTGATAACGCTACATCTGTTGCTGAATGTTCTACTGCTGCCACTGTTGCAATATCTTCAACTACTGATGTGGTAACTAACCCCTCTGCTGAGGATACCACTACTATTGCTGATGAAAATGCTAGGTTGAAGACTTTGCTTGAAACAGGGATGTACAAAAGCCTCAAAGGGCGTCAGACTCTATGTGATGTCCTCAAAAAGCAGATACTGAACCGAAACCCTAGAAAAGAGGGTGTTGGGTTCGACAGGAAAATGAATGTTGATGGTTCATACTGGAAGGCTGAGTAGTATCCCAAAACCACATGGGTTGCTGCAAAGGAACCGTCAGTGGATCCATCCACCCTATCTGGCTTCACTTGTGCTAATCCTATTATCATTGATGAATCCTTTGATGCAAACTATAAACTGTTTAAGAATCAAAATGGTGAAGTGTTTGCCAGGTATATTGGTACTAACTGCAGGAACGGGCCACCTATGAAGAAGATCTGGGTACCCAAAGGTTGTCTTGAGAAACTTCTAGCAAATGTTATCATGACACCTCTTGGGAAGAAGACAAACCCCAGACCAAAGGCTTCATATGGTCCTAAGGCTTCATACAGACAAAGGACTCACCTAAGTCACCCTAACACCAATGTTTTGCAGGGAAACCATACTCAGACCCATGAATATGAGCGTGTTTCTTCAAACCGCTATATTCATAAAATAAAGAATTTTTCTGCCTATTCTTATGAGTATTATTCTCCTCCTGCAAGATTATTTGCTAGGGCTCCAAAGCCAAAATTCTCAGATGCTGCTCTTAGACTCATTGCTTCCAAGCCACCCCTGAAGATGTGGGTGGTTAAGAAGAACTAACTTTCTCTTGCAGGGAAAGGTCTCCAGCCTAAAAATCAAAGGCGTCTGATGCTATTGCTGGGGACCTAAAACACTTGTAGGGCACAAGATCAAATGCCCAAATGATTTACTGCTCATTCTGTTCATGAATCACTTGCTAATCATCTTATCAGTCCAAACTTGGATCTAAGCTTTCATAATCCACTTGTACGTCAAATGTTTATGCTTCACAATGGCTTTTGGTGAAGCCTATCCTCCTAACTGCATTGTAGGGAGTGACACCAAAGTCTTCAGAATGGATTATGGACAGCGGATGCACAAATCATATGACTGGAGATCGAAGTCTTCTCATGGACTCAACACTACGTCCATCTAACAAGAGTCACATCACATTTGCTGATACTGGTAAAAGCAAAGTGTTGGGTCTAGGTAGAGTTGCAATCTCAAGGGATCAACACATGGATAAAGTCATGCTTGTTGAATCTCTTGGTTTCAACTTAATGTCTGTCTCAATGCTTTGTGGCTTAAACATGATTGTGATATTTGGAAAATTCCGTTGTCTTGTACTGATGGAATCTTACAAGTCTCTAGTATTTGTAGGATACAGAAAAGGTGATCTGTATATGGTAGATTTCTCAGCTGGACCGCAGATGGCCGTATGTCTTCTAGCAAAAGCTTCAGAGTGCTGGCTCTGGCATCGGAGGCTAGGACATGCCGGCATGAGGAACTTGCACACTCTCGCAAAGAAGAAGCATGTCGTAGGCATCCAGGACATCAAGTTCAAGAAAGATCATCTATGTAGTGCTTGTGAAGCTGGGAAGATGACTAGGGCCAAGCATCCCTCGAAGACAATCATGATGACATCCAAACCCTTCGAGCTGCTTCACATGGACTTATTTGGCCCTACTCACTACTCCACGTTCTCTACCACAGCTTGTCTCTATGGCTTCGTCATTGTTGATGATTATTCAAGATACACATGGGTGCACATAATTCTCTACAAGACTGAAGTGCAAGATGTCTTCAGACGCTTTGTCAACCGTGCCATGAACAACTATGGCGTCAAGATCAAGCATATCAGAAGTGGCAATGGCACTGAGTTCAAGAACACCGGCCTTGATCTTTATCTGGATACAATGGGAATCACCCATGAGTTCTCAGCTCCGTACACACCTCAGCAGAATGGCATCGTTGAGCGCAAGAACAGAACTCTAATTGAGATGGCTCGAACGATGCTCGATGAATACAAGACACCAAGAAGGTTCTGGCCCGAAGCTATTGATACTGCATGCCATATCATCAACCGTGTTTATCTGCACAAGCTTCTGAAGAAAACGTCCTATGAACTCCTCACTGGAAAGAAGCCTAACGTAAGTTACTTCAGAGTATTTGGAGCTAAGTGCTGGATCAAGGATCCACATCACAAGTCAAAGTTTGCACCAAAAGCACATGAAGGCTTCATGCTCGGATATGGAAAAGACTCACACTCCTACAGAGTCTTCAACATCTTTCTCCATAAAGTAGTTGAAACTGTGGATGTGCGGTTTGATGAAACAAATGGTTCACAAAGAGAGTTCCTGCCAAATGTGCTAGATGAGGCTTCATCAAATGAATCTATCAAGCTAATGGGAACTGGTGAGATCATGCCTTCTGAAGCACAACCTGACGAGGAACTCATCATTTCTGCCCCAAATCAACCTGACGACAATGCCCAGCCTGAAGACAACCCTCCTGCTGATGATAATGTACAGCAAGAGCAAAATCTTCGTCCAGCTCATCCTCGTGTTGCAAATGAAGTACAAGTTGAGAAGATAATTGACAACATAAATGCACCTGGTCCACTTACTCGTTCAAGAGCAACACAGCTTGCAAATTTCTGTGGGCACTTTGCTTTTGCCTCAATATCTGAACCCAAGAAAGTTGCTGAAGCCTTTATGGAACCCGAATGGATTCAAGCAATGCAAGAAGAGCTTCAACAGTTTGAGCTGAACAACGTGTGGAAACTTGTCAAGCGTCCTGACCCTCGCAAGCACAACATAATAGGCACAAAATGGATTTATCGCAACAAGCAAGATGAGCATGGTCAAGTTGTCAGAAACAAAGCTCGTCTCGTTGCTCAAGGATACACTCAAGTTTAAGGGATTGACTTCGATGAAACATTTGCTCCTGTGGCTAGACTTGAAGCTATTCGTATACTGCTAGCCTATGCAAATCATCACAACATACTTCTGTATCAAATGGATGTAAAGAGTGCCTTTCTCAATGGAAGGATTGAAGAAGAGGTGTATGTTGCACAACCACCTGGCTTTGAATATCCAAAACGTCCTGATATGGTATACAAACTCAACAAGGCACTGTATGGCCTCAAACAAGCTCCTCGTGCTTGGTATGACACACTCAAAGACTTCCTCAAGAGCAAAGGCTTCAAACCTGGATCCCTAGATCCCACACTCTTCACGAAGACATATGATGATGAACTGTTTGTCTGCCAAATCTATGTGGACGACATTATCTTCGGCTGCACTGACAAAAGATACAGTGATGAGTTTGGTCACATGATGCAAGAGCAATATCAGATGTCCATGATGGGTGAGCTGAAGTTCTTCCTTGGTCTTCAAATTCGTCAGCAAAGCAACGGCATCTTCATATCTCAAGAGAAGTACCTTAAACACTGCCTGAAGAAGTTTGGAATGCAAGACTGCAAAGGGTACTCGATGCCTATGCCAGCTAAACACCATCTGGGTCCCGACGCAAATGGTAAAGAGTTCGATCAAAAGGTATACCACTCCATGATTGGTTCTTTGCTTTATTTATGTGCATCTAGGCTGGATATTATGCTTAGTGTTTGCATGTGTGCTCGATATCAAGCGGCACCAAAGGAGTCGCATCACTTAGCTGTGAAGCGAATACTTCGATATTTGGCTTACACCCCAACACTAGGATTATGGTATCCAAAGGGCTCAGAGTTTGATCTAGTTGGATTCTCATATGCTGATTATGCTGGTGACAAAGTTGATCGCAAGTCTACATCAGGCACATGTCACTTTCTAGGACGATCTCTTGTCTGTTGGTCTTCAAAGAAGCAGAACTGTGTATCACTCTCCAATGCTGAATCTGAATACATTGTTGCTGGATCTTGTTGTGCTTAGCTTCTCTGGATGAAGCAAACGCTCAAGGACTATGGTGTTCATCTGAAGCATGTGCCACTCTACTGCGATAATGAAAGCGCTATCAAGATTGCCAACAACCCAGTTCAACACTCGAAGACAAAGCACATTGAAATTCGTCATCACTTTCTTAGAGATCATGTCATGAAGGAAGATATTGATATCATACACGTCAACACTGAAGAGCAACTGGCAGATATCTTCACAAAGCCCTTGGATGAGAAAAGGTTTTGCAAGTTGCGGTGTGAGCTAAATATCTTAGAATCCTCAAATGTCCTGTAATCAGGCACACATCCTAACACTTATGCATATTGATGACTTAGATGTGCAACACACGAAGTAAAGTATATCTTCAATCAATGAAGACTTACATTCTAAGTGTGAATACATTAACGCGGAAATTGACTTCGAAGCGCCACGATAATTGTGCGTCGTGTCTGGGTCTAATACTTCTTATACGGTGGGTAACGCCACCACCAAATCTTTGTTTGAAGTGTTTCTCGTGGCGTTATATTTGCAAAGTCTTCACACTTGATTTATTTTCATATAGGATATGCATACATATATATAGTTGTGTTCTGTCCTCTACAGCATTCACTTATAGCTATGTCTTCTTATTTGAATCTTTTGAACTAAGTGAATGTGATCGGACCCTAACCTCTCTATGCTCTCTCATCTCACACTCTGTCTGTCCAAATCATATGCATTCTGTTGGAACTGTCGAATATCTTCTCTGCGTCCTTGTCAGCAGAAGATACAGAGACAAACTTTAAATCTGATTTTAATGCTCCATCCTTTATGCCTGAAACCCGAAGAAGCCAGAACGACCACTCCGACAGTCGTGGCGTACGTGGGATCGTGGGACAACTCCCAATGTGTTACATGTCCACCACGTGTCCCTCAGATGTGAACCGCCAGGGGCACCTGCGTAATTGCGCTGTTCCGTCTCCCATGCTTATAAATGCACGTCCCATCACGGTAAAAAATTCTTCTACCACCTCTCCACCTCGACCAACTCTAGCGCCTCCGCTAGCTCTCGACGACGCCGGCGACGAAGCGCTTCGCTGCTGCGACCTCGTCGACGCAGTCCTCACGCCGGCCGCGGACATCGTTCACTCCGCTATCGCCGTAGCTGTCCTCCGTCGCCAAGTTAGGGCACGGAAGATCGAACTACTCGGCATCCAATTCCTCTCCGTCTAAGCAGTTCATCGTGTGGTAAATTAAACTCTCTTTTTACCATCTTCTTGATCCAGAAAGATTCATCACTTTTACCACAAGAAGTTTCTGCCTACACATATATAGATCTATCCTGTCTACATCTCATATCTTGCCTAGTACATTCACATATGCTTCAACATAGTTAGATTCCTCACTTGTACGTACCTATTCATGGATTTGTACTAATCTGGAACCAACTCTCATCATATAAGTGAATGTCTTCGCGCTATGAGGTCGAAGTCTTCTAAACTGATTTATCTTCTAAAAGCTTCTGAGAATGCATATGACCTCTTCCCCTTCCCTAGCATCTCTAATGCTATCACAGGTACATGTCCGTGGGAGAATCCCTTGGTTCTCATAGTCTGCATTCATTTGCAGAATTCTTGCAGCGTCACATTCACTCTCCTGAAGCCAGTTCCTGTCTGAACAGCAGACCGAAGCATTTGCCAATGTTGAAGCCATTCAGTTTGAAGACTTTCAGATTGAAACCAATGGCAACTGAGAAGTCAGTTAGGAAGGGTGGCAGACAGCGCCGTGACAACACCTCCAAAGATTTGCCTCCTGATCTAAGTGAGATGTACAAGACTGATCCATAGGAGGATTACAATCAGAGGAAGACACGAATCCAATGGATTCGAAGATATTGGGCTGAACAGTGGTTCAAGTACAGGTTCGTGACCCAAGAGTATGCTGAAAAGAACGCCATCAAGCATCCATGGGGAGATATTACCTACAAAAATCTTCCACCCAAGACTCGAGCTGAAGCCATTGCTCAAGGCTTCTACCCTTGCATGGTCAGAGGGCCTCAACCTGCTGATGCCGATCCTTCTTCTCTGCTCTGGTGTCACGACGACAATTTGTTCAAGCGAAATCTTCAATATGCCAAGAACTCAGCCAAAGAGAACAAGAAGAACTGGGGATTGGACTTCAATCCTGGCCCCTCTGCGCCCCGTGCTGATGGCACGCGCGAAGCTGAACCAAACCTGGTTGGGCCCTTCTACAACCTAGAAGGCCTCATCAGTCACATCAGGGTTCAAGGGGCGGATGTGGATCAACCTGCAGACGACGCTGATTCTGATGAAGCGCCTGCAACACCGAAGCCCAAGAAGAAGAAGAAAAACAAGGCTTCGAAGACCACTCCACCAATTGCTTCTAGAGTGAAGCCTTTGGCCACTGCTCCACCAGCACCAAGTGTGCAGTCTAAGAAGCACTCTCGCATCTCCAAGAGCAGACAGCTAAGGAAGAAGCCCTCGCACAACCCCAGTCCAGCTCTCACTCCTAACGCTGTTCTGAAGACTGCCAATGAAGCCTTTGATCTCTCGAGCGATGAGGATCTTGGTGACGATGCTCTGGAGCAATTGATCAAGAGCAAGCAAGACGCAGAAATCTTCAATGATTTGCCGCTCTTCGACATGGAAGTGCTCAACAATTTCATTGATGAATGGTTTGACAGCCCCCAACCTCAGCTTCGATGATCTGCAGCTTCCAGTTGGCCTCAGCGTCTCCTTCCATGGCGCCATTGCTTCTGAGCTAGCTCTTGCTCAGAGAATTGTTGAGCTGAAGCAAAAGATTGATTATGAAAAGGCTCAGTTCAAGAAGCATGTGGACAAGCTCAGCGTCCAAGAGATTCAGAACTTCAAAGTCATGATGCATGAGCTCAAGGAAGCCTTTCGCAAGAGGCGTGATGAAGCTAAAGGTTCTCGTGAGCGAATCAAGGACTTGGCTGCCAAATGCGTTCAAGCATATAATGAAGTTGAAAAGCGCAAGGCTCTTGGGCATCCTGGCATTGACCCTAGGATGGCTGCCAAGAAGAAGAAGAAGCAACTTGTGCCCGATGCTGAAGAATCCAGGCAGCAAATTCCTAGCATTGTCTTCCCTGCCAGCATGACTGGCACGAAGCCTAAGGTCACCCCAACTGCTTCAGAGCTCAAGAAGACAAAGGTGGCTGAAGCTGAAGCTCGCAAGCGCAAGCAAACTACTCATGAAGCTCCACCCACCAAGAAGCGCAAGACAAAGAAGGACAAGGCTGCTTCCACAGAGCCCATCTTTGTCGAGCCCATATCAGTTGCTCGCCCCGCATCTACACACCAAGAACGTCGCATGACAGTCCATGAGCCTGCTCCCACAGAGGCTGAAGACATTCCAGCTATTGACCCCACCGCAGCTGAAGACATTGGTCCTCATGACAATGTCGAAGATGATGTAGTCCTTTCTCAGATCGAGTACAACGTGGAATCTTCGCCTGTTCTTACGAACAGCGAACGCATCAGCATTGGTCGTCCATTGACGCCAATTGAACAGGATGACTCGTGGGCTGATCACCCACAAGATTCACCAGCAACTCCCCAACCAACTCAAGTCACCAGTTCGGTGCTTGAAGATGAAGATTTTGAGGCCCAACAAACTCCATCCCCTCAGGCGTCGCCAGCATTTCGCAGGGTTCGCAAAGGACCAAGGCCTCAAGTCGTTACCCCAAGTGTTCTAGAAGGAGAAGAGAAATAATCTGTTCCTGAAGCTGCTCCCTCTGTGAACCTCTCAGAATCTGAAGCCAAAGCGGCTGAAGATATTCCGGCTGCATCAGCCGAAGAAGAACAACCCCAAGAAGAAGAAGCACGTGCTGCCACACCCCCTGTTCTCGAGGAGAACGTGTCCGACCCTCCAGCTCCTGAAGTGGAGGTTACAAATTCAGAGGTTTCCACCACCAACACTAAAGCCAATGACGTGGTCATGGCTGAAGCAAATGTGGCACCTGAAGTCATAGTGGTACCTGAAGTGACGGCGCCTGAAGCAAGTGTTGCACCTGAAGCAAATCAGCAGCCTGAAGCCACTGCCTCTGCTCCTGTTCCGCCTTCAAGGCCCCATAGAATTGAGCAAGCTTACAACCAAGATGATCAGCTCATCACTGTCCGATGGCCCATTCTGACTCCACCACCTGCTACTGGACCGCATGCTGCTGGTCCTCAGTTTGACCATCATGTTGAGCACAGGCCTTAGGTTCAGAAGCCTAAGCCAAGACTGCCAAGGTTTCCAGGTATTGCCACCTCTCAAGGGTCATTCAATGCCAATAGCTTCACTGCACACAACACATTCTTTGACAGCGCCAGGAACCCATATTCCAAGCCAAGAATATCATCAGATCGGTTCTGGAGCCATCAACAGCGCAGTTATTACTCAAGAGTACTCTATGATCAAGGGCGCATTTTCCCTCATATGCGTCTTGACACTGAGGCTATTGCTGGACTGCCCTGTCTGGAGGAAGCTCTTGATTGCTTCCGTGATGCTGGTCTGCTCAACTTTGTGACTAACAAGGAGCATTGGAATGAAGAGCTACTCCTGCAATTCTATGCAACCCTCCACATTCGAGGCTACAGCAGGGATCCGAAGACATGGGTCCTTGAGTGGATGTCAGGCAATGTTCATCATGAAGCCAAAGCCTTTGATCTCATTGAGCTTACTGGCCTGCCCACTCCAGGAGAATTGTATGAACCTGGTTGTCAATTGCACAATGAAGCTTTGGAGAGTATCTTCCAGAAGCGCAAGCCCAACATGAGCCAAATGCTGAGCATGATGAAGCCCTTGCCCAGCGATGCTGAATATCCAAATGAATTCTTTGTTGAAGACCTAGAGTATCTGCCACACACCATCTATCATATCATTAGGCGTACTCTATGGCCTGTCAAAGGGCATTCTTCATCAGCCAAGCTTGAAGGCACAATGAAGACATTGGTATTCTATATCTTCAATGGCATCAGCTTCAATGCTCAAGATTTCTTCATCCGATAGTTGGCTGTGTCTGGCTCTGATCTGTTTGGTCTGAAGTTCTATGCTCCATGGATCATGCGCCTCATCAAGCTTCATTCAGCTATCACCTATCAGCCCTCTGCTCGCAACCATCATATATTCTTGCCCGAGGTTGATATGTCAGCTGAAGCTATATACCAAGAGCCTGCCAAAGAGCATGTTAGTCTTCACAACGCTGATCACCAGAGCTTCACTCAGCAAATTGAAGGAGTTCCAGCAGTCTCTCGCGTTTATCCTCTGGCTGGCCGTACTCGTCTACCTCGACATGCTGAAACTGAAGCCACTGAGAGCACCATTGCCCAAAGGCCTCAGAAGCGGTCTCGTGTTCTCAATAACCGAGAGCTTCTGGTTGCCCTCCATCAGAAACAAGATAAGCATCACTACTGCCTGAAGCGTCAGATGCAAAGCCTCTTGGTGGATGTCAATCGCATTCGCAATCTTGCCACCAAGAATGCCTTTGTTGCTCATGAAACCTGTCGGAGGTCATGGAAGAGTTTAACTCTGCTGAGTGCTGAAGCGGATCTTCAAGACGATGGCTTCACAGAAAGATTCAAGTTTGACCACACTCCTCCAAGGAATGTTGTTCTGCGTCGAACTCCATCTCTTGAAGATTCTGACTACTCCTCCTCCGCTGCAACAATTAACGCCAGGGTGATAGATGATCAAGATGACGCTACCTCACCACCTCCTACTTTAGCGCGTGTCAACACTGCACCAACTACTTCTGCACCGCCAAACACCAACACCGACCCTGCATCCTCTGCTGCTCCAACTGGGAATGAGTATATGCTCTATGTCTTCAAACCTTTTTGGTCCTTACTGACAAAAGGGGGAGAAGCATATGAGTTGATAGTCTTCAAGCGGGTCCATATGGGCGGGTGCTTTATATTTTGCCTAGTGTTTACAACTCTCGTTTTTGCTACATTTGGTTCTTTGAGTTGTAACACTTAAACTGATGGTCGTCTGCTACGTTTTCTACTACTCTGTAATGCGATGATAAATTCCGCATGTGCTACGTTATATTCCGCACTTAGTCATTTTTGCAGACGTCCATTTCTCATTATGCATATCATTATATTCGACATATCAATTGTGCATGATGAATTGTCTTCATAAGTTGAAGAGGATCTCCACAAGTACAACCTGCCATGTGCATTTGCATTCAAAGGCAAATCAACTATATGCACATCTTCAGGGGGGGCCTTTTGCTACTTACGAAGACAATACCTTTATCCTTTACAATTTCACATACTTTTTATCCCCGTTGAAAACTTCAACCAGTTTGTCATCAATCACCAAAAAGGGGGAGATTGTAAGTGCATCTAGTGCCACCCCTAGTTGGTTTTGGAGTATTGACGACAAACCTGGTTGAGGGACTAATGTGTTTGTGAGAATTGCAGGATAACACAGGTAGTAGTCCCTCATTGATTCGGTTTACCTACCTGAGATGACCCCTAAAAATGTATGAAGACATTGACAACAGTGGTGGTACATGAAGATAATCTTACTGAAGAATATGACAAGAGAAGACATTGTGTGAAGACTATGGAGCGCGAAGACTTGGATGATTCGTTGTTTCCTTTTCTTCTTTGTTGAGTCATAGGAACCACCGTACTGTTAAGTGGGGTCCAAGTGAACTAAGTCAGAGTGACTGAAGTGATGCTCAACCAAATCCTATGTCTTCGAGCGAAGACAATTAGAGAAAATCTTATCCAGAGCTGGATGAGTCAGCTTTACTTGTAGCCCAAGTAAAGTTGCCGTGTGAGTGTTTGAAATCTGACCGTTGGAACATGTGTCAGTTCCTTAGTGACCCAGGGTCACTTCAGACAAATCAGGTCGGGTTGCCCAGTGGCTATAAATAGCCCACCCCCTACACCATAAATTGGTGGCTGCTCAGAGTTATTGCACGGCTTTTGTCGTTTGAGAGCAACCCACCTCCGAAACATTTGAGAGAGAGATCCTTGCGAGGACAAAGCCAAAACACCTAGAGCCAAAGAGTGTTAGGCATCACTGAAGTCTTTCTATCTGTGTGACCTGAAGACTTATTACACTTGAGGACTGTGTTTCCTTCAGCCGGTTAGGCGTCGCGTTCTGAGCATCCAAGAGTCATTGTGGATCGCCGGTGAACGAAGTCTGTGAAGGTTTGGAAGTCTACCTTAAAGGCTTACCAGAGTGATTGGGCGAGGACTAGGTGTCCTTAGCTCAAGGGGAATAAGGTGAAGACGCGGTCTTCTGAGTTAAATCTCAGCCTCCCTAACCAGACGTACAGTTGTCACAGCAACTGGAACTGGTCTAACAAATTACTGTCTTCCCCGAGCTACTTGTTCTATCATTTCCTTCCCTTTACTTACTGTCTTATGTTGTGAAGTCATTGCCTGCCTGCCTTATCTGATTGACTTCACTGAGTGACTACTTGTTCTGATTGGCTTCATTCCTTCTTCCATCTTGATCCCTACTGCCTAGCTGCTATTAGTCTTCGTTCTTTCACTTCATTGAATACCTAACTATGGCTTGTCTAGTGTAGTCTACTTTCCGCTGCATACAAATAGGATTGGATTTATCCTTTGTCTTCGAAACTACCATGTTTTGAAGCATTTCATAAAAATCGCCTATTCACCCCCCCTCTAGTCGATATACT
>LR738713.1:783803789-783825908 GCA_902687465.1 Secale cereale | reverse complement strand
CCCCCCCCCCCCCCCCGAAGCTTCGTGGCAGGACCAGAAGAGCTACAGGGGGGCCACAAGCCAATTGGGTGCGCCCGGGGGTGATGGTGCCCAAGTGGCTTGTGGGCCCATCATAACTCATTTTTAAGTGATTCCAACTCTGAAAATTCTTATAAATAGGGAACCCCCAAAAGTTAACCTAGAACTTTGACTAGTATGATTATATGATTCAGTTATGTTGGCATTGTTGAGAGATTGCAGTAGTGAAAGTATGAATCCTAAGCCTTGTTTCTAAGCATTGCAATACCGTTTGTGCTCCATTTTATCACTTGCTACCTTGTTGTTTTTACATTTTCAAATTACAAAAACATATATCTACCATCCATACTACACTTGTATCACCATCTCTTCGTCGAGCTATATACAATTTGCCATTGTATTGGGTGTGTTGGGGACACAAGAGATTTCTTGTATTTTATATTGCAGGGTTGTTTGGGAGAGACCATCTTCATCCTACGCCTCCCACAGATTGATAAAACTTAGGTCATCCACTTGAGGGAAAATTGCTATTGTCCTACAAAACTCTGCGCTTGGAGGCACAACACGAGTCTGCAAGAATAAGTTGTGTAGTAGGCATAAATACGTTTTGGGCACTCATCCTCTACGATCATATTGTGCATGATCACACAAACAGTCATCACCTCCGACAACTTCTTGGTGCTCCAAGTTCTAGCAGGATAACAAACTATGCCCCATCGAGATTGCCGAACATCAAAGGCATGCTCCACATCTTCCTAGCACTCTCTTACTCTTGTGCAAATCTCCTCCTCTTCTCTCCATTAGGGTTGGAGATTGTCTTCATAATAGTAGTCCGCCGAGGATAGATACCGTCAGCTAGGTAGTATCATTTGTTGTATTTGTGGTTGTTGATGTTAACATTCATCGGCGGGCAGTTGCCTTCGGCAAGCCTTTCAAACACCGGCGAGCGTTGAAGCACGTTGATATCATTGTGCGATCCGGCCATGTCGAAGAAAGAGTGCCAGATCCAGAGATCTTGTGAGGCCACGGTCTCAAGTATGACAGCGCAAGCCTTGACATGGCCGCTATGCTGCCCTTACCAAGCGGAAGGGAAGTTCTTCCACTCCCAGTACAAACAATCTATGCTGCCAAGCATCCCCTGGAAGCCCCTGCTGGCATTTATCACTAATCAACGGGTTGTATCTTCAGCATTTGGCACTCTCAAGTACTCAGGGTCAAACACTGCAATCACAGCCTTGTAGAACTTGTACATGGAGTCTAGGCACATAGACTCGCTCATACGGACGTACTCATCAATGAGATCATCGGCAACTCCATATGCAAGCATTCGAATAGTTGCAGTCCATTTCTCATAAGAGGACAAGCCAATCTTTCCAAGGGCATCCTCCTTGCACTCGAAGTACTTATCGTATCCGACCACCCCTCCCGAATACGGTTGAAACATGCCTAGCCGTACAGAAACAGCGCCAGAATTGGTGATGTTTGAAGAGCTGGTTGGGTGTCTCAAAGTAGTCCTTTCAAAGAAGGAAATTGCCGCTCTCTCAGTTCGATTCAACGCCAGAGTGTGCCCCGGGATCGAGCCCCGGAACAACGACTGCTGTCTACTAAGGTGGTCATGGACGACCAACAGAACAGGCACCATCTCCTCATCGTCGGATGAGGAATCATCGGAGTCGCAGAGGAAATTATGAAAAAAGAACTCATCGGCAGAGTCCATTTGTACCTTGGCGCCAAAAGTGTCGAACAGCTTGCGGGCGTCGTCGAATAAGCTGGCCTCGGAAGAGGCGTGCCTCCCCTAGAGCAGGTAGCTGGCCTGGCGGCGTCAGACTAGCGTGGAGGCGTAAGACGAAGGAGCGGACCGGGGGCGCCGGGGGCGACTTCGTGATCGCCATGACGCCGAGGGAGGGGTCTGCGGTGGCCCGGTGGCGAGGCGCTGGTAAGGTGGCGGTGTGCGGGGGAGGTGTGTTGGTGCAGAGTGCTAGCAAGGGCACCGGAACTGGGCGGCGACGACAATAGGGTCGGCCAGGCGGGAGCTTGCTGTCAATGGGGGGGGATGGCCTATGTGCCACCGACTGGCGGGCCAAGGGGAGGAGTAGCGCGCGTAGTGCGCGTCGGCCTCGTGTCCGCGCCGATATAAATGAGGCCCAAATTTGAGCCAGGAATGGGTCGTCCGGCGAACGAAAAGCAGATACGCGTCCGTTTGGGTCGACGCGTTGGGCCGACTTTTGTGCCCGTCTTCAGTGGCGGAGCTTGGCCCAGAAAACTGGGCGGGCCGACTGTAGGAAAGAGCTATTGGGGTTGTGTTTCCTAGCCCGAGAGTATGTATACACTACAAAAAAATCGCTTGGGCTGGGCGGGCCACGGTCCATTCAGCCTTGTTGTAGCTCCGCCACTGCCCGTCTTGACCCAAGCGGACACGCGCAGACGAAATGGATCGGCTTGTTGGGCCGTCTTTTATGCCAGGCACCCAAACGGACACGCGCGGACGAAATGGGTCGGCACGTTGGAGTTGCTCTTATACCCTGAAAATATATGGACAATGCAGGCTGCTAGAGATTGTCCTAGAGTTGCTCTAAGTCCACCAACAGTATTCTCGCCCAAAAAAAGTCCATCAACAGTAGAAAAACCACAACTACCTTCCCAAGAAACAATGCATATGTGACATGTAACATTTACAGCGCTGATATACGAAACACAGGTACAAAATATCCATGGATACACACCAGAGTCAAAAACAGGCAAACTCAGAGGATAAGGTGAAATACAGTGGCCCTGTTCGGTTTGAGGAGGTTTGGCAGGGATTAGCAGGGAATGCAGCTCAAATTCCTGCCAATCAACCGCTCTTAATCCACGGCAATCCTTGCCAAACCGAACATGCCCTCAAACCGTCTGAAATCAAGAATGAACACTCCACGCATAACTGGAAAAAGAATCGGACACCGAGAGATCCACGCAAGACCGACGGAACGGGGGATGGCAATCTACTGTAGCATCGCCATGGACGCGGCCACGGCCAACGCGAGGGCATATCCAGTGCCGACGACGCCGGCGCCGTTGGAGTTCGGCGCGGGCGCGGTCGTCGCTGCCCCTCCGTCGGACGAAGTCGCCGCGGCGGGCGGGGTCGAGGCGCTGCTGCCGCTGGTGTCTCCGGCGCGCGGGGACGCCGCGGCCGGCGCCGGCGCGGTGGCCGCGGGCGCTGGGGAAGGGGCGTCAGAGGAGCGGGGCTTCTTCTGTGTCTTGAGCACGCGGACGTTGAGCTTCTGGCCAGCGGCGCAGTGGCCCGGCACGCCGCAGATGAAGAAGCGGTGGCCGGGGCTCTTGATGGTGACCTTGTCGTCGCCGGAGGTGTGGGTGGCGATGGGCGTCGAGTTGGTGCAGCTGCTGTAGTCCGCCTTGTTCACCTCCAGCACGTTGTGGATGCCCTGCGGATACTTGAACTCTGCGTGCAGTGCAACAAGCAGCCACGCCATTATAGTAATTATCACCACGATCACAAACTTAATAACTACTCCCTCCGTTCGGAATTACTTGTCGCAGAAATGGATGTATCTAGTGTTTACTCTTTTCACCATCTTTGATCTAGAATGACTTTGTCATAATCTTTCCATTAGACCAAACGGAGGTAATGATCTTAACGCAAATCATAAAGTGTGAGCGATGGATCAAAACGTGCAACACAAGGTAGGTAGATGGATCGAAGGACAGAAGGAAATGAGTACACTGGCTTTCCGCGCCAAAGCTACAGTTAGCAAGCTGGTACACACATGGTACTGATTTACTCATGATTGAAAGTGTCAAAGTGCTTTACTTTACAACCAATGAGGAGTCCACACTACTATCCTGGAAGATGCAGCTATTACCAAAAAGTCACATTTCACAGTAGTTTGACAATATGCAAATGATTTCCTACTTCCTTAGTGGTTTCAGACCTGCTAGGTGCTTATGTACTGAAATGCAACTGGCATGCTGGAACGTCAGGCACACCACATGACCACAATGCAGTACCGAAGCCATTTCTTACTCTTCTGAGCTAAAAGTTCAGGCAGTGAACTGGCAGATCTAGCAACCAGTGAGAACAATGAATGGGGCAGCACAACTGCCATGATTTATGGCATGTTTAGTTTCGTGAATTCAGAGTTCACAAGGTCAAGTGGTCCATGGTGATTTTCGGTTCATTTGAACTAGAAGAAGAAACAACCTTGCATTTCTAGTAGGTGTCCAAGTACAGAACAGTAATGCAGAGAGCGTGAGCTCTATATGGATCATGTAAATACTGTGCACAGGAAGCATGAAACCTCTGTGAACGCCTTTAAGACGCACCGACCACGCAAAACTTGCAGCTGTATACCGCAGCGTGCAGTAAAATCAAAGAAAGTGCAGGTAGGTAAAGTGCTATATATTTTTTGTTCTCAAATTTTGTTTTTCATGGCATGGTTAAAAGCAAGATTCTTCATCTGGAAGCAAGACACAGAAAAGGATGGACGGTGCATTTCTAAAGTACTCATCTGACGGCGACAAGTCATCAGCGCTCCATCTTTGCATCAGTGATCATGGAGATGGGAGCAGACATGCTGCCTGCTCAATAATCACACCATGTGCCAGTGCCAGTTAGCTACTAGTATTTTCTTTCTTTTATCTCATTTTTTTCATTTTATTGTTTAACAAAACTACTACGCGTACGATTATTAGTTAAGTGGATCAGCAAGAAGGCAGCTACTACAGAAGTACAGAAGGACAAGGATTGACAAGCTAGCCTGAAAACTACTCTGAAACGAGGAACTTACCGATGACATCCCCAACTTTGAAGGTCTGCTTCCCAGCCCAGTCGGCGTAGTTGACGTTGCCGAGGATAGTCCACCCGGAAGAGCCGCCGACCTGGTAGACCGCCGCCGACGAGGTCGCCACCATGCCGGCCAGCGCCAGCGCCATCACCACGGCCATGCCCCCCATGCCCTTCATCTCTCTCACACACACCCTCTGCTTCTGTGGAAGGAAGGGTAGATAGAGATGCCAAGAGCAGAGCACACGGAACGAATGCAGTACTCCTTGGCCTTGTGTCTGCACCAATGTGGCGCCAGGGAACGCCATTTATAGCGCCTCCCACTCGCCTTTATTGACGAATTTGCCCCTAGCATCGTGTCCCTCTCTTCCATTTCATACTAGATTGTCATCATAAGCACTGTTTAGTAGTGCTCGAGTAAAATTGCCCTCTTCACCGCCAAACTAATAGACACTTTTGATTTTGGATTTGTTTAGCGCAAGCTTAACCAGATACTTTGGTCGAGATGCATGCATGGGTTGGTCCTGCCGGAGCCGAGCTTTGGCTGGTCTTTGGTTATTCTCCATGTTCGTTGAGTAAAGCAAACTCAAAAGCTGGCTGTCAATCCAAGTCTTGATCATGAGGCTGTTCGATCGATGGTTAGCTCGATCGGCCTGTGAGTGCATGCTGGTACGTGCTGTCAACTCCTCTCGGCTCGAGATCTTTTTCTTTTTATGGAAGCAACTGCGAGCACGCATTTATGCAATGCGCGCTGTGTTGGTGCAGGCACATCTTCCTTCCTTCGTTGCGATGCGAATGCGATGGCCATGCATATTCATTATGAAAAGGTGGTCGACTCAACTTTGCTTTATGCATGCATGTGAACCATCCCAAGCACCAGAGATGTGGAGGAGGGACGAGACTTGCCTGCTCCCCTTACGTGTGCTCATCCGTGCTCCCGCGTACGTGGCTTGATTTGATTGGAGCAAAATAAGGCTCGGCCCCACCCTCTTAAAATCAGGGAGGGAGATGGTTAGATTAGAAAGGAAAAAGGAAAAAGGACAACCGTAGGATGAAGTGGGAGCACGGATGGGAGCATGAGGAGGGAGCAGGCTAGTTTTATCCGTGGAGGAGAGCCTGCCTTCTGTTCATATCTGTCTGGACATCCATCCTCCTCCAGCCGGTGTGCCTCCCTGGTGTCGTGGTGTTAGAGTGGTGCCTCGCGGATCTTTGCGCACTGCTCCGGCCACGACGGACTCTCGACATTGGGGGGTTGCGATGATGAGCTGGCCTTCTGAGTCTGGTGTGGACTGCCGATGTTGCGATTCTCGGTTAGTGGTGATGATCTAGATCCGATTGACCGGATGAGGGTGATTGTAGATTGTCATGCAGTGCCTTCCTACAGATTCACGACAGCGGGGATCATCGAATAGACTTCAGGAGGCTTTTATGTCTTGATCCGGTGGATGACTTCAGTGTTGAGTGGCAAATTATAGACGAAGACTTGACGCAGATGGATGTTTGTGGAGTGGCGGCGGTCCAATTGTAGCTGCTGGGATTGCGGAAAAGCGGTGGCGACGACACATGCGACTTTGATGGTGGTGCTGTGAGCACCCGATCTCGAGCCCCGGGGCGAAAGCCTAGGTCAGACCCTAGTGGTTATACCTGGCAATGGCGATGTTGTTTACGTCGTTACCTTGTTGGAGGCATTGTTCGGATATGTTCGGGCTGATTCTTCTGGGTGAAAACTTTGACTCTAAGACGCTTCCTTCCTGGAGGTGTTGCCGTTGAAGATCCTCTTAATCCATGTGGCGTCAATGGTTGGTGCGGATATGGTCTGAGTTGTAGTTTGTCGATCGGTGATCTGGTCGCTTTGGGGTTTTTTTTTTCTTTTTTCCACGCCTATGCATAGCTTTTGGTCTTAGAACTTTGCTAGTTGTTGGTGTGTTTTCATGCGTGTGTGTGTTAAGTTGGCTGCGTGCATCCTAGTTATGCAGAGGCCGGGTGTATGCTTATTATATTGTATCCCCTTGATGCTTTTTTTGAGTCAATAAAATCCACCCTTTGTTGATATGTCTGACAAAAGAAAAGTAACACACGATTTGCAACGGTGTTTTTATTTTACTTTTGCGATATGGGCGGCTGACTTTATTTTATCAATAACAAGGATTAAATGTACAAAAATTGGGCCAGGTGATTCCGCGAAAACCAGACATGCCAGTCAGTCGGCAGAGAAAGAGCTAGTTTACCGATATAATATGCCTCCTTATAAGTATGCAGAGTTTTTGCACCCGAGCTCAAATGAGTTCGGGTGAACAGTAAAATCAAAATAAAATCGAAACAGATTAAAAAAATCCAATTTTTTTGTAAAAACATTGATAAAAGTTTTAAGTGGTTGCAAAAATTCTCATGAAACCATATTTGTAGAAGGCGTGGCGAAAAAAACAAAATCGGTACTCTGAAAATAGTACTTTCAAAAGCATTTTGGAGCACTTTTTTTTTGCCACGCCTTAGAGGAATGTGATTTAATCACGATTTTTTGCACGCACTTATAAACTTTGTCAATGATTCTCCTAATTTTTTTTGGAATTCTTGACTTTTTTCGATTTTACTGTTCACCTAGCTAATTTGAGCTCGAGAGCAGAAAGGCACTTTCGCTATTATAACTCCTACTTTCATACTCTCTCCGTCCCGAATTAACTGTCCTAATTTTTTCTAGATACGAATGTATCTAGACACAAATCTAAGACAATTAATTTGGGGCGAAGGTAATATTTGAAGACTAGCTCTTGAAGGTGGTCACGCGATGTTTATAGTAGGTGGTGCATTTGTTTTTGCTGAAAATTAGAAGTGAGCAACATGGCACGCCGGCCTTTCAAGCTTCCTTCCTCATGGACCGCCTTACAATTTTTGACCGCCCAACTGTCCCTCTCTTGATGTTGGATTCTTGTTTTGTCTTGGCAAATCTATATGACGCACATTGCGTCGAGTTGTCAGTGTTTCACACATACAGAGCAACCAAGCAATTGAATCTAGGCCCGTGCATGTAGTTGTTTTACCTGTATAGGGATTTCACTTTTGGAAAGTTTCCTACTCCGGTTTTCCTGGTTTTCGGAAACTTCTATAAGGTTCATAACTACTCCCTCCGTCCAAAAATACTCCGTACTTGTCATCAAAATGGACAAAAAAGAATGTATCTAGAACTAAAATACATCTAGATACATCCCCTTTTATTCATTTTGATGACAAGTATTTTCGGACGGAGGGAGTACTTTTTGGGGAGGGGGTGCCAAATCGCGCTTTTATGCATGTGTGTGAACCAAAGCGCCAGAGGTGTGGAGGTGAGGAGTTCATCTCTGTCTTGCCCAAAAAAGCATCATGCGATTTACAATGACGGTTTTTTCTTAGATAAGGGCGGATGACTTTATTTAATCAATAACAAGGTTTATATGTACAAAAGTTGGGTTCGGTGATTCCATGAAAACCAAACATGCCAGTCAGCAGAGAAAGAATTAGTTTACCGACGTAATCAGCCTCCCCATTATAACTCCCAGTTTCATATTTGAAGACTACCTCTTGATGGTTATGACGCCGACGTTCATAGATAGATACTGCATTTGTTTGTGTTGGAAAACATAATTGAGCAACATAGCAGGTTGGTTTTTCTGGCTTCACTCCTAATGGGCCGCCCTATCACAATTTCTATCCGCCAGCCGATGTTGGATCCTTGTCTGGCCTACGTAAATCCTACATGACGGACATTGCCTCAAGTTGTCGGTGTTTCGCAAAAACCGGGCAACCAAGCGATGGAATTTGGGCTGGCCCATTTAGTTGTTAGAGGTGTACAAGCATTCCAGTTTTGGAAGTTTCCTACTCCATTTTTTCTGGTCGTAGGAAATTTCTAGAATGCTCCTGACCATTTTTTCTTTACATGTTAAATTTTGGGTTTTATTTTCCAGTTTTTAGAAGAAAAAAATCCTTTGTTTGGAATTTTCAGAAAATTGCATTAAGAAAATTTTATTTTCAGAAAATGCTCAAAAATTGAAAATATATTCATTTTACCAAAAAATATTGTGGTTTCAAAAAGTGTTTGTAAATTTGAAAAAAGGCTCAAAATTCTAAACATGTTTGAGCTTTCAAAAAGTATTAGGACTATTTAAAATGTTCATTTTCAAACAATTCTATTTTTTTTCACATGGCAAAAATAGGCTAATCTTTTAGAAACAATATTCACTTAAAAATTGTGTTAGAAAAACAAATAAAAACGCACTAGAGTAGGCGAGCCACTACAGTGTCGGACCGTAACAGTACCTTCTGGCTAAAGTAGGCGCAGACTCGCTACACGGGCCGACTGAGTCATGGAGTGTCGTGTGCGGATCAAGGCCAATTTGAGGTGGAGAGAGTCGTTAGGACGAAATCACTAGTTAATGGTTACCCTTTTGCAAAGATAAGTCCTCACTTTCTCAAGCTCCAACAAGAGACACACCGTATATGTATGTCACTTGTCGCAACCTGAATTTTTCACCTTATTCATCGATTCGCTGATTTAAATTGTTTTGTCTCCTACACCTTGTGTTCAAATACCGAACCGTTTTCACCATTGGATTTCTTGCGCCAAGATATTCAAAATTAGATATCACATAAATATGTTTCAACAAAAAAAATCTGGAAACCACTAAAACAAATACAAAAAAACTAAAAAAAGAAAATCAAAAATAGCGGCAATAGAAAAATACAGAAAAAGGAAGAAAAAACCGAAGACCAAAAGCGACATTGAGGGTTTCAATTTTTTTTATTTAGGAAGCATAGACTATGGTTTTCCCTTTTTGGGGGGAAGCATGCCTGTGCTTCTCACGGAAGCACATGTCGTCTATTCCCTTTTGAGAAGACCAACTATGCTTCTCATGGAAGAACAAGCTCTACAAAGAGAGACATAAGATGTGCTTCTCACGGAAACGCAACAAATGCTTTCGCGAGAAGCAAATATGTGCCTCCATGATTTTTTTTATTCGAGAAGCAAGTTGTGGTTCACAAAAAAAATAGTTTTTCCTCTCAAGGAAAATCCATGCAAAACCCGAAAAGCCAAAAGAAAAAATACAAATAGAAAATATAGTAAAAAAACAAAATCTAGAGAAAGCATCCAGCATGCGACATGAAGCAATGGTTGGACGCATCACTTGATATGCTTCCAGACCAAGAAAGTGACCCCTACAAGAGCCCCCAAGGGGTAATCGTCGGTTAGATACTACAGAGTTTCATTCATCAAATACTACAGAGGGTGGAATACATCTTAGATCATGGGGTTGTTATGCCCGCACATGACGCCTCTGACCTAAAAATGCGAAAACGTAGCTAGATTATGAGCTTCTGTTTTTGTCTCTCGACTTTCCAAAATAAAATTACAATTAAAATTTATAGATCACTCCTGAATTTCAGTAATGATGGTGCCATATCTCCCTTGATTGCCCTTGAGTATGTCTCCTACTAATTGCTTAGAATCTAATGCAATGATAAAACTTTGCAAGAGTAGGTCTTCTGCCAAAGATAGCACCTCCCTACATGTGATATCCTCCAACGTTGATGGATCAAAGCACGACAAATTACCAACGCCGAGCTACCTAAGTAGTTCTCGAGCTCATCTCTGAACACTGTTGCCACAATGCCACCCCTGGGTGGAGTAGACACCCCTGCGTCCACATGGATCTTCGCAAACCCAGTTGGGGGTGCCTTCTGCCTTCTTTCGCCCCTAGGTGCACAACTTTGGTTAAACGTTTGCATCGGACTCGGTTCCCTTAGGCTTTCCAGCTCTGTGATATATGTCTCGATGAATGCATGAGCAGCTTTTGAGCTTTGGAATATACCTTCATATGGATTGCTCTCCTCCTTGATGACCATATTGCTCACAGTGTTGTGGGAGTAGCGTTATGGGCCAGGCCCAATAGACAGAGAGCGAGTGAGCTTATCATAGTTTTTGATAGAGGCTTTTTCCCCTCAAAAACAAAAAGATAGCGGTTTTAGGTTACACAAATAAAATGATAGCAGTTCTCGGTTATCTTCCAATTTTGACTAGGATTTTTTTCCTGCTTTTTTCATTTGCTTTCTACGTTGTTTTATTTTATGTTTTTATTTTTCGGGTTGTCTTTTAAAAATATTAAGTGGTTTCTAATTATTTCTGAAATTTAAAAGACATTGAAAATTTCAAAGAAATGTTAATAAATTTCACTTATATATGTAAAAAATTTAAAAAGGTTAAATGTCAAATGAAGTTTATGTTTTTTGAAATGTTCATAAGTTTTACAAAATGTTCATAATTTTCAAATATGTCCATTTAATTTGTTTTAAAAATCATGCACATTTTAGAATATGTTCTCATATTTGGATAAAAATGTTTGCACACATTCTCTAAAAACCGACCAATGACTAAGAAACCCCAGAAAGGAAAAGTAATCATTAAAGCCAGAAAGAGTAGGAATGTCATGTACGAGTTTGTTCGGTCTGACCATGGTGGCGGCTCATCCGAGTTCGACTTCCTTGGAGTCATCATTTTTAAGAGTCTGATCCGCGTTAGATGACTTTGCCTTGTGCCTTCTCGCCAGCCCTTGGAGCCAGATAGCAGGACAAGGTTGTCGATGTCCTTCCATCACCATCTCATTATTATTACAGCATTTCGGACATGGACCTTCAGAAAATCCGTATTCATACGGATCGAGCAGTCGCATTTTAATATCTAACACGGTACCTCATCGGTCCAGGGACTTGTCCGGATGCCTATTTTCCCGTAAACTGAAGGAAAATCAGGCATGGCTTTATGGTCGTTCGAACTGCTACCATGTACGATTCGGACAGCCCGGACATACCCGAAAACCTCTCCCGTGCCCACGCCCTCTCTCGCGGAAAGTGGTTTTCGCACATGTGTGCTGGTCACTGCCAGCACCGCATTAATGCTGCGGAAGCGAACTCTTAGAGCCCGCATTGAAGCAGCACGCTGCCCGAGAGCATCGCACGTGGCACATCCCGGTGCCCCGTGCCTGTTCAGTGACGAAGCAACATGACCAGACGTTTCTCTCTGCATTCAAATTGGCTGCCCATCGGTCCGTCATATGGCATTAAACAAGTGTGGTTGCCGAGCAAACTACTCCACCAGCCCGCATTCACACAACATGTTATTTATACATGGGCAGGCCCGAAACAATCCGCACCGCACCGCCTCCGCTTCCGATCTCCGCCGTGCACCATGTCTGCCATGACCTCAAACTCCAAAGTGTCGCGGGACAACCTCTTCACCGAACAGAAGCAGGAGCTGCCATGCATTGCGGTCAGCTGGTAGGCCAGCCGTGGCAACTAGATAGCGGCTGACTTTCCGACAAGCTCGACGGAGGGCAGAGACATGTTGAGACGATGGACGAGGTGTACGAATACGAGCACACACCACTGCCCTCGCCAGTCCATACCGGCATCAGAGCATCTCCAGCCGCGCCCCCAAGACACCCCTAGGCCGCTTTTTTTTAGCGCAGGCGCCGAAAAAACGGCGCAGTCGCGCCCCAAGACGCCGAAATCCGTCGGATCGGCCCGTTTTCTGACCCGGCGCGCCCAGGCCGAACCCGGCGCACTGGGGGGCGCTTGGGGGCACCGGCGGAAGGGAAAATCGCCCGGGTCCCCACTGTCAGGCGAAAAGTCACACTGATTCACCCTGTTTTTCCCTCTCCTTTCCCGACACCTTGCCGATCCCAGCGTCGCCAGCCACCTCTCCGGCGCCGCCGCCGCTATCTCGCCATTCCTCGCCGTGAAACAAAGAAAGATCCCCCCGACGCCCTCTCCCCCCCACTTTCCCCGAGTTTCCCTCGCCGCTCCGGCGCCCGCCGACGAGTCTACGCACGACGCCCGCTACGTGTTCGGTGCTTTGCCTGCCCCGGCCGCGATGGACTCCGACGACGAGGAGGTGCTCGCGGCGTTGCTCGAGGAGGAAGCCGACGCCGCCCCCCCAGGACGAAGAACACCTCATGGTCCTCGCCGCCCCGGCCGGCTTGCTTGCCGGCGATGCAAAGCCGAGGCGAGGCGGCTCGGCACCGGGGTGACGGAAAGCAAAGAACCGGAATCGGCTCGAAGGCTATTGCATGCTCTACTCCGACTACTTCGCTGACGCTCCACTGCACGGCGACAAAGTTTTCCGGCGCCGTCATCGGATGGGTCGAAAGCTTTTCCTCAGGATAGTCAATGAACTCAGGGAGTACGACAACTACTTCAGGTGCAAGAAGGATTGCACCGGCACACTTGGATTCACCTCAATCCAGAAGTGCACGACAGCTATGAGAATGGTTGCATACGGGGCTCCAGGTGATTCACTCGACGACTATGGGTGCATGGCCGAGTCCACGATCATTGGGTGCACCTACAAGTTCTGCAGGGCTGTGGTGGCAGTGTTTGGACCGAGGTACTTGCGATCACCCAATGCTGAAGACACTGCTCGGATCCTGGCACAGAATGAAGCAAGAGGATTTCCTGATATGCTTGGAAGCATCGACTGCATGCATTGGGCATGAAATAACTGCATGTTTGCTTGGTAGGGGATGTACAAAGTTGCCAAAGGAGCTTGCAGTGTGATACTTGAGGCAGTGGCCACACAGGACCTCTGGATTTGGCACGCTTTCTTTGGTATGCCAGGAACTCACAATGACATCAACGTGCTGCAGTGCTCTCCTGTTTTTTGCCAAGCTCGTTGAGGGCCATTCTCCTCCAGTGAACTTCGAGATCAATGGGCACCAATACAACAAGGGGTACTACCTAGCAGATGGCATCTATCCGAGATGGTGAACATTTGTGAAGACTATCTCAAGCCCTGTGCCAGGAGGCAAGAACTCTCACTTTTCGAAGGTTCAGGAGGCTTGCAGGAAGGATGTCGAGCGGACATTTGGCGTGCTCCAATCTCGATTTGCTGTTGTCCGGTACCCCGCTAAGACTTGGTCGAAAGATCAAATGTGGGAGATCATGACTTGTTGTGTCATTTTGCACAACATGATCATTGAGAGCGAAAAAAACAAAATCGGTACTCTGAAAATAGTACTTTCAAAAGCATTTTGGAGCACTTTTTTTTTGCCACGCCTTAGAGGAATGTGATTTAATCACGATTTTTTGCACGCACTTATAACCTTTGTCAATGATTCTCCTAATTTTTTTTGGAACTTTTGACTTTTTTCGATTTTACTGTTCACCTAGCTAATTTGAGCTCGAGAGCAGAAAGGCACTTTCGCTGTTATAACTCCTACTTTCATACTCTCTCCGTCCCGAATTAACTGTCCTAATTTTTTCTAGATACGGATGTATCTAGACACAAATCTAAGACAATTAATTTGGGGCGAAGGTAATATTTGAAGACTAGCTCTTGAAGGTGGTCACGCGATGTTTATAGTAGGTGGTGCATTTGTTTTTGCTGAAAATTAGAAGTGAGCAACATGGCACGCCGGCCTTTCAAGCTTCCTTCCTCATGGACCGCCTTACAATTTTTGACCGCCCAACTGTCCCTCTCTTGATGTTGGATTCTTGTTTTGTCTTGGCAAATCTATATGACGCACATTGCGTCGAGTTGTCAGTGTTTCACACATACAGAGCAACCAAGCAATTGAATCTAGGCCCGTGCATGTAGTTGTTTTACCTGTATAGGGATTTCACTTTTGGAAAGTTTCCTACTCCGGTTTTCCTGGTTTTCGGAAACTTCTATAAGGTTCATAACTACTCCCTCCGTCCAAAAATACTCCCTCCGTTCCTAAATACTTGTCTCTCTAGACATTTCAACAAGCGACTAGATACGAAGCAAAATGAGTGAATCTACACTCTAAAATATGTCTACATACATCCGTATGTTGTAGCCATTTGAAATGTCTAGAAAGACAAATATTTCGGAACGGAGGGAGTACTTGTCATCAAAATGGCCAAAAAAGGATGTATCTAGAACTAAAATACATCTAGATACATCCCCTTTTATTCATTTTGATGACAAGTATTTCCGGACGGAGGGAGTACTTTTTGGGGAGGGGGTGCCAAATCGCGCTTTTATGCATGTGTGTGAACCAAAGCGCCAGAGGTGTGGAGGTGAGGAGTTCATCTCTGTCTTGCCCAAAAAAGCATCATGCGATTTACAATGACGGTTTTTTCTTAGATAAGGGCGGATGACTTTATTTAATCAATAACAAGGTTTATATGTACAAAAGTTGGGTTCGGTGATTCCATGAAAACCAAACATGCCAGTCAGCAGAGAAAGAATTAGTTTACCGACGTAATCAGCCTCCCCATTATAACTCCCAGTTTCATATTTGAAGACTACCTCTTGATGGTTATGACGCCGACGTTCATAGATAGATACTGCATTTGTTTGTGTTGGAAAACATAATTGAGCAACATAGCAGGTTGGTTTTTCTGGCTTCACTCCTAATGGGCCGCCCTATCACAATTTCTATCCGCCAGCCGATGTTGGATCCTTGTCTGGCCTACGTAAATCCTACATGACGGACATTGCCTCAAGTTGTCGGTGTTTCGCAAAAACCGGGCAACCAAGCGATGGAATTTGGGCTGGCCCATTTAGTTGTTAGAGGTGTACAAGCATTCCAGTTTTGGAAGTTTCCTACTCCATTTTTTCTGGTCGTAGGAAATTTCTAGAATGCTCCTGACCATTTTTTCTTTACATGTTAAATTTTGGGTTTTATTTTCCAGTTTTTAGAAGAAAAAAAATCCTTTTTTGGAATTTTCAGAAAATTGCATTAAGAAAAATTTATTTTCAGAAAATTCTAAAAAATTGAAAATATATTCATTTTACCAAAAAATATTGTGGTTTCAAAAAGTGTTTGTAAATTTGAAAAAAGGCTCAAAATTCTAAACATGTTTGAGCTTTCAAAAAGTATGAGGACTATTTAAAATGTTCATTTTCAAACAATTCTATTTTTTTTCACATGGCAAAAATAGGCTAATCTTTTAGAAACAATATTCACTTAAAAATTGTGTTAGAAAAACAAATAAAAACGCACTAGAGTAGGCGAGCCACTACAGTGTCGGACCGTAACAGTACCTTCTGGCTAAAGTAGGCGCAGACTCGCTACACGGGCCGACTGAGTCATGGAGTGTCGTGTGCGGATCAAGGCCAATTTGAGGTGGAGAGAGTCGTTAGGACGAAATCACTAGTTAATGGTTACCCTTTTGCAAAGATAAGTCCTCACTTTCTCAAGCTCCAACAAGAGACACACCTATGTCACTTGTCGCAACCTGAATTTTTCACCTTATTCATCGATTCGCTGATTTAAATTGTTTTGTCTCCTACACCTTGTGTTCAAATACCGAACCGTTTTCACCATTGGATTTCTTGCGCCAAGATATTCAAAATTAGATATCACATAAATATGTTTCAACAAAAAAAATCTGGAAACCACTAAAACAAATACAAAAAAACTAAAAAAAAAGAAAATCAAAAATAGCGGCAATAGAAAAATACAGAAAAAGGAAGAAAAAACCGAAGACCAAAAGCGACATTGCGGGTTTCAATTTTTTTTATTTAGGAAGCATAGACTATGGTTTTCCCTTTTTGGGGGGAAGCATGCCTGTGCTTCTCACGGAAGCACATGTCGTCTATTCCCTTTTGAGAAGACCAACTATGCTTTTCATGGAAGAACAAGCTCTACAAAGAGAGACATAAGATGTGCTTCTCACGGAAACGCAACAAATGCTTCCGCGAGAAGCAAATATGTGCCTCCATGATTTTTTTTATTCGAGAAGCAAGTTGTGGTTCACAAAAAAATAGTTTTTTCTCTCAAGCACTAATAGATAAAGGGGGATCAGACCCGGTTCATCTGGGCCTTTAGCCCCGGTTCTGGAACCGGGACAAGAGGGTCGGTACTAATGCTCTGACCCTTTAGTCCCGGTTCAATCCAGAACCGGGGCAAAAGGGTGTCCACGTGGCCTGTGCACCGAGTCCAGGCAGGAGGGGCTTTAGTCCCGGTTGGTGGTACCAACCGGGACCAAAAGGCATCCACGCGTCAGCATTTCTGTGGCTGTGGTTTTTGTTTTTTTTTTTGAAAGGGGAGGGGGGTTTTAGGTTTTGGGGGTTAATTTAGGTGTTTCATATATTGTGTTAGCTAGCTAATTAATAGAGAGAAGTGTTCTCTCTTATGTCCGTGCTTGGTCGACGCTACATACTACACATACGTATATAGAGAGGACTAGAGTCACGCTAGCTAGCTAGCTAGCTGCTAGCTACTAAGCAAACGAAGGAATAGAAGATCTCGTATAATCAACATATATATATATATGCATACAGAGAGAAGTAATATCGACCACCTCTCCTTCTCCGAGAGATTGGTCGAACAACAAGTTCTCGTATATCTATCCGACACTACCGGGCACATATATACAATAATTATCTCTTACAAAAATAATCTCCTAACACATGGATGCATGGTCCACATAGTATTCTCCGTCTTCAGCGATCACGTGTTCAAGGAAGAATGCCGCCAATTCCTCTTGAATTGCTCGCAGACGATCTGGTGTTAGGAGTTCATCCCGCATCCGAAACATCTAATTTGAAGTAGGGGGTCAATACATGAAATGATGCTATAAATTTGTGAATATTATTGATTGCTTACGCACTTCAAATTGTTCATCAGTGTAGCCCCGCTCACAGGTCGTGTGGCGGATGGACTCGCAAATGTAGTATCCACAATAATCATTCCCGGGTTCCTGCCACAACCACTTTACAAGAAATAGAGGTCAATCAAACTGATAAGCAAGAATGCCAAATTGGTATTGATGAAACTAGCGCTTGAATCAAGATATAGGAGATGCGCGCGCGGAACATGCTACTATATAGTACTTACTTTCGGGTATCTAAATTGTAGCTTCTTCGGCAGTCCCGGAGCTTTTTTGGTGAATTTTTTCCAAGCCCTGCCACACAAAGGAAACAATTAGTTGATATCAGAAATGAAGTTGTTGATATATATGCATGGTGGATAATATTGATCGATTTAACTTACCTGGCTAGCATTTGAGTCATGTCTGCATACTCCTCGGGATCTTTACGTTTAGAGTCGAAGACAGTTACTATTCCCTTCTCAAGCTTAATCTCTAAGAGAATATAGTGGAAGCTGCGCACGAATGCATGAGATCATCAATTACATCACTATAAACTTGACTGCTATATAAGGGAAAACAAATATGCACAAGACATTAACACTCACTTGAAGTTGTAAGGAAAGAGTATTATATCTTTGTTTTCATTTACCACCAACGATCGTAGCAAGTTGGTCTCGGTATCGTCGGGACGCAATTTAACCTCGGTTGCATCTATGAGGTATGTGTTAATAAACCCAATATCACCTACTTGTCTTTTCTTCAATTCGACGATCTTCAATCTGCATAATATAGTGAGGATAATTATAAATACATGCAATGAAGATCAGCTATATAGAGAGACTTAATGACAGAAGTAGTACTACTTACAGACAGTAGCAGGTGACCGTTGCTTTATCGAGGGCCAATTGATTGAAAAATTGATAGAACTCCTCAAATGGAACAGGCAACAGGTCAATTCCAACGAGGTCATGCTCCGGTTTAACTCTCAAATACAAGTTATTCCCCCCCCAGACTCTCTGCAGATTTTCATGTACCAATCATGCAATCTTCGCATATTCGTTGATAGAGATCTTTCATTTTTGACGAGAGGCTTTTTGTACTCGTATCTTTCTATCTGCACGTCCATGAAATTATAGTGTACATCGTCGGACGCGTAATCTGCAAGATTGGTATAACCGGGCACCATCCTCGGATCATTAGCGACCATGTCGCTAGACACCTTGAGGGGGGGGCACGATTGGTTCGCTTGTTCGCCGAGCTGGGCAATTTGTTTCCCAGCTCGCCCTTCTTCTAACCTCTGATCACTTTTTGTACTTCCGGACCGCTTGGCATCTTGAAATGTCTTTTGAATAATGCGGTCATAGTTGCCCTTCGGCTTACTTTTCGCTGGTTGCTTCAGGGCAGCAAGAGTGCGCTTTGCTTTCACCGCATCTATCTTCTCCTCCGGAGGTGGATGTCTCTGTGCTTTCAACCCTTCAAAAAAGTCCTTCACTTCGCCTTCAGCGATATTCGTGTTTTCCTCGTCGGACCTCTCGTACGGTAACTTCTCTAGAGGCGTGAGAGAAGGACCGAATCTGCATCGCCTCCCGCCTCTGGCTGTACTGGTAGACGTCGCCGGACCAGACGAAGCGGCTGTCTTTTTTACTTGCTTAGGCGCCGGAGCAGGAGCAGCCGGAGCGGCGGCAGGTCTCTTCCGCCCTTGCTGATTAGGCGGAGAAGGAGGAGCAGGCTGTCTGCTCGGGCGCGCCGGCGGCGAAGGAGGCGGAGTGCCGCCACGCGCCGGCGGCGAAGGAGGCGGTGTGCCGCCACGCGCCGGAGAAGGAGCCGGAGTGCCCTGATGGTCACTCGCCGGAGAAGGAGCCGGAGTGCCCTGATGGTCACTCGCCGGAGGAGGAGGCGGTGGAGGAGGCGGAGTGCCCTGACTCGTCGTCGTCGGAGGAGGAGGCGGAGGCGTCCAGTTGAGAATGTTGATTAGGTCCTTCCGCCATAGGCATGGAGTCTTCAGTGAAGAACCCAGCCGAGTCTCCCCTTCACCGGTAGGGTGGTCAAGCTGGAGCTCCTCAAATCCCTCCGTTATTTCGTCGACCATCACCCTAGCATATCCTTCTGGAATCGGCCGGCAGTGAAAAGTGTCGTCTGGTCCAGAAGGATAAACAGAGCCAGCAGCCGCCTTGACCTTCAGATTCATCCACTGTGCCATAAGGTTGCAATTTTGTGCCTGCGTGATAGCATCCACAGGATTCCTGGCAGTAGCCGTCAAGGCAAGCTCTGGCTGAAGCAGCTCGGTGGAAGCCACGCTGCTTCTCCGCTGAGATGGCGGGGTAGCTTCGGGGGAAGCTTCGGCAATTCTTTTCTCCCGATCTGCTTCCCGTTCCTCTATCGCTTGTATTCTGGCCCGTAGCGCCTGGATTTCGGTCAGCTCCATTTTCTTCCTCCTGTCGTGGCATTTGTAGCCTCCTGCGTCCGGAAACCCAGCACGCCACGGAAGGGAGCCTGGCGTGCCTCGTGTCCGTCCAGGGTGCTCAGGATTCCCGAGGGACATTGTCAGCTCGTCGTTCTCTCTGTCGGGGAAGAACGTCCCTTCATGCGCTGCTTTGATATACTGCCGCATCTTCCTGAGTGGTGTTTCCAATTGCTTGTCCGTCCAAATGCACCACCCTGTTACAGGGTCCAAGGTTCCGCCAACCCCGAAGAACCAAGTCCGGCAACGTTCTAGCCAGTGCATTGTCTCTGGTTCGATCCCTTTCTGAAGCAGATCATTCTCAGCCTTGGCCCACTTAGGTCGGGCTACGAGGTAGCCGCCCGACCCCGTGCGATGGTGATGCTTCTTCTTCGCAGCATTTATCCGGTTTGTCTCCGACATCTTCTGACTCTTTTCCGACTTCTTATGGGCCACAAATGCGGGCCAGTCATCTTTGATCTTCTCATATATGCCCACGAATTCTGGAGTCGTTTTCTCTCTGACAAACGTATTCAGTTTTTTCTTCCATGCCCTGAATTTGTCTGCCATCTTCGAAAGTGCAGCAGACTTGATTAACTCCTCTATAACTGGGTTCACCGGATCAACCTCTCGCGGTAGGACGAAGTTTGACTTCAGCTCAGTCCAAAGATCTTCTTTCTGCATATCAGTGACATAAGTCACCTGAGCGTCGTTTGCAGCCGGCTTTAACCATTGATGGATGCTGATCGGGATCTTGTCCCTAACCAGAACCCCGCACTGATTAACAAATGCGTTCTTTGTGCGGATGGGTGCAATCGGCTCGCCGGAGCGCGAGATTTCTGAGATCTCAAGCTTTTCATCCGGCCTCAACTTTTTCTTCGCTCCTCGTCTCTTTACCGAAGATTTGCTCGATCCGGAGGGCTAGAAAAGGAACAAAGACGAGAGTTAATGAATGAATCAATTAACTAGTCAGCACATGCTTAACTAACATATATACCTCCTGGCCGGACTCGGTTCGGTCACCGGAGCCAGCATCACGGTCTCCTTCTTGCACCGGCATTGGGTCACCGGAGCCGTCCTCACGGTCTACTTCTTCCATGTGCATTGGGTTACCGAATTCATCAATATCATAGCCTAGATCTTCCAGCCGCAGCTCTTGTTCGACCTGCTCATCGGTGTCGTTGAGATACAACCTGATGGCATTTTGTCCGTCTGCGATTATGTCCATCAACATCGCTTCTTGTGCTAGGTCTCGGGTGTTGTCGTCCATTGTTTCTACAAATATTTACAACATGCCAATTATTATTCAAACATGACAGATGGATATATTAATGGCAAACGTAGAACTAGCTTCAACCCTCGACTGCTCGGCGATCCACAAACCCTAGACCCCCTCATGTCACATTTTGTCTATCTAGTGTCAAAGGATTCAACAAAACCAATACTTCATCATTAGGCGAAAGTAACAGTAGCATGATGGTACGAAGCTCTCCAAAGTTGTTTTGGAACGAAGTCCCAGATAAGATAATCCGTAACAAAAGACGGATTATCCTATCAGGAACTCCGTTCCAGAACATCTTTGCATAACTTCGTACCAACATGCCCCGGTTACTTCTGGCAAATGATGAAGTCATGGAATTCTTCAATACTTTGACACTAGCTAGCTAGGCAACCTCTCGACCCCCCCGACTTCTCGGCGATCCACAACCCTAGACACCCTCATGTCACATTTTGTCTAGTGTCAAAGGATTCAACAAACCAATACTTCATCATTAGGCGAAAGTAACAGTAGCATGATGGTACGAAGCTCTCCAAAGTTGTTTTGGAACGGAGTCCCCGGATAAGATAATTCGTAACAAAAGACGGATTATCCTATCAGGGACTTCGTTCCAGAACAACTTTGCATAACTTCGTACCAAAATGCCCCGGTTACTTCTGGCAAATGATGAAGTCATGGAATTCTTCAATACTTTGACACTAGCTAGGCAACCTCTCTCGACCCCCCGACCCCCGACTTCTCGGCGATCCACAACCCTAGACACCCTCATGTCACATTTTGTCTAGTGTCAAAGGATTCAACAAACCAATACTTCATCATTAGGCGAAAGTAACAGTAGCATGATGGTACGAAGCTCTCCAAAGTTGTTTTGGAACGGAGTCCCAGATAAGATAATCCGTAACAAAAGACGGATTATCCTATCAGGAACTCCGTTCCAAAACATCTTTGCATAACTTCGTACCAACATGCCCCCGTTACTTCTGGCAAATGATGAAGTCATGGAAATTTTCAATA
>LR738713.1:783788002-783800835 GCA_902687465.1 Secale cereale | reverse complement strand
GGACTAAAGGTCCCTTTTCAGCAGCCCAAAGGGCGGGAAGGAGGGGCCTTTAGTCCCGGTTGGTGGCAGCAACCGGGACTAAAGGGGGTCATTAGTCCCGGTTTCAGCCACCAACCGGGACTAATGCCTTCCTTTAGTCCCAGTTGGTGCCACCAACCGGGACCAAAGGCCCTGTGCTGGCGCGGGTGCGGTGGGATGTTTAGTCCCACCTCGCTAGCTGAGGGAGCTCGAGAGTGGTTTATAAGGGCTGCTGCTCCCACCCTCTCGAGCTCCTCTCAAATGCAGACTTCTGGGCCTAACTCTGCGCGCTGCCTTGTGAGCTTGCTGGGCCTTATATTACAGGTGGATCATGTGCTATAGGCCTTGCAGGCTCACTGGGCAGCGCCCAATTTTTTTTTCCTTTTTTGCTTTATTTATTTCTAAGTTGTTTTTTGCTGTATTTAGAGTTGCTTTATTTATTTTATTTTCTTTGTTTATTTCTAAGTTGTTTTTTGCTGTATTTAGAGTTGCTTTATTTATTTTACTTCCTTTATTTATTTTCTTTGTTGCTTTATTTATTTTATTTTGTTTATACTTACAACAAAATACTTATTGTTGCTATTTATTTCTAAGTTGTTTTTTGCTGTATTTAGAGTTGCTTTATTTATTTTATTTTCTTTGTTTATTTCTAAGTTGTTTTTTGCTGTATTTAGAGTTGCTTTATTTATTTTACTTTCTTTATTTATTTTCTTTGTTGCTTTATTTATTTTATTTTGTTTATACTTACAACAAAATACTTATTGTTGCTATTTATTTTTCAAGTTTGTTTTGTTTTGTTTTGTTTTGTTTTGTTAGTGCAAGTAGTATTGAAATTTGAATAGTACAAACGGACAATGGTATCATACTCGTTTGTTACAAAGTTGGCATGGTACCATCATAATAGTTGCGGAAATAACTCTTCACTTTTTTTTTCGCTTGTGTCATTTGCTTATTACGCCGTAACCATGGATAATCTTCATCGTTTATCAGGATGCTTGGGTCAGCCTTGACTTTGAAGGGAGGAATTTCATGAAACTTTTCATAATCTTCAGACATCTCTGTCTTGCCCTCCACTCCCAGGATGTCCCTTTTTCCTGAAAGAACTATGTGGCGCTTTGGCTCATCGTATGATGTATTCGCTTCCTTATCTTTTCTTTTTCTCGGTCTGGTAGACATGTCCTTCACATAGATAACCTGTGCCACATCATTGGCTAGGACGAACGGTTCGTCAGTGTATCCAAGATTTTTCAGATCCACTGTTGTCATTCCGTACTGTGGGTCTACCTGTACCCCGCCTCCTGACAGATTGACCCATTTACACTTAAACAAAGGGACCTTAAAATCATGTCCGTAGTCAAGTTCCCATATGTCCACTATGTAACCATAATATGTGTCCTTTCCCCTCTAGGTTGTTGCATCAAAGCGGACACCGCTGTTTTGGTTGGTGCTCTTTTGATCTTGGACAATCGTGTAAAATGTATTCCCATTTATCTCGTATCCTTTGTAAATCAATACAGTCGAAGATGGTCCCCTGGACAACAAGTACAACTCATCACAAACAGTGTTGTCACCTCTGAGACGTGTTTCCAACCAACTGCTGAAAGTCCTGATGTGTTCACGTGTAATCCAGTCGTCGCACTGCTCCGGGTGTTTGGAGCGCAGACTGTTCTTGTGTTCATCGACATACGGGGTCACCAATGTAGAGTTCTGTAGAACTGTGTAGTGTGCTTGAGACCAAGAATAACCGTCCCTGCATATTATTGAGTCCCTTCCAAGCGTGCCTTTTCCAGTCAGTCTCCCCTCGTACCGCGATTTAGGGAGAACTATCTTATTAAGGCCAGGAATGAAGTCAACACAAAACCCGATGACATCCTCTGTTTGATGGCCCATGGAGATGCTTCCTTCTGGCCTTGCGCGGTTACGGACATATTTCTTGAGGACTCCCATGAACCTCTCAAAGGGGAACATATTGTGTAGAAATACGGGCCCCAGAATGACAATCTCGTCGACTAGATGAACTAGGGCGTGTGTCATGATATTGAAGAAGGATGGTGGGAACACAAGCTCGAAACTGACAAGACATTGCGCCACATCACTCCTTAGCCTTGGTACGATTTCTGGATTGATCACCTTCCGAGAGATTGCATTGAGGAATGCACATAGTTTCACAATGGCTAATCGGACGTTTTCCGGTAGAAGCCCCCTCAATGCAACCGGAAGCAGTTGCGTCATAATCACATGGCAGTCATGAGACTTTAGGTTCTGGAACTTTTTCTCTGCCATATTTATTATTCCCTTTATATTCGACGAGAAGCCAGTCGGGACCTTCATACTGAGAAGGCATTCAAAGAAGATTTCTTTCTCTTCTTTCGTAAGAGCATAGCTGGCAGGACCTTCATACTGCTTCGGAGGGATGCCGTCTTTTTCGTGCAAACGTTGCAGGTCCTCCCGTGCCTCAGCTGTATCTTTTGTCTTTCCATACACGCCCAAGAAGCCTAGCAGGTTCACGCAAAGGTTCTTCGTCACGTGCATCACGTCGATTGAAGAGCGGACCTCTAGGTCTTTCCAGTAGGGTAGGTCCCAAAATATAGATTTCTTCTTCCACATGGGTGCGTGTCCCTCATCGTCATTCGGAACAGCTAGTGCGCCGGGGCCCTTTCCGAAGATTACATGTAAATCATTGACCATAGCAAGTACGTGATCACCGGTACGCATGGCGGGCTTCTTCCGGTGATCTGCCTCGCCTTTGAAATGCTTGCCTTTCTTTCGACATTGATGGTTGGTCGGAAGAAATCGACGATGGCCCAGGTACACATTCTTCCTGCACTTGTTCAGGTATATACTTTCAGTGTCATCTAAACAGTGCGTGCATGCGTGGTATCCTTTGTTTGTCTGTCCTGAAAGGTTACTGAGAGCGGGCCAATCGTTGATGGTCACGAACAGCAACGCCTTTAGGTCAAATTCCTCCTGTTTGTGCTCATCCCACGCACGTACACCGTTTCCATTCCACAGCTGTAAAAGTTCTTCAACTAATGGCCTTAGGTACACATCAATGTCGTTGCCGGGTTGCTTAGGGCCTTGGATGAGAACTGGCATCATAATGAACTTCCGCTTCATGCACATCCAAGGAGGAAGGTTATACATACATAGAGTCACGAGCCAGGTGCTGTGATTGCTGCTCTGCTCCCCGAAAGGATTAATGCCATCCGCGCTTAGAGCAAACCATACGTTCCTTGCGTCCTTTGCAAACTCCTCCCAGTACTTTCTCTCGATTTTTCTCCATTGCGACCCGTCAGCGGGTGCTCTCAACTTCCCGTCTTTCTTACGGTCCTCACTGTGCCATCGCATCAACTTGGCATGCTCTTTGTTTCTAAACAAACGTTTCAACCGTGGTATTATAGGAGCATACCACATCACCTTCGCAGGAACCCTCTTCCTGGCGGGCTCGCCATCAACATCACCAGGGTCATCTCGTCTGATCTTATACCGCAATGCACCGCATACCGGGCATGCGTTCAGATCGTTGTATGCACCGCGGTAGAGGATGCAGTCATTAGGGCATGCATGTATCTTCTGCACCTCCAATCCTTTGTCAGCCACAGCATTCTCTGCCTTCCACTGCAGCAATTCCAGTACGGTACCGAGCTTTGTGTTGCCATCTTCGCAATTGGGGTACAACCCTTTTTTGTGATCCTCTAACATGCGATCAAACTTCAGCTTCTCCTTTTGACTTTCGCATTGTGTCCTTGCATCGACAATGACCCGGCGAAGATCATCATTTGGTTCCTCTTGATCTTCAGCAGCTTCACCCGTTGCAGCATCATTGGGCACATCGTCTGGTTCCTCTTGATCTTCACCAGCTCCCCCCATTGCAGCATCACCGTATTCAGGGGGCACATAGTTGTCATCGTACTCTTCTTCTTCGCCGTCTTCCATCATAACCCCTATTTCTCCGTGCCTCGTCCAAACATTATAGTGTGGCATGAAACCCTTGTAAAGCAGGTGGGAGTGAAGGATTTTTCGGTTAGAGTAAGACATCGTATTCACACATTTAGTGCATGGACAACACATAAAACCATTCTGCTTGTTTGCCTCTGCCGCATTTAGAAACTCACGCACGCCCTTAATGTACTCGGAGGTGTGTCTGTCACCCTACATCCATTGGCGGTTCATCTGCGTGCATTTATATATAATTAAGTGTGTCAAAAACCATTACAGAACATCATAAATAGATAATTAAGTGACCAAATGGATAAAAGTTCATCATCACATTAAAACCAAAGTACATACATATATAGTTCTCATCTAACAACATATAGCTCTTCATACACATCGAAACTATGTAAAACATTTCAACGCGAAAACAAATGCTATCATAATCGCAACCAAGGTAACAATTGATCCAACGGCATAATGATACCAAGCCTCGGTATTAATGGCATATTTTCTAATCTTTCTAATCTTCAACCGCATTGCATCCATCTTGATCTTGTGATCATCGACGACATCCGCAACATGCAACTCCAATATCATCTTCTCGTCCACAATTTTTTTTATTTTTTCCTTCAAGAATTTGTTTTCTTCTTCAACTAAATTTAACCTCTCGACAATAGGGTCCATCTTGATCTTGTGATCATCGATAACTTCCGCAACATGCAACTCCAATTCCATCTTCTCCTCCTCCATTTTTTCCAATTTTTTCTTTAACGAAATGTTTTCCTCTTCAACTAAATTTAACCTCTCCACAAGAGGGTCGGTTGGAATTTCCGGTTCAACTACCTCCTAGACATAATAAAACATCTATGCATGTCAGGTTGGTCGGCATAACTATCATAAGCACTAAAACAAATAGTTATAAATTAAAGATAATATACCACATCCGAATCGTAGACCGGACGAGGGCCCACGTGGGCGGATATCAAAACCATCGCATTATATAATAACAAGCAATAATAAACGTAAGAAAATTAGACAAATATCTATCTAAAGCAATAATAAAAGTAAGAAAAGCATGGACATAACAAGAGGCTCACCACGGTGGTGCCGGTGACGAGATCGGCGGGGGCGATCGACGGCGGCGAAGACGGGGACGGGACGTGACGGACCGCTAAACCTAGACAAATCTCGGAGAAAATAGAGCTTCGAGAGGAGAAAAGCTTAACTAGTGTGGCTCGGGCATTCCACCGAACACGTTGTGTGCATAGGAGGTGAGCTAGAGCACCACTAACCCCTCTCCCCCTCGGCCAGAAAAAAAAAACAGAGCAGTGAGCTCTGCTCTTGAGTGAGGGGGTTTATATAGGCAACTCACTGGTCCCGGTTGGTTCTACAAACCGGGGCTAAAGGGGTGCCTTTGGTCCCGGTTCATAAAACAAACCGAGACCAATAGTGGTGGGCCAGGAGCAAGAGCCATTGGTCCCGGTTTTTAGCTCCAACCGGGACCAATAGGTCCAGACGAACCGGGACCAATGGCCCACGTGGCCCGGCCGGCCCCCTGGGCTAACGAACCGGGTCCAGTACCCCCATTGGTCCCGGTTCTAGATTGAACCGGGGCTAATGGGCTGGACCAATGCCTTGTTTTCTACTAGTGTATGTGGCGCTTTGGCTCATCGTATGATGTATTCGCTTCCTTATCTTTTCTTTTTCTCGGTCTAGTAGACATGTCCTTCACATAGATAACCTGTGCCACATCATTGGCTAGGACGAACGGTTCGTCAGTGTATCCAAGATTTTTCAGATCCACTGTTGTCATTCCGTACTGTGGGTCTACCTGTACTCCGCCTCCTGACAGATTGACCCATTTGCACTTAAACAAAGGGACCTTAAAATCATGTCCGTAGTCAAGTTCCCATATGTCCACTATGTAACCATAATATGTGTCCTTTCCCCTCTCGGTTGTTGCATCAAAGCGGACACCGCTGTTTTGGTTGGTGCTCTTTTGATCTTGGACAATCGTGTAAAATGTATTCCCATTTATCTCGTATCCTTTGTAAATCAATACAGTCGAAGATGGTCCCCTGGACAACAAGTACAACTCATCACAAACAGTGTTGTCACCTCTAAGACGTGTTTCCAACCAACTGCTGAAAGTCCTGATGTGTTCACGTGTAATCCAGTCGTCGCACTGCTCCGGGTGTTTGGAGCGCAGACTGTTCTTGTGTTCATCGACATACGGGGTCACCAATGTAGAGTTCTGTAGAACTGTGTAGTGTGCTTGAGACCAAGAATAACCGTCCCTGCATATTATTGAGTCCCTTCCAAGCGTGCCTTTTCCAGTCAGTCTCCCCTCGTACCGCGATTTAGGGAGACCTATCTTATTAAGGCCAGGAATGAAGTCAACACAAAACCCGATGACATCCTCTGTTTGATGGCCCATGGAGATGCTTCCTTCTGGCCTTGCGCGGTTACGGACATATTTCTTGAGGACTCCCATGAACCTCTCAAAGGGGAACATATTGTGTAGAAATACGGCCCCAGAATGACAATCTCGTCGACTAGATGAACTAGGACGTGTGTCATGATATTGAAGAAGGATGGTGGGAACACAAGCTCGAAACTGACAAGACATTGCGCCACATCACTCCTTAGCCTTGGTACGATTTCTGGATCGATCACCTTCTGAGAGATTGCATTGAGGAATGCACATAGTTTCACAATGGCTAATCGGACGTTTTCCGGTAGAAGCCCCCTCAATGCAACCGGAAGCAGTTGCGTCATAATCACATGGCAGTCATGAGACTTTAGGTTTTGGAACTTTTTCTCTGCCATATTTATTATTCCCTTTATATTCGACGAGAAGCCAGTCGGGACCTTCATACTGAGAAGGCATTCAAAGAAGATTTCTTTCTCTTCTTTCGTAAGAGCATAGCTGGCAGGACCTTCATACTGCTTCGGAGGGATGCCGTCTTTTTCGTGCAAACGTTGCAGGTCCTCCCGTGCCTCAGCTGTATCTTTTGTCTTTCCATACACGCCCAAGAAGCCTAGAAGGTTCACGCAAAGGTTCTTCGTCACGTGCATCACGTCGATTGAAGAGCGGACCTCTAGGTCTTTCCAGTAGGGTAGGTCCCAAAATATAGATTTCTTCTTCCACATGGGTGCGTGTCCCTCATCGTCATTCGGAACAGCTAGTGCGCCGGGGCCCTTTCCGAAGATTACATGTAAATCATTGACCATAGCAAGTACGTGATCATCGGTACGCATGGCGGGCTTCTTCCGGTGATCTGCCTCGCCTTTGAAATGCTTGCCTTTCTTTCGACATTGATGGTTGGTCGGAAGAAATCGACGATGGCCCAGGTACACATTCTTCCTGCACTTGTCCAGGTATATACTTTCAGTGTCATCTAAACAGTGCGTGCATGCGTGGTATCCTTTGTTTGTCTGTCCTGAAAGGTTACTGAGAGCGGGCCAATCGTTGATGGTCACGAACAGCAACGCCTTTAGGTCAAATTCCTCCTGTTTGTGATCATCGATAACTTCCGCAACATGCAACTCCAATTCCATCTTCTCCTCCTCCATTTTTTCCAATTTTCTCTTTAACGAAATGTTTTCCTCTTCAACTAAATTTAACCTCTCCACAAGAGGGTCGGTTGGAATTTCCGGTTCAACTACCTCCTAGACATAATAAAACATCTATGCATGTCAGGTTGGTCGGCATAACTATCATAAGCACTAAAACAAATAGTTATAAATTAAAGATAATATACCACATCCGAATCGTAGACCGGACGAGGGCCCACGTGGGCGGATATCAAAACCATCGCACTATATAATAACAAGCAATAATAAACGTAAGAAAATTAGACAAATATCTATCTAAAGCAATAATAAAAGTAAGAAAAGCATGGACATAACAAGAGGCTCACCACGGTGGTGCCGGTGACGAGATCGGCGGGGGCGATCGACGGCGGCGAAGACGGGGACGGGACGTGACGGACCGCTAAACCTAGACAAATCTCGGAGAAAATAGAGCTTCGAGAGGAGAAAAGCTTAACTAGTGTGGCTCGGACATTCCACCGAACACGTTGTGTGCATAGGAGGTGAGCTAGAGCACCACTAACCCCTCTCCCCCTCGGCCAGAAAAAAAACAGAGCAGTGAGCTCTGCTCTTGAGTGAGGGGGTTTATATAGGCAACTCACTGGTCCCGGTTGGTGCTACAAACCGGGGCTAAAGGGGTGCCTTTGGTCCCGGTTCATAAAACAAACCGGGACCAATAGTGGTGGGCCAGGAGCAAGAGCCATTGGTCCCGGTTTTTAGCTCCAACCGGGACCAATAGGTCCAGACGAACCGGGACCAATGGCCCACGTGGCCCGGCCGGCCCCCTGGGCTAACGAACCGGGTCCAGTACCCCCATTGGTCCCGGTTTTAGATTGAACCGGGGCTAATGGGCTGGACCAATGCCATGTTTTCTACTAGTGAAGGAAAATCCATGCAAAACCCGAAAAGCCAAAAGAAAAAATACAAATAGAAAATATAGTAAAAAAAACAAAATCTAGAGAAAGCATCCAGCATGCGACATGAAGCAATGGTTGGACGCATCACTTGATATGCTTCAAGACCAAGAAAGTGACCCCTACAAGAGCCCCCAAGGGGTAATCGTCGGTTAGATACTACAGAGTTTCATTCATCAAATACTACAGAGTGTGGAATACATCTTAGATCATGGGGTTGTTATGCCCGCACATGACGCCTCTGACCTAAAAATGCGAAAACGTAGCTAGATTATGAGCTTCTGTTTTTGTCTCTCGACTTTCCAAAATAAAATTACAATTAAAATTTATAGATCACTCCTGAATTTCAGTAATGATGGTGCCATATCTCCCTTGATTGCCCTTGAGTATGTCTCCTACTAATTGCTTAGAATCTAATGCAATGATAAAACTTTGCAAGAGTAGGTCTTCTGCCAAAGATAGAACCTCCCTACATGTGATATCCTCCAACGTTGATGGATCGAAGCACGACAAATTACCAACGCCGAGCTACCTAAGTAGTTCTCGAGCTCATCTCTGAACACTGTTGCCACAATGCCACCCCTGGGTGGAGTAGACACCCCTGCGTCCACATGGATCTTCGCAAACCCAGTTGGGGGTGCCTTCTGCCTTCTTTCGCCCCTAGGTGCACAACTTTGGTTAAACGTTTGCATCGGACTCGGTTCCCTTAGGCTTTCCAGCTCTGTGATATATGTCTCGATGAATGCATGAGCAGCTTTTGAGCTTTGGAATATACCTTCATATGGATTGCTCTCCTCCTTGATGACCATATTGCTCACAGTGTTGTGGGAGTAGCGTTATGGGCCAGGCCCAATAGACAGAGAGCGAGTGAGCTTATCATAGTTTTTGATAGAGGCTTTTTCCCCTCAAAAACAAAAAGATAGCGGTTTTAGGTTACACAAATAAAATGATAGCAGTTCTCGGTTATCTTCCAATTTTGACTAGGATTTTTTTTCCTGCTTCTTTCATTTGCTTTCTACGTTGTTTTATTTTATGTTTTTATTTTTCGGGTTGTCTTTTAAAAATATTAAGTGGTTTCTATTTTTTTCTGAAATTTAAAAGACATTGAAAATTTCAAAGAAATGTTAATAAATTTCACTTATATATGTAAAAAATTTAAAAAGGTTAAATGTTAAATGAAGTTTATGTTTTTTGAAATGTTCATAAGTTTTACAAAATGTTCATAATTTTCAAATATGTCCATTTAATTTGTTTTAAAAATCATGCACATTTTAGAATATGTTCTCATATTTGGATAAAAATGTTTGCACACATTCTCTAAAAACCGACCAATGACCAAGAAACCCCAGAAAGGAAAAGTAATCATTAAAGCCAGAAAGAGTAGGAATGTCATGTACGAGTTTGTTCGGTCTGACCATGGTGGCGGCTCATCCGAGTTCGACTTCCTTGGAGTCATCATTTTTAAGAGTCTGATCCGCGTTAGATGACTTTGCCTTGTGCCTTCTCGCCAGCCCTTGGAGCCAGATAGCAGGACAAGGTTGTCGATGTCCTTCCATCACCATCTCATTATTATTACAGCATTTCGGACATGGACCTTCAGAAAATCCGTATTCATACGGATCGAGCAGTCGCATTTTAATATCTAACACGGTACCTCATCGGTCCAGGGACTTGTCCGGATGCCTATTTTCCCGTAAACTGAAGGAAAATCAGGCATGGCTTTGTGGTCGTTCGAACTGCTACCATGTACGATTCGGACAGCCCGGACATATCCGAAAACCTCTCCCGTGCCCACGCCCTCTCTCGCGGAAAGTGGTTTTCGCACATGTGTGCTGGTCACTGCCAGCACCGCATTAATGCTGCGGAAGCGAACTCTTAGAGCCCGCATTGAAGCAGCACGCTGCCCGAGAGCATCACACGTGGCACATCCCGGTGCCCCGTGCCTGTTCAGTGACGAAGCAACATGACCAGACGTTTCTCTCTGCATTCAAATTGGCTGCCCATCGGTCCGTCATATGGCATTAAACAAGTGTGGTTGCCGAGCAAACCACTCCACCAGCCCGCATTCACACAACATGCTATTTATACATGGGCATGCCCGAAACAATCCGCACCGCACCGCCTCCGCTTCCGATCTCCGCCGTGCACCATGTCTGCCATGACCTCAAACTCCAAAGTGTCGCGGGACAACCTCTTCACCGAACAGAAGCAGGAGCTGCCATGCATTGCGGTCAGCTGGTAGGCCAGCCGTGGCAACTAGATAGCGGCTGACTTTCCGACAAGCTCGACGGAGGGCAGAGACATGTTGAGACGATGGACGAGGTGTACGAATACGAGCACACACCACTGCCCTCGCCAGTCCATACCGGCATCAGAGCATCTCCAGCCGCGCCCCCAAGACACCCCTAGGCCGCTTTTTTTTAGCGCAGGCGCCGAGAAAACGGCGCAGTCGCGCCCCAAGACGCCGAAATCCGTCGGATCGGCCCGTTTTCTGACCCGGCGCGCCCATGCCGAACCCGGCGCACTGGGGGGCGCTTGGGGGCACCGGCGGAAGGGAAAATCGCCAGCGTCCCCACTGTCAGGCGAAAAGTCACACTGATTCGCCCTGTTTTCCCCTCTCCTTTCCCGACACCTTGCCGATCCCAGCGTCGCCAGCCACCTCTCCGGCGCCGCCGCCGCTATCTCGCCATTCCTCGCCGTGAAACAAAGAAAGATCCCCCCGACGCCCTCTCCCCGCCCACTTTCCCCGAGTTTCCCTCGCCGCTCCGGCGCCCGCCGACGAGTCTGCGCACGACGCCCGCTACGTGTTCGGTGCTTTGCCTGCCCCGGCCGCGATGGACTCCGACGACGAGGAGGTGCTCGCGGCGTTGCTCGCGGCGTTGCTCGAGGAGGAAGCCGACGCCGCCCCCCCAGGACGAAGAACACCTCATGGTCCTCGCCGCCCCGGCCGGCTTGCTTGCTGGCGATGCAAAGCCGAGGCGAGGCGGCTCGGCACCGGGGCGACGGAAAGCAAAGAACCGGAATCGGCTCGAAGGCTATCGCATGCTCTACTCCGACTACTTCGCTGACGCTCTACTGCACGGCGACAAAGTTTTCCGGCGCCGTCATCGGATGGGTCGAAAGCTTTTCCTCAGGATAGTCAATGAACTCAGGGAGTACGACAACTACTTCAGGTGCAAGAAGGATTGCACCGGCACACTTGGATTCACCTCAATCCAGAAGTGCACGACAGCTATGAGAATGGTTGCATACGGGGCTCCAGGTGATTCACTCGACGACTATGGGTGCATGGCCGAGTCCACGATCATTGAGTGCACCTACAAGTTCTGCAGGGCTGTGGTGGCAGTGTTTGGACCGAGGTACTTGCGATCACCCAATGCTGAAGACACTGCTCGGATCCTGGCACAGAATGAAGCAAGAGGATTTCCTGATATGCTTGGAAGCATCGACTGCATGCATTGGGCATGAAATAACTGCATGTTTGCTTGGTAGGGGATGTACAAAGTTGCCAAAGGAGCTTGCATTGTGATACTTGAGGCAGTGGCCACACAGGACCTCTGGATTTGGCACGTTTTCTTTGGTATGCCAGGAACTCACAATGACATCAACGTGCTGCAGTGCTCTCCTGTTTTTTGCCAAGCTCGTTGAGGGCCATTCTCCTCCAGTGAACTTCGAGATCAATGGGCACCAATACAACAAGGGGTACTACCTAGCAGATGGCATCTATCCGAGATGGTGAACATTTGTGAAGACTATCTCAAGCCCTGTGCCAGGAGGCAAGAACTCTCACTTTTCGAAGGTTCAGGAGGCTTGCAGGAAGGATGTTGAGCGGACATTTGACGTGCTCCAATCTCGATTTGCTGTTGTCCGGTACCCCGCTAAGACTTGGTCGAAAGATCAAATGTGGGAGATCATGACTTGTTGTGTCATTTTGCACAACATGATCATTGAGAGCGAGCAGGAAGAGCTAGTGTTTGACACTGAACCATATTACAGGCAGGGCCCTCTTACCCAAGTGGATCACCAGCTCCCTGCAAAATGGACGGCCTTCCTCAACATGAGTCAGGAGATCCGAGACCCACAGGTGCATCATCAGCTGCAGCAGGATCTAGTGGAGCACCTATGGAGGCTCAAGGGCAATGCCTAGCTCGACGTGCAATGAAATATGAGTGTTTTCATTATTTGTTTGAACTATTTCCTGTGATGATTCTAATTCCTTCTGTGATGATTTTTGTGATGATTTTATTTGAATAAGCGCCGAAACACGTCGAGCGTGTGCCGTTTTGCGCCGGAAATTGGGCCAATCCAGCGTCGAAAATGGGCTGAAAGCGCCGCTACTGGGCCGATATCGACGCCTGGGGGCGACCCGGG
>LR738713.1:783726252-783787900 GCA_902687465.1 Secale cereale | reverse complement strand
CGGGGGGGGGGGGGGGGCGGCGGCTGGGAACGCACTAGCACCCAAGCCTAAAATAGCGCCGGCTCACCCCCAAGCTGCGGTTTTCGGCGCGTCTTGGGGGCGCAATGGCCGGAGATGCTCTCACCTTGGAGCAGGCACGGGCGCACTTTGACGCCGTAAGAGCATGGTTAATAGTATAGCCAGCTGCTGGCTATATGGTCTTGCCATGTCATCTATAGTCAATCTTATAGTCGGCAGGTACAATAGTTGCATATAAATATGTACTACTTTTTGTTACATGGACCCACCTCCTTCTCTCACAATATGCCTAGGAGCACGTGCTGCAGCTGGCTGTTAATCAGTAGCCCGCTTCCCTTTTCTCTCCTCTCCAACTCATCCAAAATATAATATTTAAAGGCTTACAGTCCGCCCATGTTATCATATTGTACTTAATGGTGAAAGAGCTGCAGGCGCCACCAGTGTCGGCATTCCGGAGGACAAAAGCTACAAGCTATGGCAAATTGACCGAGCACCGGCCCACGGAGGGGCGAATCACCAACGGGCAGGGGAATGATGATGACGCCGTGGCCATGGTCGCGAAGGATCCGAGCTTTTTGGATGAGAAGCGGGCGTTATACCAGTCCATAGGTAGTGACTGCGAATCCACCGCGAGAGATGGCGATTGCATGTCCTGCTGGCGAAGAGAGACACCCTGTTCACGAAAATCAATACTGAGGTGGCCAAAGAGGAGGCGCAGGCGACCACAGGCAGGGAGGCAAAGAGGATCCCCGGTATCCTCAGCGTGCGAAGAGGCTTTGCAATCAGTAGCTAAAGTAGTGAATAAGAAAATCGGACAGACATCTGAGGCGATAAAGGGCGTTATACACTGCTGCGACAGCGTTGTACAATCAGAAGTACAGGCTAGAACAGGATCTTGTACAGTGTATTGAAGCAATCCATTCTGAGACTAATAAATGCCACTATTCTGAAACACGTTTGGTTCTGTTCTAAAGTGGCTACTGTCAGAGTCCTGTCTCCTGGAAATATGGACGTTGGTAATATAAACTGAACTTCTAAACTTATGTCAAATTTTCTTAATTCTTTTTAATATGTTCCGGTGGCTAAGTTATGCTGTTTTTTTATATATGAAACGATCTTAATCTCACGCATGGTATTCTTGACTTGGTTAAGCACAAGTACGTGAAAACAACGAAGACACGACGAAAATAAATAACGTACTCCCTCCGTTCGGAAATACTTGTCATCAAAATGATTAAAAGAGGATGTATCTAGACGTATTTTAGTTCTAGATACAATCATTTTTATCCATTTTGAAGACTAGTATTTTCGGACGGAGGGAGTAGTAATAATAAATAAGAAAGAGATGGGCCGAGTGACACGGTTGGTTTTCTTTTGTTCCACCAAAAAAATCATTAAAGTTATTTCAACAAATTTTTTTTTTCATCCAAAAAGTATTTGGATATATACATATATATTTTGAAAAATAAATACTCAAATATCAAAAAATTGTTCATTTAATTTTTTTTGTTGAAATAAACTTGACCTTTTTTCGTACTCGTATAAATAGTCTCATGAAGAAAAAAAAAAACTCCCGTTGATTTCAGTGCAAAAAGATATCAAGGACAAAAGGTGTGAATACTAACCTGTATATAGTGTTAAATTTGTTTTGTTCCACCCAAAATATCTTGAAAGTTATTCCACAAACAATATTGTTATTCAATTTTTTGGTCATATATATATATATATATATATATATATTCAAAAAATAGATATTCAAATATCCAAAAAAGATTCATTTAAATTGTATGTACATCTGATATGGGAACTTTTGTAGTAACTATGGAAAAAGTAAAAAAAAAACTGAAACATTTTTGGAAATGAACTTGATCTTCTTTTGTACTTGTATAAAAAGTTTCGTGATGGAAAAACTCCCATCGACATCAGAGAAAAAAAATTCAAAAAATCTAGTACAAAAAGTGTGAATTTTACATTGTTCCACCAAGAATATCATGAAAGTTATTCCACAAAAAAACATTATCTTATTCCAAAAGTATTTGAATATACGTTGTTTGAAATATAAATATTCAAATATCCGAAGAAAAATTGTGGTGCCTAAGTTGTACAGTGATGGCTCCAGATATTTACAGATTTCAATTTTGATGTATGTATTAAAACATGTGTGGTTATCCAAAAGGTGATACGGTGTTAGTAAACAACGATTGATGAACAGTAAGTCGTCTGATACATGTGGCAAGTAATTATGCACCAGAGATGTAATTAAATTACTTCGTTCAGGAGTTTGAAAAAATTATCGCAAGTGTGAAAACAGATGTAGCATGTACCAGCGAAAAGCACCTGCGTGTCAATGCGCTTGTACGGCCGAGCAGAGCGGTAACGGTCTGAGGGCATCTAATACGAGATGGTCGAGAGAAAGAAAAAATGCTAATAGGCAGGTCGGAGATCAGGGCTGAGTGAATGGTGAGATTCCGGGCACGGATGTCCTCGTGAACCATTGGGTATTTCCCCCGCAGACGGTGCCATCTCCGCGTCCGTCACGGCGTCAACGCGGTTTGCACTGGGAAACACCTTCCTTTTTCTGGCCTTAGCGATCTGGAGGCGACAGCCTCGCCGCCGCCACCGCCGGCCGCCGCGCCGGCCGTGTGTGGCCTCTCCTCCGCGTCTACGCTAGCGCTGGACGTCGGAACTGCTGCGGCCGCGTCCGCCGATCGATTGCTCGACCCCATGGGCCCTGCGATCTTGCCCTTTCGCTAGGGTCTTTTGCCCTTGGCGATCTCGAGGCGACAGCCTCGTCGCCGCCACCGCCGGACGCCGCGCCGGCCGTGTGTGGCCTCTCCTCCGCGTCAACGCTAGCGCTGGACGTCGGAACTGCTGCGGCCGCGTCCGCCGATCGATTGCTCGACCCCATGGGGCCCTACGATCCTGCCGTGTCCGATTTGGATTCTACATGCCCTAACCCCTGGCGCAAGGGTACGAACAAGTCTGCCTACAAAAACCGATCTAGGTTTCCGCAGGGACGGCCCAAGAAGCCGAGCAAGCCGCCGGATCGTAACACGTACAAACCATCGTCGCTGCTGGTCGTCGGCATGTCGCCGACCGTGAAAATGTAGGCAAGGAGCCGATGGTGGCCGAGGTAACCCCGGAGGTTGGTTGGGGCGCACAAAGGGCTCCCTCCGTGGACGCTGCTCGCCCGAAGCCTCCCAACGGGGTCCTTTGGCTGCTGGGCGAATCAACCCACGAATGCAAATGTTGACAATCTGGGACCAGAGGAAGACAAATATGCTACCAGCTATGTGTATTTTTCCTCTTGTGGTTAGTATGGCGGATGATGAGCTCTCAGATGATACATCTACACTGGGCAAGCGTGCTGCTGCTGGTGATCAAGTCACTGGTATACCAAAAAAGCGCAAGACATTGGGGTCTCTGGACGGGCAGCAAGCCCAGCTTGGCGGCGAGATGGCAGACCAGGACATGAAGGAAGGATCAAACACTATGGAGGCAGTCGGCCCAGGGGCCGCTGACGAACTGACGGGGCTGGCGGAGCCCCGTCAGGAGCAATGAATATCCTAAGTTGGAACTATCGAGGGGGAGGGAACCCTCGGACAGTTCGTGATCTTGTGAGCCTTGTTCAGACTCACTCCCCTAGCATTGTTTTTCTTTGTGAGACTAGACAGTCTAAGAATAAAATGAGTAGGCTTCGAGGCCGCTTAGGTTTGAGAGGTTTTGATGGTCTTGATAGTGTTGGTCTTAGTGGAGGTCTTGCTTTGTACTGGCATGAGTCGTTGAGTGTGGATGTAAAAACAATAAATGATAGATATATCGACGCGTATGTCACAAGTTTAGCGGGTGAGCCGCCCTGGAGGCTCACTTGCGTCTACGGCGAGCCACGCACGGAGGACCGTCATCGCATGTGGTCTATCCTCCATGATCTGCACCAACAAGTCACCATGCCGTGGGCTGTGATTGGCGACTTTAATGAAGCCATGTGGGGTTTTGAGCACTTTTCTGCAACGCCACGGTCAGCAGGCCAGATGATTGACTTTCGAGATGTTCTTGAAGTGTGTGGATTGGGGGATCTTGGTTTTGCAGGGATGCCCTACACATATGATAATAAACGTGCTGGACGTGCAAACGTCAAGGTACGCCTTGACCGGGCGGTTGCAAACAACGCATGGCGGGATTTGTTTGAATATGCTAAGGTGGACCACCTGGTGGCACCTAGTTCGGATCATCTTCCCATCCTGCTCCGGTGCTCGCGAGAGGAACCAATGCAAGCTTGTGGCAGGAGGTTTCGGCAATATGAAGTCATGTGGGAAAGAGAGCCATCGCTCCTGGAGGTAATTATGAAAACTTGGACGCATCTGGGTTCTATGCTTAATCTTGGTGATATTTCCTCTGGCTTGGGTAATTTGATGAAGAAGCTGCAGGACTGGAGCCGGAGAAAATTCGGCAATGTCATTAAGGAGATTAACAAGTCTCGATCACGGCTCGAGGAGCTTCTGTCCATGAATGCAGATAGGATGGAAATACGGGAGGCGACAGATAGCCTGAACGAGCTCTTGTACCGCGAAGAAATGATGTGGATGCAACGATCGCGGGTGGCGTGGTTGAAGGAAGGGGACCGTAATACCCAATTCTTCCACAGGAAGGCCAAATGGCGGGCTAGAAAGAACCGCGTCAAGAAGCTACTTGATGCTACAGGAACCACCCATAGTGATCATGTAACTATGGCGGCGATGGTCTCAGATTATTTCTCTGCGTTGTTTTCTGCGGACGAGACCATTTGTCCGGACCCGGTTATTGATTTAATCAACACTCGTGTTACTGACCGCATGAATGTTGGGTTATGCGCAGATTTTTCCGACAAGGAGATTGCTGATGCCTTGTTCCAGATTGGCCCCTTGAAGGCCCCGGGACCGGATGGATTTCCCGCTCGATTCTTTCAAAGAAACTGGGAGGTGATGAGGGAGCAAGTCATTGCTGGCGTGAAGGAGTTCTTTCGAACGGGCATTATGCCGGAGGGGGTGAATGACACGGCCATAGTACTCATTCCCAAGGTGGACAGCCCGGAGAGATTGTCTGAGTTCAGGCCCATCAGCTTGTGCAATGTCATCTACAAGGTGGTGGCCAAATGTCTGGTAAATCGCCTCCGCCCTATTCTTGATGAGATTATTTCGCCGGAGCAGAGTGCCTTTGTACCTGGACGCCTCATAACAGACAACGCTTTAATTGCTTTTGAATGCTTTCACTACATACAGCAAGAGAAGGACCCTGAAAAAAGTTTTTGCGCATATAAACTGGATTTGTCTAAAGCATATGACAGGGTGGACTGGATCTTCTTGGAGCGAATGATGCAAAAGATGGGTTTCGCTCACCGGTGGGTGAACTGGATTATGTCATGCGTCACCTCGGTGAGATACACTGTAAAATTTAATGGTACCCTCTTGGATTCGTTTGCACCGTCCCGTGGGCTACGGCAAGGTGATCCTCTATCCCCATTCCTATTTTTATTGGTGGCTGATAGTCTATCTGCATTGTTGAAGAAAGGGGAAGAAAATGGTGATTTTACCCCGCTAAAGGTGTGTCGTAGAGCCCCTGGCGTGTCCCACCTACTTTTTACAGATGACACACTACTCTTTTTCAAAGCCGAAGAGGAGCAAGCAAGGAATGTGAAGCAGGTCCTGAATGCTTATGAGAGGGCCACGGGCCAGAGTATTAATCTGGCAAAGTGCAGCGCTTTATTTGGTGATGCATGTCCAATTGAGGAGCAACAGAAAGTACGTGCAGTTCTTAATACTGTGACAGATTAGTTTGAGGATAAATACTTGGGATTCCCTACACCGGAGGGTCGCATGTCTCGTGGGAAGTTTCAAAACTTGCAGTCCAGATTGTTGAAGAGAATTATAGCATGGGGAGATACGTTGTCCTTGGCTCGAAAGGAGACGATGATCAAAGCCATTGCGCAGGCTATACCAACGTATGTAATGGGGGTGTTCAAGCTACCCATGTCTGTATGTGATGACCTCAACCGTATGGTCCGGAACTTCTGGTGGGATGCATCGGAAGGGAAGAGGAAGACACATTGGCTGGCGTGGCCAAAGATCTTGGCGCACAAAACTCAGGGCGGGCTGGGATTCCGCGATTTTCGTGCCTTCAACCAGGCCCTCCTTGCCCGGCAGGCATGGCGCTTACTAATTAATCCTCACAGTTTATGTGCGCAGGTTCTCAAGGCGAGGTACTTCCCCGAGGGCCGCCTCGAGGATACAGTCTTCTCCGGCAACGCCTCCCCTACGTGGCAGGCCATTCAATATGGCCTCGAGCTCCTCAAGAAGGGCCTCATCTGGCGTGTAGGGGATGGCCAAAACATTCGGATTTGGCGAGATCGATGGATCCCCCGTGAGCCTTCACGCCAACTTATTACCCAACAGGGTACCTGCCGACTACGACGAGTGGCCGAACTCCTACACGAGGACGGGTCATGGCGCCTAGACCTGCTCCATCGCTACTTCCACCCGGCAGATGTGGAGGTGATCTCCAGCATACGTACTTCGACCCGCGTAACCGACGACATCATCGCATGGGCACCGGAGAAGAACGGTATCTTCACCGTTCGATCCGCTTACCGGTTCGCCATGGACGAGCGTGAGCGTCCACTGGCCACCGCCACGAGCAGGGCACCGGATGGTCATTGCGCCATCTGGAAGATCATATGGGGGTGCCTTGCTCCCCCTAAGGTACGCGTGTTTGCTTGGAGGATCGTTACGAACTCGCTTGCTACGTGGGCAAATAAGCTCTCTCGTCATCTTGAGGTTTCTGATCAATGCCCCCTGTGTGGACTGGAACGGAAGGATATGTTCCACGCTTTCTGCAGGTGCCCCTTGGCAAAGGAGGAGTGGCACGCCATGGCCATGGATTGGTGTATTTCGAAGGTGGAGGACATCATGAACACTGGTCCGGAGTGGCTCTTCACCCTGCTGGACCCTCTTGACGAGGCAACGAGGATGATCGTCCTTATGATCATGTGGAGGACCTGGCATGTCCGGAATGAGATCACGCATGACAAGAAACCGCCCCCTGCTGAAGCCTCACGACGGTTCTTGCATGGGTATATTACCTCGTTGCTCTGCATCCAACAACACCCAAATGCTGATATGGTCAAGGGGAAGATGACGGTCTCCTTGCCACAGTATGTCACTCGTCCTCCTAAGGTGGCCAAGGAGGAGAGATCATGGACCGTGCCAGTGCCGGGCCGCACAAAGCTGAATACCGACGGAAGTTTTGTTGCGGCATCGGGAGCGGCAGGAGGAGGGATGATTTTGCGCGATGATCGAGGAGAAATCATCTATACTGCATGTAGAGAGGTGCGCACATGCGATACTGCCCTGGGAGCGGAGCTTGCGGCATGCAAGGGGGGCCTTGAGTTGGCTCTCCATAGGACCGGTTTGCCTATAACGGTCGAGCTTGATTGCGCGGAGGCTGTGGCGATGATCACAGCAAATGTGGAGGATCGTTCGGTGCACCACACCCTCATTCAGGAGATTAGAGATATAGCGGCTGCTGCTGGAAGGGAGATCTCATTTACTCTTTGTTGTCGTTCACAAAATAAATGTAGTCATGAACTTGCCTCTTATGGGCGAAGGACCCCCCTGACCGCTGTGTGGTTCCACTCGGGGATTGACTCTCTTGTACGTTTGGCCTCTGCTCAGAGGCCACCTTGAGTAATGAGAAATCCCCTTTCACCCGCAAAAAAAAAACGCGGTTTGCACTGTCATGGTCTCCAACAACCATCGATCTTGCCCACGTGAATTCGTGGACACAAACAGAGCAGGACCAACTACGAACCGGAAGAAATAAACACACCAATACCACAAGGCAGGCCTTTTGCGACATGTCTCTTACTTCATAATCCAGATATTTGTGCCGTGCAAAACTTACAAACAAGCGGCTCCAAACTTCACTCTAGCATGAACACGATCCAAACATGCGGTGCCATCCCATGGACTAAGAGCAACTCTAGCAGACCCCGCAAAACGTCCCGGCCTGCAAAATAACCGTCAAATTACGGGTCGGGGTCAGAAAATCTGCACGGCCAGACCCCGCATCCGGCACCGGCCCGTAATTTTTTTTGCGGGGCGCGGCAAATCTTCTCCCCCAACCTCTATCTTCACGGGCTGGGAGGTCGACCCGAGCTCAGCCCCCATCCGGCGCGAGATTTGGCGGGAGGGACATTTCCGCGCGCCCTTTCCCGCTCCCAGTACCCTTCGCCACCATTCCCCCCCCCTCCGAAAGCTCCGGCTGCTCCTCCCCGGCCGTCCCTCGCCACCATGAACGACCCCATGCGGTCCCCCGTCACCGTCGAGGTCGCGCACGCCCCTTCCCCTCGTGCGGATCTCGTCGCCGGCCATGTCGGACCCTGATACGTCCAAAACGTATCTATAATTTCTGCTTGCTCCATGCCACTTTTGGGTGATATTGCTATGATATTCATACACTTCCATACACTTTTGATCATATTTGGACTAACTTACTAATCCAGTGCACCCCAGTGCCAGTTTTTGTTTTCGACTGTTTTTGTATTTCAGGTTTTCACGTTTCGAGAACTGCCCAGAAAAATCCAGAAAAAATATATAAAAAATCAGCGTATCGGGAATGACACTGCTTCCGAAGGGGAGCCTGGGGGGGGGGGGGCACAGGGGCCCCAGGCGCCCTGTGGGCGCGCCCCCCCGGGCCGCGTCGGGGGGCGCCTCGGCACCCCGAGAGCCCCCCGGTGCCCTACTTTGGCAGATATTTAAAGGGTCCCCCGTAACCCTTGAAACAGGACTTCTTTTCGCGATCCCATCTCTGTTCCGCCGCCGCCGCCACTTCCAAGATCGGGAGCACCAGGAGAACTCTTCCCGGCACCCTGCCGGAGGGGAGGATCACCACCGGGAGCTTCTCCACCACCATGGACGCCTCCCGGATGACTCGTGAGTAGTCTCCCTTGGACCATGAGTCCATGACCAGTAGATATGTGATGTTCTCCTCCCGTTCTTGTGCTTCACTAATTAGTCCTCGTGAGCTGCCCTACATGATCGAGGCACCTATGTAATCCTTGTGTTGTTGCTATGTTGAGTTTGCTGGGATCCGATGGATTATGAGATTATGTTCAGATTGATCTTGAGTAATATATTTGATTCACCTCTTTTATATTTTAGTTCATAAGTAATTCTTGCATGTTCTCCGTTGTTATTTATTGCTTTGGCCAAGTAGTAAGTAGTGACTCCAAGAGGGAACGTTATGCTCGATTGTGGGTTCATGCCCCTCGATGACTAGCTTGAGTGACAGAAACATGAGTCTAGGGGATGTGCTGTTGCCACAAGGGGGGAAACAACGGTGCTTGTGCCCGCGGGTGCAAGGATTGTTTACTTTACGCAAAGTTCTTTTAATGCAGTTGTCTGTTGCATTGAGTTTACACTATGGGTGGGACTCGCAACTTAATACCAGCGAGATGTTCTGGATAGATATCTCAAGGTGGATGATTAGTAGTAGATATTGATGGATTTCGGTCTACTTACTTTGGCGTACCGCCCATGCTTTGAACCTCAACCTTTCTTGCAATGTAGTCAGCATTGGTTTGCGTTCGTGGTCCTGTCAATTGCCCAGCTGTAATTTGTTTACCTCACATAGTTGTTTTATCGTCTTTTGGGAGAGAGACATCACTAGTGAACATCATGAGACTCCGGTCCATATTACCATCATTGATCACACCCACTATTTACTTTTTGCTATTTACTTACTATTGCAAAAACTATCTATCACTACTATCATTGCTTTTAACCCTTTGTGAACTACAAGGCCGGAGAGATTGACAACCTCTCTGTACTCGTTGGGAGCAAAGTTATTTGTATCTGTGTGCAGGTCCACGTTGATTGCTACTAATCTGGCGCCGTAGCAATTGACACCTACTTGTTGAACCTAGGAGTCTCTGGGGATTCGATCCTTGGCATCTTTGCTAAGGGAAAACACTTCTACTTACTGCATCTTACACCTTCCACTTGGGGTAACCAACGAGGGGTTCGAGGCCCATCAAGGAGTATTTTCTGGCGCCGTTGCCGGGGACTCCACTCTTCAGGATAGGGGAGTTGCATGCTATCTTTTACCTTTGCTTTTTAGTCTTGTTAGTTTACCTTTCATTTTTGCTTTAGTTCCTTTTTATCGAAAATCACAAAAATAGTTATCTTGTTCTTTAGTTGTCATTATGTCGGGTCCTTTTGTCTTTGACGAGGCAGAAGTTCTCACCTTTAAACAAAGAGGTGGGGAAAGTTTGAAAGATGCTTGGTATAGAATTAATGATTCACAAAAAAGAGCCACCAAGAAGCAACCTACTACTATCTTACTTAGAAATTTTTATGTTGGAATCACTTCTTGGAATAGGTTTATTCTAGATACTGCTATCAATGGGAATTTCCTGGAGGCCCCAATTTGGGAGTCTCTTAGTATTATTGAAAATCTTGTTGGGAGTCCCCCTGTTGATAGCATTCGAGAGGACATCACCCTAGCTCACATTATGAAAAAACTTGAAAAAATAGAGCTAGAGATGCCAAGCACTAATAAGATGAATGAGTTGGATCGAAAGATTCAAGGGAATTTGAATAGACTTGATAGCTCCATGCATAATTTTTTTAAAATTTTGGAGACCGTCAAATTCCATGATTCTGACTCTTCTAGGATGAAAAAGATTGAGGAAATATTTGATACCTTAGGAACTACATTCTCCTCGATCAAAACCGAAAAGGTAGAAACTCCGGCGAAGAGGGAGCCTAAGTTCGTTCACGTTCCAAAGGCTCCCCGTTCTAAAAGCAATCTACCTATTGCCAAAGGGGTTGAAACTGTAAAGACTTTGGAAGAAACACCTATCGTTGATGAATTTATAAATGAATCTTCCCTTGACTTTTATCCTTTTGGTCTTCTACCTAGAAGTATCTCTATGAGGCCTTTATTTGAGAGACCTCTTAAGACTAGTTGTATTATTGAAGAGCTTTTTGATGATCTTGATGATGGTTCAATTGATACAACTTGATCTATGCATTATGCCTAGCTTAAAGGCATAAAAGAAAGCGCTTTTGGGAGGCAGCCCACATGAATAATTTTTTTTCTTTTGTTGTGTCTTGATGTTGTTTACTACTGTAGCATCATCATTGTATCTTTGCTTTTCATATTTGTGCCAAGTATAGCCTCTGATTGCTAGAAAGTTCAAAAGTTGTGAGGTGCTGTCCAGGAAACAGATTCTGTCCTTGGATAGAAAAATTCGTATAAAATCACCAGATCATCTTTTTGGTCTGAATTTTTTCGACAGCGTTCTCTATATAATTTTCTTTCGTGCGTCAGTTCTGAGTTTTTTTATTTGAGTTGCAGAAGTATCCCGAACAGGTCAATTACTGCCTGCTGTTCTGTTTTTCACAGATTCTGTCCTGTTTTGCCTTACCTTCACTTTGCAAATTGAGAACTTGCTTTTTCTTTGAAAAAACCTTTTGGCAATCTTGAGAAACAGTAGAACTTCAAGAATATCCTTATTTCCAGCAAGGTATAATTATTTTATTAAGGGTACTAACCTCGCTAATCAGATTATGATGAGTTATGTATGAAGGGAGTTTTCAAGTGTGCGAGGGAAGATGATAAAAAGATTCAGGAGTGTCAAGCGCTCTAGCTTGGGGATGCCCCCGTGCACCCCCAAGAAATATTCAAGGAGACTCAAGCGTCTAAGCTTGGGGATGCCCCCATGCATCCCCTTCTCCATCAACATTATCAGTTCGTCTTTCGTTCCGCTATATTTTTATCACTTCATGTGTTATGTGCTATGCTTGGAGCGTCTTGCTTTTAGTTTTCTTTTTAGTTTTTCATAACGAGTCGGAACCCAGCATTCCTTTATGTGGGAGAGAAACACGCTCCACCTCTACCTAGAACATTACATAGAATTTTCATTGTCTATCTATGTTGTGTGTGTTCTTTGTCTTTTAATAGCTACTATCGTGCTTTGCTCTTAGTATTCATGGTATCTTTTCAAGAGCTTTTATTTAGTTGGTTGCTTGAACTCTTTTTAATTACCATGCTCACCTTATTAAGAGAGTTTGCTTCCGTTGCATGGGTTAATGTGTCTATGATAAAGATGCTACTTTCATGATGGTGGTTAGTAGTTCAGGTTTTCTTATGGTTAATCTCAGATAGCTGGGGGGTTCCCAATGTGTCATTGGAGTACCAACTTGGTTTGTTTGCCTATGATGTGGTATGGTTTAGTAATATCTTCCTTCGAGAATTTATTTTGATTGACTTGGCGTATGCTCACGCATATTCAAGACTGTAAAGAAAGTCTGTCAAGCCTTGATGATCTTTTGTTTCTAAGTAGCGATATAACTACCATGCCTGATTCAATATTGCTTTGTCGCTCTGCATGATTATGACCGTCATTGCTCTCTTAGTTGGTCGCTCCCAGTCTTTTGCTAACCTCCAACTGCACTAAGCAAACCAACCATGCAATACATAGCTCATGGGAAAGTAGCCTAAAAACTATTGTGGTAAAGAATATGTTGCCTATGTATCTTATTTCTTATGAGTTGCTCGCTGAGCGGTAACCATGTTTCTGGGGACGCCATCAACTGTCACACTTTTGTTGAATATCATGTGAGTTGCTATGCATGTTCGTCTTGTCTAAAGTAAGGGTGATTTACCGTGGGTTGAATTAATATGCATATTGTTAGAGAAGAACATTGGGCCGCCAACCAAAGCCATGCATCATGGTGGAAGTTTTAGCTTGGACCTTAATCCTCAATCTCTCATGAGAATATGCTTATGCATTTAAGAGGAGTCCATCATCCATTTTCTATGTTGTCCCGGTATGGATGTCCTCAAGTTGAGATTTATCAAAAACGAGAAATCAAATGCGATCTATCTCCTTGGACCTTTGTACAGGTGGCATAGAGGTACCCCTTTGTGACACTTGGTTAAAACATATGCAATGCAATGATAACCCATGGGAATCCGAGCTAATTAGAACAAGGAGCGAGCACTATTAGTATTCGATGCATGAGGCTTGCAACTTATAAGATGTTTTATGCATGACACATATGAAGTACCACTACCGTTGACACAATTGCTTCCATGTTCCAAAATAAAAAGCTCTAGCACTTCAAGCACCAACTACTGAGAGCATGATTGTCATTCTGAGTGTAATGTGCATTGTCCCAAAGTAGCATTGTCTTTTGCATGATTGTGATATCGTTTATTCTGAAATGATTGTATCTAGTCATCACTTAAACCTTGAAGGTGCCCCTGCACTTATGTTTCGCATCACTAAAGGGGGCAAGCTAGATATCACTTGATCATATTTGCACATCATGTTCACTGCAAATCTTTTTGATGTTTCAGTTTCATGTTGTAAAACTTTCAGTCATTTGTGATTTTCTCTTGAGACAACTTAATTACTTTAGAATCATTGTCTCAGTAAGCTTTTGTCATATGACTATGAGAAAGTCTTATATGGTTAATATCATGTCACCACAGAAATCATTCTTGTTATCATTTACCTACTCGAGGACGAGCAGGAATTAAGCTTGGGGATGTTGATACGTCCAAAACGTATCTATAATTTCTGCTTGCTCCATGCCACTTTTGGGTGATATTGCTATGATATTCATACACTTCCATACACTTTTGATCATATTTGGACTAACTTACTAATCCAGTGCACCCCAGTGCCAGTTTCTGTTTTCGGCTGTTTTTGTATTTCAGGTTTTCACGTTTCGAGAACTGCCCAGAAAAATCCAGAAAAATTATATAAAAAATCAGCGAACCGGAAACAACACTGCGTCCGAAGGGCAGCCTGGGGGGGCCACAGGGGCTCCAGGCGCCCTGTGGGCGCCCCCCCTGGGCCGCGCCGGGGGGGCGCCTCGGCCCCCCGAGGCTCCCCCGGTGCCCTACTTTGGCATATATTTAAAGGGTTCCCCGTAACCCTCAGAACAGGACTTCTTTTCGCGATCCCATCTCTGTTCCGCCGCCGCCGCCGCTTCCAAGATCGGGAGCACCAGGAGAACTCTTCCCGGCACCCTGCCGGAGGGGAGGATCACCACCAGGAGCTTCTCCACCACCATGGACGCCTCCCAGATGACTCGTGAGTAGTCTCCCTTGGACCATGAGTCCATGACCAGTAGCTATGTGATGTTCTCCTCCCGTTCTTGTGCTTCACTAATTAGTCCTCGTGAGCTGCCCTACATGATCGAGGCACCTATGTAATCCTTATGCTGTTGCTATGTTGAGTTTGCTGGGATCCGATGGATTATGAGATTATGTTCAGATTGATCTTGAGTAATATATTTGATTCACCTCTTTTATATTTTAGTTCATAAGTAATTCTTGCATGTTTTCCGTTGTTATTTATTGCTTTGGCCGAGTAGTAAGTAGTGACTCCAAGAGGGAACGTTATGCTCGATTGTGGGTTCATGCCCCTCGATGACTAGCTTGAGTGACAGAAACATGAGTCTAGGGGATGTGCTGTTGCCACAAGGGGGAAAACAACGGTGCTTGTGCCCGCGGGTGCAAGGATTGTTTACTTTACGCAAAGTTCTTTTAATGCAGTTGTCTGTTGCATTGAGTTTACACTATGGGTGGGACTCGCAACTTAATACCAGCGAGATGTTCTGGATAGATATCTCAAGGTGGATGATTAGTAGTAGATGCAGATGGATTTCGGTCTACTTACTTTGGCGTACCGCCCATGCTTTGAACCTCAATCTTTCTTGCAATGTAGTCAGCATTGGTTTGCGTTCGTGGTCCTGTCAATTGCCCAGCTGTAATTTGTTACCTCACATAGCTGTTTTATCGTCTTTTGGGAGAGAGACATCACTAGTGAACGTCATGTGACTCCGGTCCATATTACTATCATTGATCACATACACTATTTTACTTTCCGCTATTTTATTTACTATTGCAAATTACTATCTATCACTACTATCATATTGCTTTTAACCCTTTGTGAACTACAAGGCCGGAGAGATTGACAACCTCTCTGTACTCGTTGGGAGCAAAGTTATTTGTATCTGTGTGCAGGTCCACGTTGATTGCTAATTGCGCCGTTAGCAGTTGACACCTACCTGTTGAACCTAGGAGTCTCTGGGGATTCGATCCTTGGCATCTTTGCTAGGGGAAAACACTTCTACTTACTACATCTTACACCTTCCACTTGGGGTAATCCAACGAGGGGTTCGAGGCCCATCAAGGAGTATTTTCTGGCGCCGTTGCCGGGGACTCCACTCTTCAGGATAGGGGAGTTGCATGCTATCTTTTACCTTTGCTTTTTAGTCTTGTTAGTTTACCTATCATATTTGCTTTAGTTCCTTTTATCAAAAATCACAAAAAATAGTTATCTTGCTTGCTTGCTACTATGGGTTCCACCGAGAACAACAAGTTGTGTGACTTCACTAGTCACAACAACGATGACTTTATCAGCACAGCTATCACTACACCTGCCACTTCAGCACCTTCATATGAAATTAAACCTGCTTTACTTAACTTAGTCATGAGAGAACAATTCTCCGGTGCTAGAGATGATGCTGCTTTACACTTGAACAATTTTGTTGAACTTTGTGATATGCAAAAGTACCAAGAAATAGATGGTAATATTGTTAAGCTTAAGCTTTTTCCTTTCTCTTTGAGAGGAGGAGCTAAAATTTGGTTTCAGTCTTTGCCTAGAAATAGCATAGATTCATGGGACAAGTGCAAAGATGCTTTTATTGGAAAATACTATCCACCTGCTAAAATTATCCAACTTAGAAGTAACATAATGAATTTTAAACAATTGGATAATGAACACATTGCCCAAGCTTGGGAACGTATGAAGTCTCTTATCAAGAACTGCCCTACTCACGGTTTGACTACTTGGATGGTTATCCAAACTTTTTATGCAGGCTTGAACTTTACCTCGCGGAACTTGTTAGATTCGGCCGCGGGAGGAACTTTTATGTCAACTACACTTGGTGCTGCCACAAAGCTTCTCGATGAGATGATGACCAACTATTCCCAATGGCACACCGAACGCGCTCCAACAGGTAGGAAGGTAAACTCTGTCGAGGAGATTTCCTCCCTCAATGAAAAAGTTGACTTGATTATGTCTCTACTTTCGAAGCAATCTACTGTTGATCCTCGTGATGTTCCTTTAAATTCTTTGATTGCTCAAGAACAAGTAGATGTTAACTTTATCTCTAGAAATAATTTCAACAACAATGCTTATAGGAGTAACTTTGGTAACAATTCTAGACCGTTCCCCTCTAACTCTTATGGGAACAACAATGCTTATCCTAATACCAAGAACTCCAACACTGAACTAGAGAGCATGCTTAGAGATTTCATCACTACCCAAAAAGCCTTTAATAAGAATGTAGAAGAGAAACTACATAAACTAGATGATCTTTCTTTTAAGGTAGACCACTTAGCCAATGAGTTAAAATTGCTAAAAATTGAAACTTCTTCTCTTAAGGAGAAGGAAGTCATCCCTATTAATGCTACCCAAGTGCAAATCAATGAAAACATTAGGATGATGGCTAAGCTTAAAGAGAGATGGGCTAGAGAAAGGGAGGAAGAGGAAAGAATTAAGAGCCTTCCTACCCACCACACTGTTGCTACTATCCAAGTTATTGAGAATGTTCACACTCTTAGCACCCAATGTACTCCTGGTCCCAATGGACCTATTAATGGTGATGCTATGTCAACTACCAAACAGGTGAACCTTAAGGACACCACTACTACCTTACTTGATGCTTGTGACCTTGATTTTGATAATTGCACTCTTACCGAAGTTATCACCTTCCTACAAGGATGTTGGGGAACGTTGCATGGGAAACAAAAATTTTCCTACCGTTCACCAAGATCAATCTAGTAGAAGCAACTACGAGAGGGGAGTGTGATCTACGTACCCTTGTAGATCGCTAAGCGGAAGCGTTATGAACGCGGATGATGGAGTCGTACTCGTCGCGATTCAGATCGCCGAAGACCTAGCACCGAAGCAACGGTGCCTCCGCGTTCTTCACACGTACGGCTCGGGGACGTCTCCTCCTTCTTGATCCAGCAAGGGGTGGAGGAGAGGTTGATGGAGAACCGGCAGCACGACGGCGTGGTGGTGATGGTGGAGAAGAACTCCAGCAGGGCTTCGCCTAAGCACTGCGGGAGGAGAAGATATGACGGGAGAGGGAGGGCAGCACCGAGGCACGAACTGTATATGGCTGCCCTCCCTTTGCCCCACTATATATAGGGGGGTTGGAGAGGTTAGGGCGCCCTAGGGTTTCCCCCTAGGGGCCGGCGGCCAGGGCAAGGGGAGGGGGGCGGCGGCCAGGGCAGGGGGAGGCGCCCAGGCCCTAGGGTTTCCCCCCTAGGTGCCTTGCCCCCCAAGCCCAAGGGGTGCGGCCAGCCCTAGGGGGTCCCACCCCCTTAGCCGCATGGGGAGAGGGCCCAGGGGGGGCGCACAGCCCCCTGAGGGCTGTGGTGTCCCCCCTTGTGGCCCAATAGGCCCAGAACACCTTCCGGACCCCCCGAAAACCTTCCCGGTACTCCGCCGATTTCCCGATGCTCCCCGGAACACTTCCGGTACTCCGAAACCTTTCATCCTATATATCAATCTTCGTCTCCGGACCATTCCGGAGACCCTCGTCATGTCCAGGATCTCATCCGGGACTCCGAACAACCTTCGGTAACCATACACTCTTCTCACTAACAACCCTAGCGTCACCGAACGTTAAGTGTGTAGACCCTGCGGGTTCGGAAACCATGTAGACATGACCGAGACACTCCCAGGTCAATAACCAATAGCGGGATCTGGATACCCATATTGGCTCCTACATGTTTCTCGATGATCTCATCGGATGAACCACGATGTCAAGGATTCAGGCAATCCCGTATACAGTTCCCTTTGTCTCGTCGGTATGTTACTTGCCCGAGATTCGATCGTCGGTATCTCTATACCTAGTTCAATCTCGTTACCGGCAAGTCTCTTTACTCGTTACCGTAATACATAATCCCGTGACCAACTACTTAGTCACTTTGAGCTCATTGAGATGACGTATTACCGAGTGGGCCCGGAGATACCTCTCCGTCATACGGAGTGACAAATCCCAGTCTCGATCCATGTCAACTCAACAGACACCCTCGGAGATACCTGTAGAGTACCTTTATAGTCACCCAGTTACGTTGCGACGTTTGGCACACACAAAGCACTCCTACGGTGTCAGTGAGTTACATGATCTCATGGTCATAGGAACTTATACTTGACATGCAGAAAACTATAGCGATAACTGACACGATCAAAAGCTATGTTCACGTTTGGGTCTCGTCCATCACATCATTCTCCTAATGATGTGATCCCGTTATCAAATGACAACTCATGTCTATGACCTGGAAACCGCGGTCATCTTTGATCAACGAGCTAGTCCTGTAGAGGCTCACTAGGGACACAAAGTCTGTCTATTCATCCACACGTGTATTTGAGTTTCCAATCAATACAGTTATAGCATGGATAATAAACGATTATCATGAACAAGGAAATATAATAATAACTCTTTTATTATTGCCTCTAGGGCATATTTCCAACAGTCTCCCACTTGCACTAGAGTCAATAATCTAGTATTACAAGGTAATGAATCTAACACCCATAGAGTCTTGGTGTTGATCGTGCTTAGCCCGTGGAAGAGGCTTAGTCAACGGATCTGCAACATTCAAATCCGTGTGTACTTTGCAAATGTTTATGTCCTCCTCCTTGACTGAATCGCGGATGGAATTGAAGCGTCGCTTTATGTGTCTGGTCCTCTTGTGAAACCTTGGTTCCTTGGCTAGAGCAATGGCACCAGTGTTGTCACAGAACAAAGTCATTGGGTTCAGTGCACTAGGCACAACTCCAAGATCTGTCATGAACTCCTTCATCCAGACACCTTCCTTAGCCGCCTCCGAGGCAGCTATATACTCCGCTTCACATGTAGAATCAGCTACCACGCTCTGCTTGGAACTGCACCAGCTTACTGCTCCCCCGTTGAGAATATATACGTATCCGGTTTGAGACTTAGAGTCATCCGGATCAGTGTCAAAGCTTGCATCGACGTAACCCTTTACGACGAGCTCTTGATCACCTCCATAAACGAGAAACATATCCTTAGTCCTTTTCAGGTACTTCAGGATATTCTTGACCGCTGTCCAGTGATCCATACCAGGATTACTTTGAAACCTTCCGGCCATACTTATGGCAAGGCTGACATCTGGTCTTGTGCACAGCATTGCATACATGATAGAGCCTATGGCTGAAGCATAGGGGATGACACTCATCTTTTCTCTATCTTCCGCAGTCACTGGGCATTGAGTCTTACTCAACTTTGTACCTTGCAATACCGGCAAGAACCCCTTCTTGGATTGATCCATTTTGAACTTCTTCAAAACTTTATCAAGGTATGTACTTTGTGAAAGTCCTATCAAGCGTCTTGATCTATCTCTATAGATTTTGATGCCCAATATGAAAGCAGCTTCACCGAGATCTTTCATCGAAAAACTCTTGTTCAAATACCCCTTTACGCTATCCAAAAATTCTTTATTGTTTCCAATCAGCAATATGTCATCCACATATAATATTAGAAACGCTATAGAGCTCCCACTCACTTTCTTGTAAATACAAGCTTCATTGTAAACTTGTATAAAACCAAACGCTTTGATCACCTCATCAAAGCGAAGATTCCAACTCCGAGATGCTTGCACCAGCCCATAAATGGAACGCTGAAGCCTGCATACTTTGTCAGCATTCTCTGGATCGACAAAACCTTCTGGTTGCATCATATACAACTCTTCCTTAAGAAAACCGTTAAGGAACGCTGTTTTGACATCCATCTGCCAAATTTCATAATCGAAATATGCAGCTATTGCTAACATGATTCGGACGGATTTAAGCATCGCTACGGGTGAGAAAGTCTCATCGTAGTCAATCCCTTGAACTTGTGAAAAACCCTTTGCCACAAGTCGAGCTTTATACACGGTGACATTACCGTCAGCGTCCGTCTTCCTCTTAAAAATCCATTTATTCTGAATGGCCTTCCGCCCTTCAGGTAATACTTCCAAAGTCCATACTTTGTTTTCACACATGGATCCCATCTCGGATTTCATGGCCTCTAACCATTTGTCGGAATCTGGGCCCACCATCGCTTCTCCATAGCTCGTAGGTTCACCGTTGTCTAACAACATGACCTCCAAGACAGGGTTACCATACCACTCAGGTGCAGTGCGTACCCTTGTTGACCTACGAGGTTCGGTAGTAACTTGATCAGAAGCTTCTTGATCATAATCATTGGCTTCCTCTTCAGCCTCTGCAGGCTCCACAAAAACATCTTTCTGTGCTGCGCTACTCTCTGGTTGAAGCAGAGGTTCAATAACCTCATCAAGTTCTACCTTCCTCCCACTCAATTCTTTCGAGAGAAACTCTTTCTCGAGAAAGGACCCGTTCTTAGCGACAAACACTTTGCCCTCGGATCTGAGATAGAAGGTGTACCCAACTGTTTCTTTTGGGTATCCTATGAAGACACATTTGTCCGCTTTGGGTTCGAGCTTTTCTGGCTGAAGCCTTTTGACATAAGCATCGCAGCCCCAAACCTTGAGAAAAGACAACTTCGGTTTCTTACTAAACCATAGTTCATACGGTGTTGTCTCAACGGACTTAGATGGAGCCCTATTTAAAGTGAATGCAGCTGTCTCTAACGCATATCCCCAAAACGATAGTGGCAAATCGGCAAGAGACATCATAGAACGTACCATATCTAATAGGGTTCGATTACGACGTTCGGACACACCATTACGCTGTGGTGTTCCAGGTGGTGTCAACTGTGAAACAATTCCACATTTCCTTAAGTGATCACCAAACTCATAACTCAGATATTCTCCCCCTCGATCAGATCGTAGGAACTTGATCTTCTTGTTACGATGATTTTCAACTTCACTCTGAAATTGCTTGAACTTTTCAAAAGTTTCAGACTTATGCTTCATCAAGTAAATATACCCATATCTACTTAAGTCGTCAGTGAAGGTGAGAAAATAACGATATCCACCGCGCGCCGTTACACTCATCGGACCGCACACATCGGTATGTATGATTTCCAATAAGTCACTTGCCCGTTCCATTGTCCCTGAAAACGGGGTCCTTGTCATCTTGCCCATGAGGCACAGCTCGCACGTGTCAAGTGATTCAAAATCAAGAGACTCCAAAAGTCCATCAGCATGGAGCTTCCTCATGCGTTTTACGCCGATATGACCCAGACGGCAGTGCCACAAGAAAGTGGTATTATCATTATTAACTCTACATCTTTTGGCATCAATGTTATGAACATGTGTATCATCACTATCGAGATTCAATAAGAATAAACCCCTAACTTCGGGTGCATGACCATAAAAGATATTACTCATATAAATAGAACAACCATTATTCTCTGACTTAAATGAGTAACCGTCTCGCAATAAACAAGATCCAGATATAATGTTCATGCTTAACGCAGGCACTAAATAACAATTATTCAGGTTCATAACTAATCCCGATGGTAATCGAAGAGCGAGCGTGCCGACGGCGATCACATCAACCTTGGAACCATTTCCCACGCGCATCGTCACTTCGTCCTTCGCCAGCCTCCGTTTATTCCGCAGTTCCTTTTTAGAGTTGCAAATGTGAGCAACCGAACCGGTATCAAATACCCAGGCACTACAACGAGAGTTGGTAAGGTACACATCAATAACATGTATATCACATATACCTTTGTTGTTGTTGGCCCCCTTCTTGTCCGCCAGATACTTGGGGCAGTTCCGCTTCCAGTGGCCGTTCCCCTTGCAATAGAAACACTCAGTCTCTGGCTTGGGCCCAGTCTTGGGTTTCTTCACTGGATTAGCAACTGCTTTGCCACCCTTCTTAGAGTTACCCTTCTTGCCCTTGCCATTCTTCTTGAAACTGGTGGTTTTATTGACCATCAACACTTGATACTCCTTCTGGATGTCTGCCTCAGCGACTTTCAGCATCGAAAACAGCTCGGCGATGGTCTTGTTCATCCCTTGCATGTTATACTGCTGCACGAAGCTCTTGTAGCTTGGAGGGAGTGACTGGAGAATTCTGTCAATGATAGCCTCATCCGGGAACACAAGTCCCAGATCAGCTATGCGGGTATAGTACCCAGACATCTTCAGTAAGTGCTCACTGACAGACGAATTCTCCTCCATCTTGCAAGCGAAGAATTTATCGGTGGTCTCATACCTCTCGATCTTAGCATTCTTCTCAAAGATGAACTTCAACTCCTGATACATCTCATATGCACCATGACGTTCAAAACGCCTTTGAAGTCCTCCTTCCAAGCCGTACAACATGGCACATTGCACTATCGAATAGTCATCCGAACGTGTCTGCCAGACGTTCAAAACGTCTGCAGGGGCTGTTGGAGCGGGGGGGTCACCTAGCGGTGCATTTAGGACATAAACCTTTTGGGCAGCTGTGAGGATGATCCTCAGATTGCGGAGCCAGTCCACAAAGTTGCTCCCGTCATCTTTCAGTTTAGCTTTCTCTAGGAACGCATTAAAATTCAGGGGAGCTACTGCGCGAGCCATCTACAACAAAAAATTTGCAAAGACACTTTAGACTATTGTTCATGATAAGTGAGTTATTACCTAATCAAATTATTTATAACTCCCACTCAAATTGACATCCCTCCGGTCATTCGAGCGTGACATGATCCAAATTCACCAACCCAAGTCCGATCATCACGTGAGATGAGGTGGTGTCAATGGTGAACATCAACATGTTGATCATATCTACTATATGACTCATGCTTGACCTTTCGGTCCTCCGTGTTCCGAGGCCATGTCTGTACATGCTAGGCTCGTCAAGTCTAACCCGAGTGTTCTGCACGTGCAAAACTGGCTTGCACCCGTTGTATGCGAACGTAGAGTCTATCACACCCGATCATCACGTGGTGCTTCGAAACGACGAACCTTCGCAACGGCGCACACTCGGGGGGAACACAATTTTATCTTGAAATTTTAGTGAAGGATCACCTTATAATGCTACCGTCGTCCTAAGCAAAATAAGATGCATAAAAGGATTAACATCACATGCAAATCATAAGTGACATGATATGGCCATCAACTCTTGCTTTTGATCTCCATCTCCAAAGCACCGGCATGATCTCCATCGTCACCGGCGCCACACCATGATCTCCATCATCATGATCTCCATCATCGTGTTGCCATCGGGGTTGTCGGCGCCCCACCATGCTCTTACTACTATTGCTACCGTTTAGCGATAAAGTAAAGCATTACAAAGCGCTTAATGATTGACACGCAGGTCATACAAAAAATAAAGACAACCCTATGGCTCCTGCCGGTTGCCGTATGCATCGACATGCAAGTCGATGTTAACTATTACAACATGATCATCTCATACATCAAAATATATTTCATCATGTCATTGGCCATATCATATCACATACATACCCTGCAAAAACAAGTTAGACGTCCTCTAATTTGTTGTTGCATGTTTTACGTGGCTGCTATGGGTATCTAGCAAGAACGCTTCTTACCTACGCAAAACCACAACGGTGATATTCAAGTTGCTATTTGACCTTCTACAAGGACCTCCTTGTTCTATTCCGATTCAACTAAGATAGGAGAGACAGACACCCGCCAGCCATCTTATGCAACAAAAGTCACATGTCTGTCGATGGAACCGGTCTCATGTACGTGGACATGTAAAGTTGGTCCGGGCCGCTTCATCCTATAATACCGCTGAATCAAGAAAGACTAAGGAGGGCAGCAATTTAAACATCAACGCCACAAACTTCTTTGTGTTCTACTCGAGAAAGCATCTACGCAAGATCCTAGCTCTGATACCACTGTTGGGGAACGTTGCATGGGAAACAAAAATTTTCCTACCGTTCACCAAGATCAATCTAGTAGATGCAACTACGAGAGGGGAGTGTGATCTACGTACCCTTGTAGATCGCTAAGCGGAAGCGTTATGAACGCGGATGATGGAGTCGTACTCGTCGCGATTCAGATCGCCGAAGACCTAGCACCGAAGCAACGGTGCCTCCGCGTTCTTCACACGTACGGCTCGGGGACGTCTCCTCCTTCTTGATCCAGCAAGGGGTGGAGGAGAGGTTGATGGAGAACCGGCAGCACGACGGCGTGGTGGTGATGGTGGAGAGGAACTCCAGCAGGGCTTCGCCTAAGCACCGCGGGAGAGGAAGATGTAACGGGAGAGGGAGGGCAGCACCGAGGCACAAACTGTGTTGGCTGCCCTCCCTTTGCCCCACTATATATAGGGGGGGTGGAGAGGTGAGGGCGCCCTAGGGTTTCCCCTTAGGGGCCGGCGGCCAGGGCAAGGGGAGGGGGCGGCGGCCAGGGCAGGGGGAGGCGCCCAGGCCCTAGGGTTTCCCCCCTAGGTGCCTTGCCCCCCAAGCCCAAAGGGTGCGGCCAGCCCTAGGGGGTCCCACCCCCTTAGCCGCATGGGGAGAGGGCCCAGGGGGGGCGCACAGCCCCCTGAGGGCTGTGGTGTCCCCCCTTGTGGCCCAATAGGCCCAGAACAACTTCCGGACCCCCCGAAATCCCTTCCGGTACTCCGCCGATTTCCCGATGCTCCCCGGAATACTTCCGGTACTCCGAAACCTTTCATCCTATATATCAATCTTCGTCTCCGGACCATTCCGGAGACCCTCGTCATGTCCGGGATCTCATCCGGGACTCCGAACAACCTTCGGTAACCATGCAATCTTCTCACTAACAACCCTAGCGTCACCGAACGTTAAGTGTGTAGACCCTGCGGGTTCGGAAACCATGTAGACATGACCGAGACACTCCCAGGTCAATAACCAATAGCGGGATCTGGATACCCATATTGGTTCCCACATGTTTCTCGATGATCTCATCGGATGAACCACGATGTCAAGGATTCAGGCAATCCCGTATACAGTTCCCTTTGTCTCGTCGGTATGTTACTTGCCCGAGATTCGATCGTCGGTATCTCTATACCTAGTTCAATCTCGTTACCGGCAAGTCTCTTTACTCGTTACCGTAATACATAATCCCGTGACCAACTACTTAGTCACTTTGAGCTCATTGAGATGACGTATTACCGAGTGGGCCCGGAGATACCTCTCCGTCATACGGAGTGACAAATCCCAGTCTCGATCCATGTCAACTCAACAGACACCCTCGGAGATACCTGTAGAGTACCTTTATAGTCACCCAGTTACGTTGCGACGTTTGGCACACACAAAGCACTCCTACGGTGTCAGTGAGTTACATGATCTCATGGTCATAGGAACTTATACTTGACATGCAGAAAACTATAGCGATAACTGACACGATCAAAAGCTATGTTAACGTTTGGGTCTCTTCCATCACATCATTCTCCTAATGATGTGACCCCGTTATCAAATGACAACTCATGTCTTATGACCTGGAAACCGCGGTCATCTTTGATCAACGAGCTAGTCCTGTAGAGGCACACTAGGGACACAAAGTCTGTCTATTCATCCACACGTGTATCTGAGTTTCCAATCAATACAGTTATAGCATGGATAATAAACGATTATCATGAACAAGGAAATATAATAATAACTCTTTTATTATTGCCTCTAGGGCATATTTCCAACAGTCTCCCACTTGCACTAGAGTCAATAATCTAGCATTACAAGGTAATGAATCTAACACCCATAGAGTCTTGGTGTTGATCGTGCTTAGCCCGTGGAAGAGGCTTAGTCAACGGATCTGCAACATTCAAATCCGTGTGTACTTTGCAAATGTTTATGTCCTCCTCCTTGACCGAATCGCGGATGGAATTGAAGCGTCGCTTTATGTGTCTAGTCCTCTTGTGAAACCTTGGTTCCTTGGCTAGAGCAATGGCACCAGTGTTGTCACAGAACAGAGTCATTGGGTTCAGTGCACTAGGCACAACTCCAAGATCTGTCATGAACTCCTTCATCCAGACACCTTCCTTCGCCGCCTCCGAGGCAGCTATATACTCCGCTTCACATGTAGAATCAGCTACCACGCTCTGCTTGGAACTGCACCAGCTTACCGCTCCCCCGTTGAGAATATATACGTATCCGGTTTGAGACTTAGAGTCATCCGGATCAGTGTCAAAGCTTGCATCGACGTAACCCTTTACGACGAGCTCTTGATCACCTCCATAAACGAGAAACATATCCTTAGTCCTTTTCAGGTACTTTAGGATATTCTTGACCGCTGTCCAGTGATCCATACCAGGATTACTTTGAAACCTTCCGGCCATACTTATGGCAAGGCTGACATCTGGTCTTGTGCACAGCATTGCATACATGATAGAGCCTATGGCTGAAGCATAGGGGACGACACTCATCTTTTCTCTATCATCCGTAGTCACTGGGCATTGAGTCTTACTCAACTTTGTACCTTGTAATACCGGCAAGAACCCCTTCTTGGATTGATCCATTTTGAACTTCTTCAAAACTTTATCAAGGTACGTGCTTTGTGAAAGTCCTATCAAGCGTCTTGATCTATCTCTATAGATCTTGATGCCCAATATGAAAGCAGCTTCACCGAGATCTTTCATCGAAAAACTCTTGTTCAAATACCCCTTCACGCTATCCAAAAATTCTATATTGTTTCCAATCAGCAATATGTCATCCACATATAATATTAGAAACGCTATAGAGCTCCCACTCACTTTCTTGTAAATACAAGCTTCATTGTAAACTTGTATAAACCCAAATGCTTTGATTACCTCATCAAAGCGAAGATTCCAACTCCGAGATGCTTGCACCAGCCCATAAATGGAACGCTGGAGCTTGCATACTTTGTCAGCATTCTCTGGATCGACAAAACCTTCTGGTTGCATCATATACAACTCTTCCTTAAGAAAACCGTTAAGGAACGCTGTTTTGACATCCATCTGCCAAATTTCATAATCGAAAAATGCAGCTATTGCTAACATGATTCGGACGGATTTAAGCATCGCTACGGGTGAGAAAGTCTCATCGTAGTCAATCCCTTGAACTTGTGAAAAACCCTTTGCCACAAGTCGAGCTTTATACACGGTGACATTACCGTCAGCGTCCGTCTTCCTCTTAAAAATCCATTTATTCTGAATGGCCTTCCGCCCTTCAGGTAATACTTCCAAAGTCCATACTTTGTTTTCATACATGGATCCCATCTCGGATTTCATGGCCTCTAACCATTTGTCGGAATCCGGGCCCTCCATCGCTTCTCCATAGCTCGTAGGTTCACCGTTGTCTAACAACATGACCTCCAAGACAGGGTTACCATACCACTCAGGTGCAGTGCGTACCCTTGTCGACCTACGAGGTTCGGTAGTAACTTGATCAGAAGCTTCTTGATCATCATCATTGGCTTCCTCTTCAACCGCTTCAGGCTCCACAAAAACATCTTTCTGTGCTACGCAACTCTCTGGTTGAAGCAGAGGTTCAATAACCTCATCAAGTTCTACCTTCCTCCCACTCAATTCTTTCGAGAGAAACTCTTTCTCGAGAAAGGACCCGTTCTTAGCGACAAACACTTTGCCTTCGGATCTGAGATAGAAGGCGTACCCAACAGTTTCTTTTGGGTATCCTATGAAGACACATTTGTCCGCTTTGGGTTTGAGCTTTTCTGGCTGAAGCCTTTTGACATAAGCATCGCAACCCCAAACCTTGAGAAAAGACAACTTAGGTTTCTTACCAAACCATAGTTCATACGGTGTTGTCTCAACGGACTTGGATGGAGCCCTATTTAAAGTGAATGCAGCTGTCTCTAACGCATATCCCCAAAATGATAGTGGCAAATCGGCAAGAGACATCATAGAACGCACCATATCTAATAGGGTTCGATTACGACGTTCGGACACACCATTACGCTGTGGTGTTCCAGGTGGCGTCAACTGTGAAACGATTCCACATTTTCTTAAGTGATTGCCAAACTCATAACTCAGATATTCTCCCCCTCGATCAGATCGTAGGAACTTGATCTTCTTGTTACGATGATTTTCAACTTCACTCTGAAATTGCTTGAACTTTTCAAAAGTTTCAGACTTATGCTTCATTAAGTAAATATACCCATATCTACTTAAGTCGTCAGTGAAGGTGAGAAAATAACGATATCCACCACGTGCCGTGACACTCATCGGACCACACACATCAGCATGTATGATTTCCAATAAGTCACTTGCCCGTTCCATTATTCCTGAAAACGGGGTCCTTGTCATCTTGCCCATGAGGCACGGCTCGCATGTGTCAAGTGATTCAAAATCAAGAGACTCCAAAAGTCCATCAGCATGGAGCTTCCTCATGCGTTTTACGCCGATATGACCCAGACGGCAGTGCCACAAGTAAGTGGTATTATCTTTATCAACTCTACATCTTTTGGCATCAATGTTATGAACATGTGTATCATCACTATCGAGATTCAATAAGAATAAACCCCTCACTTCGGGTGCATGACCATAAAAGATATTACCCATATAAATAGAACAACCTTTATTCTCTGATTTAAATGAGTAACCGTCTCGCATCAAACAAGATCCAGATATAATGTTCATGCTTAACGCAGGCACCAAATAACAATTATTCAGGTTCATAACTAATCCCGATGGTAATCGAAGAGCGAGCGTGCCGACGGCGATCACATCAACCTTGGAACCATTTCCCACGCGCATCGTCACTTCGTCCTTCGCCAGCCTCCGTTTATTCCGCAGTTCCTGTTTAGAGTTGCAAATGTGAGCAACCGAACCGGTATCAAATACCCAGGCACTACAACGAGAGTTGGTAAGGTACACATCAATAACATGTATATCACATATACCTTGCTTGTTGTTGTTGTTGGCCCCCTTCTTGTCTGCCAGATACTTGGGGCAGTTCCGCTTCCAGTGGTTGTTCCCCTTGCAATAGAAACACTCAGTCTCTGGCTTGGGCCCAGCCTTGGGTTTCTTCACTGGATGAGCAACTGCCTTGCCACCCTTCTTAGAGTTACCCTTCTTGCCCTTGCCATTCTTCTTGAAACTGGTGGTTTTATCGACCATCAACACTTGATACTCCTTTTTGATGTCTGCCTCAGCGACTTTCAGCATCGAAAACAGCTCGGCGATGGTTTTGTTCATCCCTTGCATGTTGTACTGCTGCACGAAGCTCTTGTAGCTAGGCGGGAGTGACTGGAGAATTCTGTCAATGATAGCCTCGTCCGGGAACACAAGTCCCAGATCAGCTATGCGGGTATAGTACCCAGACATCTTCAGTAAGTGCTCACTGACAGACGAATTCTCCTCCATCTTGCAAGCAAAGAATTTATCGGTGGTCTCATACCTCTCGATCTTGGCATTCTTTTCAAAGATGAACTTCAACTCCTGGAACATCTCATATGCTCCATGACGTTCAAAACGCCTTTGAAGTCCTCCTTCCAAGCTATACAATATGGCACACTGCACCACTGAGTAGTCATCCGAACGCGACTGTCAGGCGTTCATAACGTCCGCAGAGGCCTGAGGAGCGGGGGGTTCACCTAGCGGTGCACTTAGGACATAAACCTTTTGGGCAGCTGTGAGGATGATCCTCAGATTGCGGAGCCAGTCCACAAAGTTGCTCCCATCATCTTTCAGTTTAGCTTTCTCTAGGAACGCATTAAAATTCAGGGGAGCTACTGCGCGAGCCATCTACAACAAAAGATTTGCAAAGACATTTTAGACTATTGTTCATGATAAGTGAGTTATTACCTAATCAAATTATTTATAACTCCCACTCAAATTGACATCCCTCTGGTCATTCGAGCGTGACATGATCCAGATCCACCAACCCAAGTCCGATCATCACGTGAGATGAGGTGGTGTCAATGGTGAACATCTACATGTTGATCATATCTACTATATGACTCATGTTCGACCTTTCGGTCTTCCGTGTTCCGAGGCCATGTCTGTACATGCTAGGCTCGTCAAGTCTAACCCGAGTGTTCTGCATGTGCAAAACTGGCTTGCACCCGTTGTATGCGAACGTAGAGTCTATCACACCCGATCATCACGTGGTGCTTCGAAACGACGAACCTTCGCAACGGCGCACACTCGGGGGAACACAATTTTATCTTGAAATTTTTAGTGAAGGATCATCTTATAATGCTACCGTCGTCCTAAGCAAAATAAGATGCATAAAAGGATTAACATCACATGCAAATCATAAGTGACATGATATGGCCATCAACTCGTGCTTTTGATCTCCATCTCCAAAGCACCGACATGATCTCCATCGTCACCGGCGCCATGCCATGATCCCCATCATCATGATCTCCATCATCGTGTCGCCATCGAGGTTGTCGTGCGCCCACCATGCTCTTACTACTATTGCTACCGCTTAGCGATAAAGTAAAGCATTACATAGCGCTTAATGATTGACACACAGGTCATACAAAAATTAAAGACAACCCTATGGCTCCTGCCGGTTGCCGTATGCATCGACATGCAAGTCGATATTAACTATTACAACATGATCATCTCATACATCAAATATATCTCATCATGTCATTGGCCATATCATATCACATACATACCCTGCAAAAACAAGTTAGACGTCCTCTAAATTGTTGTTGCATGTTTTACGTGGCTGCTATGGGTATCTAGCAAGAACGCTTCTTACCTACGCAAAGCCACAACGGTGATATTCAAGTTGCTATTTAACCTTCTACAAGGACCGCCTTGTTCTATTCCGATTCAACTAAGATAGGAGAGACAGACACCCGCCAGCCATCTTATGCAACAAAAGTCACATGTCTGTCGATGGAACCGGTCTCATGTACGTGGACATGTAAAGTTGGTCCGGGCCGCTTCATCCCATAATACCGCTGAATCAAGAAAGACTAAGGAGGGCAGCAATTTAAACATCAACGCCCACAAACCCTTTTGTGTTCTACTCGAGAAAGCATCTACGCAAGAACCTAGCTCATGATGCCACTGTTGGGGAACGTTGCATGGAAAACAAAAAATTTTCTCTACGTTCACCAAGATCAATCTAGTAGATGCAACTACGAGGGGAGAGTAGGATCCACATACCCTTGTAGATCGCTAAGCGGAAGTGTTGAGAATGCGGTTGATGGAGTCGTACTCGCCGCGATTCAGATCGCTGAAGATCCTAGCACCGAAGCAACGGTGCCTCCGCGTTCTTCACACGTACGGCTCGGGGACGTCTCCTCCTTCTTGATCCAGCAAGGGGTGGAGGAGAGGTTGATGGAGAACCGGCAGCACGACGGCGTGGTGGTGGTGGTGATGGAGGATTCCAGCAGGGCTTCGCCTAAGCACCGCGGGAGAGGAAGAAGTTATGGGAGAGGGAGGGCAGCACCGAGGCACGAACTTGTGTTGGCTGCCCTCCCTCTACCTCTCTATATATAGGGGGAAGGAGGAGAGGGGGGCGCCCTAGGGTTTCCCCTAGGGGGGCCGGCGGCCAGGGCAGGGGGGGTGGCGGCCAAGGGCCAGGCCCTAGGGTTTCCCCCCCTAGGCGCCTTGCCCCCCAAGCCAGGGGGGGTGCGGCTGCCCTAGGAGGGTCCACCTCCCCTTGCGCATGAGGAGAGGGCCCAGGGGGGGGCGCACAGCCCTATGAGGGCTGTGGTGTCCCCCCTTTGTGGCCCATTAGGCCCAGAACCACTTCCGGAACCCCCGAAACCCTTTTCGGTAATCCGCCGATTTCCCGATACTCCCCGGAACACTTCCGGACTCCGAAACCTTTCATCCTATATATCAATCTTCGTCCCCGGACCATTCCGGAGACCCTCGTCACGTCCGGGATCTCATCCGGGACTCCGAACAACCTTCGGTAACCATGCACTGTTCTCACTAACAACCCTAGCGTCACCGAACCTTAAGTGTGTAGACCCTGCGGGTTCGGAAACCATGTAGACATGACCGAGACACTCCCAGGTCAATAACCAATAGCGGGATCTGGATACCCATATTGGTTCCCACATGTTTCTCGATGATCTCATCGGATGAACCACGATGTCAAGGATTCAGGCAATCCCGTATACAGTTCCCTTTGTCTCGTCGGTATGTTACTTGCCCGAGATTCGATCGTCGGTATCTCTATACCTAGTTCAATCTCGTTACCGGCAAGTCTCTTTACTAGTTACCGTAATACATAATCCCGTGACCAACTACTTAGTCACTTTGAGCTCATTGAGATGACGTATTACCGAGTGGGCCCGGAGATACCTCTCCGTCACACGGAGTGACAAATCCCAGTCTCGATCCATGTCAACTCAACAGACACCCTCGGAGATACCTGTAGAGTACCTTTATAGTCACCCAGTTACGTTGCGACGTTTGGCACACACAAAGCACTCCTACGGTGTCAGTGAGTTACATGATCTCATGGTCATAGGAACTTATACTTGACATGCAGAAAACTATAGCGATAACTGACACGATCAAAAGCTATGTTAACGTTTGGGTCTCGTCCATCACATCATTCTCCTAATGATGTGATCCCGTTATCAAATGACAACTCATGTCTTATGACCTGGAAACCGCGGTCATCTTTGATTAACGAGCTAGTCCTGTAGAGGCACACTAGGGACACAAAGTCTGTCTATTCATCCACACGTGTATCTGAGTTTCCAATCAATACAGTTATAGCATGGATAATAAACGATTATCATGAACAAGGAAATATAATAATAACTCTTTTATTATTGCCTCTAGGGCATATTTCCAACAGTTCTGTTGGGGAACGTTGCATGGGAAACAAAAATTTTTCCTACCGTTCACCAAGATCAATCTAGTAGATGCAACTACGAGGAAGGAGTGTGATCTACGTACCCTTGTAGATCGCTAAGCGGAAGCGTTATGAACGCGGATGATGGAGTCGTACTCGTCGCGATTCAGATCGCCGAAGACCTAGCACCGAAGCAACGGTGCCTCCGCGTTCTTCACACGTACGGCTCGGGGACGTCTCCTCCTTCTTGATCCAGCAAGGGGTGGAGGAGAGGTTGATGGAGAACCGGCAGCACGACGGCGTGGTGGTGATGGTGGAGAAGAACTCCAGCAGGGCTTCGCCTAAGCACCGCGGGAGAAGAAGATATGACGGGAGAGGGAGGGCAGCACCGAGGCACGAACTGTGTTTGCTGCCCTCCCTTTGCCCCACTATATATAGGGGGGGTGGAGAGGCTAGGGCGCCCTAGGGTTTCCCCCTAGGGGCCGGCGGCCAGGGCAAGGGGAGGGGGGCGGCGGCCAGGGCAGGGGGAGGCGCCCAGGCCCTAGGGTTTCCCCCCTAGGTGCCTTGCCCCCCAAGTCCCAAGGGGTGCGGCCAGCCCTAGGGGGTCCCACCCCCTTAGCCGCATGGGGAGAGGGCCCCGGGGGGGCGCACAGCCCCCTGAGGGCTGTGGTGTCCCCCCTTGTGGCCCAATAGGCCCAGAACACCTTCCGGACCCCCCGAAAACCTTCCCGGTACTCCGCCGATTTCCCGATGCTCCCCGGAACACTTCCGGTACTCCGAAACCTTTCATCCTATATATCAATCTTCGTCTCCGGACCATTCCGGAGACCCTCGTCATGTCCGGGATCTCATCCGGGACTCCGAACAACCTTCGGTAACCATGCACTCTTCTCACTAACAACCCTAGCGTCACCGAACGTTAAGTGTGTAGACCCTGCGGGTTCGGAAACCATGTAGACATGACCGAGACACTCCCAGGTCAATAACCAATAGCGGGATCTGGATACCCATATTGGCTCCTACATGTTTCTCGATGATCTCATCGGATGAACCACGATGTCAAGGATTCAGGCAATCCCGTATACAGTTCTCTTTGTCTCGTCGGTATGTTACTTGCCCGAGATTCGATCGTCGGTATCTCTATACCTAGTTCAACCTCGTTATCGGCAAGTCTCTTTACTCGTTACCGTAATACATAATCCCGTGACCAACTACTTAGTCACTTTGAGCTCATTGAGATGACGTATTACCGAGTGGGCCCGGAGATACCTCTCCGTCATACGGAGTGACAAATCCCAGTCTCGATCCATGTCAACTCAACAGACACCCTCGGAGATACCTGTAGAGTACCTTTATAGTCACCCAGTTACGTTGCGACGTTTGGCACACACAAAGCACTCCTACGGTGTCAGTGAGTTACATGATCTCATGGTCATAGGAACTTATACTTGACATGCAGAAAACTATAGCGATAACTGACACGATCAAAAGCTATGTTAACGTTTGGGTCTCGTCCATCACATCATTCTCCTAATGATGTGATCCCGTTATCAAATGACAACTCATGTCTATGACCTGGAAACCGCGGTCATCTTTGATCAACGAGCTAGTCCTGTAGAGGCTCACTAGGGACACAAAGTCTGTCTATTCATCCACACGTGTATTTGAGTTTCCAATCAATACAGTTATAGCATGGATAATAAACGATTATCATGAACAAGGAAATATAATAATAACTCTTTTATTATTGCCTCTAGGGCATATTTCCAACAAAGGAATGGCTAAGGATCCCAACACTAGCACGCTTAATCTTGCCTTCACAGAGCATATCACTAATGCTCTCATCAAAGCTAGGGAGGAGAAACTCAGAGTAGAAGCCTCCATACCTAAAAAGATAGGAGATGGTTGGGATTCTATGATTAAAATTAAGATAAATAACTTCTCATGCTTTGCTTTATGTGATATTGTAGCTTGTACTTCTATTATGCCCAAAAGACTATATGATATGCTTAAATTGAAATCTTTTGATTCTTGTTCTTTTGGTGATGCTCTCGTTGATTCTTCCATAAATAAACCTTTGGGAAGGATCGACAATGTTCTTATTGTTGTCAATGATAATTATGTGCCCGTTGATTTCACTATTATGGATATTGAATGTGATCCTTCATGTTCAATTATTTTTGGACGTCCCTTTTTGCGCACCGTTGGTGCTGTCATTGACATGAAAGAGGGTAATATAAAATTTCAGTTTCCTCTCAAGAAAGGGATGGAACACTTCCCTCGTAAGAAGGTCAAGTTACCTTTTGAGTCCGTTGTACGGGCTAGTTATTCTTTTACTTTTGATAAAACTTGATCTTTGCATTATGCCTAGCTTATAGGCATAAAAGAAAGCGCTTTTGGGAGGCAGCCCACATGAATAAATTTTTTGCTTTTGTTGTGTCTTGATGTTGTTTACTGCTGTATCATCATCATTGTATCTTTGCTTTTCATATTTGTGCCAAGTATAGCCTCTGATTGCTAGAAAGTTCAAAAGTTGTGAGGTGCTGTCCAGGAAACAGATTCTGTCCTTGGATAGAAAAATTCGTATAAAATCATCAGATCATCTTTTTGGTCTGAATTTTTTCGACAGCGTTCTCTATATAATTGTCTTTCGTGCGTCAGTTCCGAGTTTTTTGATTTGAGTTGCAGAAGTATCCCGAACAGGTCAATTACTGCCTGCTGTTCTGTTTTTCACAGATTCTGTCCTGTTTTGCCTTACCTTCACTTTGCAAATTAAGAACTTGCTTTTTCTTTGCAAAAACCTTTTGGCAATCTTGAGAAACAGTAGAACTTCAAGAATATCCTTATTTCCAGCAAGGTATAATTATTTTATTAAGGGTACTAACCTCGCTAATCAGATTATGATGAGTTATGTATGAAGGGAGTTTTCAAGTGTGCGAGGGAAGATGATAAAAAGATTCAGGAGTGTCAAGCGCTCAAGCTTGGGGATGCCCCCGTGCACCCCCAAGAAATATTCAAGGAGACTCAAGCGTCTAAGCTTGGGGATGCCCCCGTGCATCCCCTTCTCCATCAACATTATCAGTTCGTCTTTCGTTCCGCTATATTTTTATCACTTCATGTGTTAGGTGCTATGCTTGGAGCGTCTTGCTTTTAGTTTTCTTTTTAGTTTTTCATAACGAGTCGGAACCCAGCATTCCTTTGTGTGGGAGAGAAACACGCTCCACCTCTACCTATAACATTACATAGAATTTTCATGTCTATCTATGCTGTGTGTGTTCTTTGTCTTTTAATAGCTACTATCGTGCTCTGCTCTTAGTATTCATGCTTATCTTTTCAAGAGCTTTTATTTAGTTGGTTGCTTGAACTCTTTTTAATTATCATGATCACCTTATTAAGAGAGTTTGCTTCCGTTGCATTGGTTAATGTGTCTATGATAAAGATGCTACTTTCATGATGGTGCTTAGTAGTTCAGGTTTTCTTATGGTTAATCTCGAATAGCTGGGGGTTCCCAATGTGTTATTGGAGTACCAACTTGGTTTGTTTGCCTATGATGTGGTATGGTTTAGTAATATCTTCCTTTGAGAGTTTATGTTGATTGACTTGGCGTATGCTCACGCATATTCAAGACTGTAAAGAAAGTCTGTCAAGCCTTGACGATCTTTTGTTTCTAAGTAGCGATATAACTACCATGCCCGATTCAATATTGCTTTGTCGCTCTGCATGATTATGACCGTCATTGCTCTCTTAGTTGGTTGCTCCCAGTCTTTTACTAACCTCCACCTGCACTAAGCAAATTAACCATGCAATACATAGCTCATGGGAAAGTAGCCTAAAAACTATTGTGGTAAAGAATATGTAGCTTATGTATCTTATTTCTTATGAGTTGCTTGCTGAGCGGTAACCATGTTTCTGGGGACGCCATCAACTGTCACACTTTTGTTGAATATCATGTGAGTTGCTATGCATGTTCGTCTTGTCTGAAGTAAGGGTGATTTACCGTGGGTTGAATTAATATGCATATTGTTAGAGAAGAACATTGGGCCGCCAACCAAAGCCATGCATCATGGTGGAAGTTTTTGCTTGGACCTTAATCCTCAATCTCTTATGAGAATATGCTTATGCATTAAAGAGGAGTCCATCATCTATTTTCTATGTTGTCCCGGTATGGATGTCCTCAAGTTGAGATTTATCAAAAACGAGAAATCAAATGCGATCTATCTCCTTGGACCTTTGTACAGGTGGCATAGAGGTACCCCTTTGTGACACTTGGTTAAAACATATGCAATGCAATGATAACCCACGGGGATCCGAGCTAATTAGGACAAGGAGCGAGCACTATTAGTATTTGATGCTTGAGGCTTGCAACTTATAAGATGTTCTATACATGACACATATGAAGTACTACTACCGTTGACACAATTGCTTCCATGTTTCAAAATAAAAAGCTCTAGCACTTCAAGCATCAACTACTGAGAGCATGATTGTCATTCTGAGTGTAATGTGCATTGTCCCAAAGTAGCATTGTCTTTTGCATGATTGTGATATCGTTTATTTTGAAATGATTGTATCTAGTCATCACTTAAACCTTGAAGGTGCCCCTGCACTTATGTTTTGCATCACTAAAGGGGGCAAGCTAGATATCACTTGATAATATTTGCACATCATGTTCATTGCAAATCTTTTTGATGTTTCAGTTTCATGTTGTAAAACTTTCAGTCATTTGTGATTTTCTCTTGAGACAACTTAATTACTTTAGAATCATTGTCTCAGTAAGCATTTGTCATATGACTATGAGAAAGTCTTATATGGTTAACAGCATGTAACCACAGAAATTATTCTTGTTATCATTTACCTACTCGAGGACGAGCAGGAATTAAGCTTGGGGATGTTGATACGTCCAAAACGTATCTATAATTTCTGCTTGCTCCATGCCACTTTTGGGTGATATTGCTATGATATTCATACACTTCCATACACTTTTGATCATATTTGGACTAACTTACTAATCCAGTGCACCCCAGTGCCAGTTTCTGTTTTCGGCAGTTTTTGTATTTCAGGTTTTCACATTTCGAGAACTGCCCAGAAAAATCCAGAAAAAATATATAAAAAATCAGCGTATCGGGAACGACACTGCTTTCGAAGGGGAGCCTGGGGGGGGGGGCACAGGGGCCCCAGGCGCCCTGTGGGCGCGCCCCCCCTAGGCCGCGCCGGGGGGCGCCTCGGCACCCCGAGAGCCCCCCGGTGCCCTACTTTGGCAGATATTTAAAGGGTCCCCCGTAACCCTTGAAACATGACTTCTTTTCGCGATCCCATCTCTGTTCCGCCGCCGCCGCCGCTTCCAAGATCGGGAGCACCAGGAGAACTCTTCCCGGCACCCTGCCGGAGGGGAGGATCACCACCGGGAGCTTCTCCACCACCATGGACGCCTCCCGGATGACTCGTGAGTAGTCTCCCTTGGACCATGAGTCCATGACCAGTAGCTATGTGATGTTCTCCTCCCGTTCTTGTGCTTCACTAATTAGTCCTCGTGAGCTGCCCTACATGATCGAGGCACCTATGTAATCCTTGTGTTGTTGCTATGTTGAGTTTGCTGGGATCCGATGGATTATGAGATTATGTTCAGATTGATCTTGAGTAATATATTTCATTCACCTCTTTTATAGTTTAGTTCATAAGTAATTCTTGCATGTTCTCCGTTGTTATTTATTGCTTTGGCCAAGTAGTAAGTAGTGACTCCAAGAGGGAACGTTATGCTCGATTGTGGGTTCATGCCCCTCGATGACTAGCTTGAGTGACAGAAACATGAGTCTAGGGGATGTGCTGTTGCCACAAGGGGGAAAACAACGGTGCTTGTGCCCGCGGGTGCAAGGATTGTTTACTTTACGCAAAGTTCTTTTAATGCAGTTGTCTGTTGCATTGAGTTTACACTATGGGTGGGACTCGCAACTTAATACCAGCGAGATGTTCTGGATAGATATCTCAAGGTGGATGATTAGTAGTAGATGCAGATGGATTTCGGTCTACTTACTTTGGCGTACCGCCCATGCTTTGAACCTCAACCTTTCTTGCAATGTAGTCAGCATTGGTTTGCGTTCGTGGTCCTGTCAATTGTCCAGCTGTAATTTGTTACCTCACATAGCTGTTTTATTGTCTTTTGGGAGAGAGACATCACTAGTGAACGTCATGTGACTCCGGTCCATATTACTATCATTGATCACATACACTATTTTACTTTCCGCTATTTTATTTACTATTGCAAATTACTATCTATCACTACTATCATATTGCTTTTAACCCTTTGTGAACTACAAGGCCGGAGAGATTGACAACCTCTCTGTACTCGTTGGGAGCAAAGTTATTTGTATCTGTGTGCAGGTCCACGTTGATTGCTAATTGCGCCGTTAGCAGTTGACACCTACCTGTTGAACCTAGGAGTCTCTGGGGATTCGATCCTTGGCATCTTTGCTAGGGGAAAACACTTCTACTTACTGCATCTTACACCTTCCACTTGGGGTAATCCAACGAGGGGTTCGAGGCCCATCAGACCCGCCGCCGCCGCCGCTCAAGCAAACACCGTGCTTGCCCGTAATCGGCAGGGCAACGTGGTCGTGCAGCAGAGCGGGATTCCGGCTGCCCCCGCCGCGATGGCCCGCGCCTCGGGCGTCAACGCCGCAGCGCGATCCCGGCCAGCGACGGAGAAGGTCGGCAAGGTCGCGGGCGTAAAGCGGAGGAAGGTTCCGACTTCAAAGAGGCCGCCTTCTTCATCCTCTCGCTCCATCCGCCCGCGAGGAGTTGCTCCGGAGTTGCCGTTAAACGGTGCCGCTCCGCCCGCAACCGAGGTGTTCGACGAAATGGCCGGAAGGTATATCTCTTCGGTCTTCGGTGATTCTCTTTCATTTTTTGCCATTGTTTTCGATAGCTCGTGACTTGTTATCGTTCGCTATAGTGGTGGTTCGAACAATGCGACAACCGAGTTCGTGAACTTGTTGGACACAAACGCGGTTGACATTGATCAAGCCCCTTTCAAACCTTTCGACTACAATGAAACGGAGGTCGGCGTGAACGATCATGGTTGTGTGAACAAGTTGGAGGAGATCGAAGCGGAAGCGTTTGAGCATTCACAAGCAAAAACTGGGAAAAGCCAAAGATCGAAGAACTACACGATCTTGGAGGATCAAGCTTTGATTAAAGCATGGAGTGCGGTGTCTCTTGATGCATGCACGGGTACTAATCAAACCTCCAAGAGATATTGGCAAAGGATTGAAGATCAATACTTCCGCATTATGAAAACTACCCCAATAAGACTCCACGCACATTTCGGTTGCTTCAAGGTCGTTGGGAGAACATCAAGCCTATGTGCAGCCGTTGGGCAGCTTGCTTGGAGCAAGTACGGAATGCACCTCCAAGTGGCACCGTGGAGTCCGACTATGTGAGTTTGCTTTGCCTTTGTTCAAGTTGTGCATCATCATAATGTATCATGAGAAATGATTGCATCACTTTGCTCACATTGTGTAGGACAAGATTGCTCAACATAGATACATGGACATGAAAGCTTTGGAAGGCAGATTCTTCAAGTTAGAGCATTGTTGGGAGTTGCTCCAAAAGTGCGACAAGTGGAAGTTGATCGACAAAGAATCCCCACCAAAGAGAGGCTCACTTACAAACATGGATGAAGATGAGGATGATGATGGCCCAAGAAATTTGAACAAGCCCGATGGAGACAAGAAGACTAGAGAGAAGATAAAGAGAGAGCAAGAATCATCGAGCTTGAGGGAGAAGATTGATGCCATGGTGCAATCAAACGAGTTGATGTTGTTGAAGTCCTTGGAGATCAAGAAAGAGTTGGCCGAGAAGAAGGCAAAAGAGAAGCAAGAAAAATGTCAAATCCTCAAGGAAGAGGGGCTGCGCAAAGCTACCATTGAGGAGAGAAAAGTACGGGCCTCTGAAAACAAATCGCTGTCATTGTTGCTCGCCGAAGAGAACAAGATCATGTCAATGAACCGCAATGAGAGGGACGACGTCACCAAAACATGGCATGATATGGCAAGGAGAGAGATCTTGATGAGGAGAATGGTCGCCTCGGCCGGTCCGTCTGCCAGTTCCGGTGATGTTTTCTCTGCTTCATATGGTGGCAATGTGGATGACTTCGGTGCGGGAGTTGGAACAAGCGACGGAGGTGGCTACGGTGGCGCTGATGAACTTCAAGATGGACTCCTTGTCGCGGAGTGAAGATCGACCCCCCCAAGATGATGCCGGACATGGGCGCCTACCTTTGCATGCCCTCTTTTGCGTAATGAACTTCGCACTCATTTGCGCGCGAATTGTTTATGTCATTGAATTTGAACTTGTTTGTGAAACCCTATGAAAAATTTCAGATTTGCAGTTTTTCTGTTTGCGGGTCGTTGTGCTGTTGCCCGAGCAAAACCCGCATAGCCGACCCATAAAAAAGTATATTACGAGTCCGTTTGGGGGTCTGGATCTGTGCTAGCCCTCGCCGGCCCGCAAAAGCGGTTTTGCGCGACCTACAAAGGCATTTTGCGGGGTCTGCTAGAGTTGCTCTAAGATCATCGAACCACACCTAGACACCCAAACCAAAAGGAAAGACTGCTTCACGCTTCTAGCTTAGCTACATGCAACAGACTTGATCTCGTTCACTAGAACTCGAACAAGTGCTGGTTACAAAATTATTAAGTAACAAACGAGCGTGATAAACTTCAATGAAAAAAAGGAGCGTGATAAACATCAAATCGGAACGTGCCATGGGTTGTGTTGCAGCGACAACATCAACGAGCGTAAAACATCTCGATCCCTCCGAATCTTATTCTGAATCACCATGATATAACCATTCATATGTATACCTGACGCTTTTCTTTGTCAACCAAGGCATCATCTCGAGGAACTGTTTCTTATCGTAGTTATTAGATATCTTGAGAAAACGGAGTCTCTGGACAAGGTCGTGTGCATTTTCTTGCCTGGTCCTGCATCCTAGTCATCTGGTGACGAAGATGCTTGAGCGTGTGTATTTTGTGTTTTTGATAATATAGATCTGAAAATAAAAGTGGCAAATAGAGGAAAAATCAATTGGCAATATAGATCTGAAAGTATATGATTGAAAAATAGACCCCGGGGCCGTAGATTTCACTAGTGGCTTCTCTCGAAAAATAGCAATGGTGGGTGAACAAATTACTGTTGGGCAATTGATAGAAAAGCGAATAATTATGACGATGTACAAGACAATGATCATGTATGTAGGCATCACGTCCAAGATTAGTAAACCGACACCTGCCTGCATCTACTACAATTACACCACACATCGACCGCTATCCGGCATGCATCTAATGTATTAAGTTCATGGAAAAACGAAGTAATGCAATAAGAACGGTGACATGATGTAGACCGCAAGATCGAACCCATTACAAAGCACCTCTTCCCATTGCAAGATAAATAGATGAAGTTGATCAAACAAAACCCAAATATCGGAGAAGAAATACGAGCCTATAATAATCAAGAATGGATACTATATCAAGGCAAATCTGATCATAAACTCACAATTTTCATCAGATCCCAACAAACACACATCACAAAGTCATTACTACAAATAGATCTTTAAGAGACCATTGTATTGAGAAACAATGAGAGAAGAAGCCATCTAGCAACTGTCTACGGACCCGTAGGTCTGAGGTGAACTACTCACGCATCATCGGAGAGACACCAATTAGGATGATGAACCCCTCCGTGACCGTGTTCCCCTCCGGCGGAGTGCCGGAAAAGGGCTCTATATTGGATCTCATGGTTCTGGAACTTGCGACAAATGGAATAAAATTTCATCGACTCCTCTAAGGTTTGTAGAATATTGGGTTATTTATAGAGCAAAGAGGCGGTGTGGGAGGCCACCGAGGTGGACACAACCCACCAGGGCGCGCCCCTGGTTGGTTGTGCTCCCCTCGGAGTACCCCCAGGTGCTTCTTGGGCCCATCGGGTGTCTTCTGGCCCAGAAAAATTCTCCAAAAAGTTTTGCTGCATTTGGACTCCGTTTGGTATTGATTTTCTGTGATGTAAAAACAAGCAGAAAACAACAACTAGCACTAGGCACTATGTCAATAGGTTAGTTCAGAAAAATGATATAAAATGATTATGAAATGATTGTAAAACATCCAAGAATGATAATATAATACTCCCTCCGTTCCATAATGTAGTGCCTATAGATTTTCTTGAAAGTCAAACTTTGCAAACTTTGACCAAGTTTGTAGAGAAAAATATTTATGTCTACGACAGCAAAAATATATAATGTGAAACTACATCTTATGGTGAATCTAGTGATATATGTTTCCCACTCTAGATGTAAATATTTTTCTCCACAAACTTGGTCAAAGTTTGTGTGGTTTGACTTTTCAAAAAATTTATAGGCACTACATTATGGAACGGAGGGAGTAGCATGGAACAATAAAAATTATAGATACGTTGGAGATGTATCACTCCCTGACACGAAGAGGACCTATTTGGGGCTGTTTCGATGGCGTGGATGATGACTTGCAGAATGTGCAACACGACACTGAACATGATGAACCTCAAGAAGTTCGTGCAGGAGGTAAGAATGATAAGGATCCACTGAATATTCCTCCATCAGAGGGAGGCATTTCCTCAATTGTTGCGGGAGACATGGCTGTTTCGCCCTCGAAGAGGGGTAGGGCTACAAAGGATGCTGCTCAGGGCCATGGTGGCAAGCGGTGTAGGATCGACCCTATTGCTGTTAGTAGGAGGTTTGCTATTTATTTAACGTGTCATTCGGTCTTTTTTTTCCACAGTCTTTTGGTGGTATGTACGCCATGATTTTGTGTTCTCACACATGGTTTTTGGCATTTTTTGCTTTTCCCCCCTCTGTGTGCAGTGAGGCGACATCTGGTGGCCGATCAATTAAAAAGAAACAAGCAACCACGCCATCTCGTGTTTCTCCCCGGCTGAACAAGGGGTCACCCACTGTTGTTGCCACCACTTCCACTCCATCGTCTCCGCGCACATTTCCGTCAAATACCGGGGATCCTGTTGTGTTGGAGGACTTCAGGAAAACAAGCAGGAGGTGTGTTCTCCCTTTTTTTTTTCTAAAATGTCCTTGTGATCGAGCTGTGTTCAATGTGTCGCAATAGGAAATACATTTTTATTTTGAAATTTCAGTGTAATTGCAGCATGTTGATCATGAAAACTAATTCGTACATCTTAATGCTAAATTTGTTTTGATGCATTCCGTAATCATGGGCAACCTTACTGTATCCAACTTGGCAACTCTTGTTTCTGCCGCATGGCAACTACTATTCTTGATACATGGCAAATCTTGTTTGTCCAATATGGCGACTGCAAACATTGACACATGGCAACTTTTATTTATCTTCCATGGCAACTACTATCTTTGACACATGGCAACTATTGCTTGTCTGGCATGGAAACTGCTAACTTTCATACATGGCATATGTTGTACATCATGCATGTCAATTCCTGCTTTGTTTGAAATGGCAACTCTAACATATCATACGTGTCATTTTAAGATGACTGCCATGGCAGTCACTTGTTCATGCATCTCACCCCTTTCCTTCAGGAGTTTATTTAAAGGTTGCCTTTTTCATTCCCCATTTTTTGTAGGGTAAAGAAGACTAGTTCACAACCGGCCAATCCCAGTACTAAAGACCCACTCGAACGTATTCACTCGAAGCTGTCGACGTCCGTTAACGCAGAGATTCATGACCCGCCAGCTGATGAATCTACCGAAGCACCGTCCACTATTGCCGCTAGTACTGATGCATGCAAGCATCCGTCTCCGCTGGTTGCAGATGTGCATACTACAACTACATGCAATGGTATTTCTAGCAGCGACGAGACAGTATTAGCTAAGACAGCTGAGATAGTGCCTAACTAGGTGGCATTGAGAGATGATGTTGTGACCCATGTCACCCACTCAACAAGTGTTGAAGTAGACACTCTCGAGCGCAATATAAACAAGGAAGATTCACGCTCGTCTAGTACGAATTCTGTGCGAGGGGCCGATGGCACTTATGTGGCCACTAACGAAGGGGCTGTGGCCACATTTCAGCATCAGAGAAGATCTAGAGATGGCTCACACTACACAGTTGCTATAGCGGCTCCCGTCATACATGCTGCTACTGCTACCGGTTTGCGGGCTGGTCTGCCACCTAGGCGCACACCCGCAAGCATCCTGCACAGTCATCCAGTGCATCGAAGATACTTAAGAGTAGAGTCAACACCAGTTATGTGCCTGCTTCCACACTTTTCCCACCTATTGCACAAAGTAGAGCAGCGGACAAGACGGAAGTCCGTAATACATCAGGTGCAGGTGGTAAGCAGGGTAGTAATGAAGGAGATGGACGTTCAGAGCAGACAACAGCCTCTACTGCGACGAGAAGTACCCCAGCTTAAATCTGTGTACTTCTAAGCTCCCTGTCAACGTTGGTGTCCCGTATAGCCCAAAAATGAAGATAATAAAGAAGGTTGTGCCTAAAATACCTGACAGCACACCCCGCCCATCAAATAAGCCTGATGATTGTGCAACAGACGAGAGTGACATGTTTGTTGATCTGTCGCCTCTAGATGCTGCTAAACAATTTGACAAAAAACCGGCTGATCAACGGGATAGGCACCCCATGGCTTTCACACCACCAAACTTTAGCCTTGGGATTGATCACACTCAGGCTGAACCAGTCATCGAACCTATGCATGTTGCTTTTGCTTTCCTGGCTCGCACGCTCCTGATGATGGCACAACCCATTGTTGATGGCAGGAAAGCTATGAAGTTTGCAGACCCAGTAGTGCAAGGTAAACTCTTTTTGTTTCACCTCTGTTCTACTTATCTTCTGTTCTTCATGGCAAGTTTAGTTAGATTTTTGTGATGGCAACTCTTATGTGATGTACATGGACTCTTCAGTCGATACTTCATGGCAACTTGTGTATTTGTAAAAAAAATCTTTCCTTTTGTCCTGCGCGAACCTCGACCATCATGGCACTTTGTAGTTTGATCTAACTACTGCTGCTTCCACATTATGTACATGGCACTTGTAGTTGAACTAACTTGGCAGCTGTTGTTCATATAACATCGCAAATGATATTACTCTGATATGGCAATTACGGTTTAGCCTGGCACACAGCCAAACCCATCCCAATCACGCATGGTTTCTGACATTGTTTTCACCTGGCAACTGCAGTGTATTGCACATGGCAATTTTTTGTTTCTAATTGTCAACTTGAAAACAACAATTTTCTCTTAGCATGGCAGGTCATGGTTTAATATTTTGCACAATAACTTGTCATGTCCAACTTTCTTACGCCCTTGTTCTTTCTTTCAGTAACCCCTGAGGAGATTTCACCGTCGCTTGATGAAGCTTACCGTAGGATTGAGCAGGATGCCTTAAACACCAGGTCGTCGCGCAACTAGGGCCAACCAAGTTCTGGTGTTCCTGATGTACTAATATATGAAGATATTGTCAGTTGTGCAACCCCTGGTTCTGTAAGGCAGACGAGGGTAGTTCTCCCACCATCAGCGAATGCCTTTGAGCCCGATATTAGGGCTACAAAGGAGCAGTCCCTTCTCTACGATATTGTCACGCGTTTCGGAAATGCGAGGTCGAATTGCAAATATATGAAGAACCTGAGAGAGTAATGTCCACATCACACAACCCTTTAATTTTTTCATGATATTATCCTTTTTCCCCTGTTATGTTTATTTTATTAGTAGAAACAATTCTTTCATGTTATATCATTTTCATACAGCTCGTTTTTGGACAGAACCAAAATAATTCAATGTGATGCATTATACGTTGAACTGGGTGATCTAGCCGAGTCTGTGAGGCCTACTGGTAAAATGTCGCAGAATGTAGTTGCATCTGGATCGACTACATCAATAAACGTCTGGACATTTATGACGGCAAGAAGATCATGTCATACCGCATGACCACGAAAATTTGGGATGATGACAGTCGATGTCAAAATCGGCGGATCTCGGGTAGGGGGTCCCGAACTATGCGTCTGAGGATCGATGGTAACAGGAGACTGGGGACAAGATGTTTACCCAGGTTTAGGCCCTCTCTATCGAGGTAATACCCTACTTCCTGCTATATTAATCTGGATGAATATGATTACAAGAGTTGATCTACCTCGAGATCGTAATGGCTAAACCCTAAAGCCTACCCTATGAGGATGTTATGATTCTCTAGCCTCTACGGATTAAACCCTCCAATTTATATATATGCACCGGAGGGGCCTAGGGTTTGTACATAACCATCTTGCAGAGGAAGGAAAGATTACACCCAAACCTAAAACCTGCCATTATACGAATACAGGAGTCCTATCCGGGTACGAGAGACGATCTTCAAGAATGACACGGCCCACCAGTCTGACCCACCACGAGTTATCCGGCCACCCAAGGACCCCTCAATCCAGGACTCCCTTAGTAGCCCCTGAACCTGTCTTCGGTGACGATGAGTTTGGCTTCCGTATTGTCTTCGGCATTGGAAGGCGGGTTCCTTCTTCCAAATATAACCTCTGCAAAAGGTGTATTGTGTTTGGCTCTTCATGGTTAGTACAACCCTTAACCTCGAAGGCAAGGCATCGAAAGAAAACGAATATTGTGTCTTTACTGACAACTTTTTGGTGAAGCGTCACGTCCATGCCATTAACATACCAAACCGTTTTACTTGGTCCTAGTTTCGCGTTTCGAGGTACAACCCCATTACCACGTCTTGTCAGAGCAGAGATCATGCCCGCTTATTATGAGATCCTTATCAACGTGATGTGAGCATCCAAACCGCGCATTACGCAAGACCGCTTTGGGAACCGGCGAGGTTTATGGCTAAAGTGGGGGGACGTTCTGTATTCACATCGTTATAAAAGGATACCAATCCCTTTCATCAGCCCCATGCCTCCCTCAAGCTCGAGTTCTCCAATCTTCCTAGCCCCAACACCCTCATCTCTTGCGTCCGCCGTTCTTCGTTCCTCAACCACTACTTCCTTCTCCAGCAATGGCTAGATCCGGCGTCAGGGGCAAGTGGGAGGCCTCTACGGTTACTAAGAAAACCATGGAGGATCATCGGAGCGCGGGCTATCTCACTGCTGACATTGCGCACCGAGTCCCCGCAAAGGGCCAGGTGGTTCCCGTCCCAGAGGCGAGTGAGAGAGTCGTGTTTCTCTCGCACTTTGTTAGGGGGCTAGGATTTTCGGTCCACCCCTTTGTTCGGGGTTTGCTGTTTTTCTACGGGCTAGATTTCCACGACCTAGCCCCGAACTCAATTCTCCACATCTCCGCTTTTATAGTGGTGTGCGAAGCTTTCCTCCGCGTCCCTCCACACTTCGGCCTATGGCTTAAAACCTTCAACATGAAGCTGAAGGTGGTGGATGGGCAACACGCGGAGTGCGAGGCGCTATGATAAGCAAGCTCCCGAATGCAACTTGGCCAAAAGGGTCGTTCGTGGAGATGAACAAGGTCTGGCAACAGGAGTGGTTCTATATCACTGAACCCCACGATGCCAAATGGGCGGTGGAACTCGCTTTCCGATCTGGACCCCCGGAGAGGTTGACCTCCTACATCGATAAGAGTCCGAACTAGGGGTCTCAGGTTGAGGTGACGGCACTCCAGGGCCGTGTGTCCGGCGTGATTTCCAAGGGTTATCAGCTCTCGACCGTGGTCCAGGTAATGCTGGCTCGGCTTGTCCATCCTTGCCAAAGCCGGGACCCCCCTATGGGAGTTTGATCCGGCAGGAGACCGACCCCTGAAGCATCTCTCGACTTTACGCACAAAGATATCTAGAGGCATCTCTTCAAGATCCAGAAGGAGTGGCGAAGGAAACCGAGGACGCGGGCTATAGTACTGCGTACACCGCTCAAGAGGCAATAAAAATCCAGCTGAACATATATCCCCTTTCTTATTTAATGATAATAGGAATTGGAGTTTTTGTGTGATATACAGGGCTGGGTCAAGAAGGCAATCCGGATTAAGTGTCCGACGCCTTTGCCAGAAGACACAGAGACGCCTCGACTGACGGCGATGCTGGTCCCGGCGCCGTACAAGGTGCTGGTCAAGAAGTCCAAGAAGGAGAGCAAGGAGGTCGAGGGTGGCCCCCACCCTGCGGACGAGAAGTCCGAGAAGATCAACATCCTCTCCTCCGAAGAGGAGGAGGATGATGATGAAGAAGAAGAAGAAGAAGAAGAGAGCCTCTTGCGCAAGGCAGAGGGATGAAGAGGGCGGCTGCCGCTGATGCGGGCACGGTCGCACCCCAGAGGAGGCTGAACCTCTCCGCTCGTTCAGACTCATTGTCCAAACATAGCTTTCTGGTGAAGCTCAGGGAGAAGCCCCCGGCCGAAACGTAAGTTTGTCCGGATATATTAATTGTTGCACCTTGTTTGTTTAGCATTTTAATGCTTACTTAGTATTTCTCACCTGCAGTCCTACTGCCCTCCCCGAGCACACCCTGATGCCTCCTTATCGGAGGGGAACTCTCTAGCGCTTGGAGAGACGGAGATTGACCCACTAGACCGAGCTCCATTGCCCGTGACCGGCGGGGACACCGAAGTGTCCTCCCAGTGTGTGTATTCCACTCAAGGAGATGGGGGCGTGGCAAGTGACAGGGTGACCAAGGGTAACACCTCGGTTGCCGCTGACCATGGGGAAACAATCCCCATGGAGACCGAAGACGGGGGGCCCAGATAGTCCGGGAACCTGCCGAATACTGATCCGGAGCCTAGCGCATCTCAGGGGTCCGAAGACCAGACCCCCAAGGCGGGGGAGGATAAGACGACGCCCGAGGTCAATCCGAAGGCGCCGGACCCTATGGAGGGAGCACTACAGAGTGCTTCCGTCGTGGAGGAGCACCGTAGCATGATGGGTGCGGTGATGAAGAAGATTCAGTCCGTCATAGGCGGACTGAATGAAGCCTTTAACGACCTGTTAACATGCTTTGAGGTAAGAAATGTAATGTTCTTTATGGAACTTTTATTTGTTTTATATGCACATATATAGCCAGTAGCCCCTGATGCTTTGTGTGATTATGAACATAATCGGATGAAGTATCCATAATATAGTATGTTATAGAGCTGAACTGTTATGCTTCTGTATTTGAACAAGATTCACTAGTTACGGCAACCACACGCGATGCAGAAGTTGTCAAATTAAATCGGAAGCTTTTGTTGGCCAACGCGGACCTCGACCGTGTCAACTAGCGTTTAGATGAAACACAAGGTATGCGTATTTAAAAAATTAAGATGTCAAGAAGACTAAGTAATTGGGTATGAGTATAAACTCTTTATGATATTCTGTATTACACAGTTGGCGGCACTGAGCTCGAGGCCCTCAAGGGTGAGCTCGCGAAGGACAAGAAGGAGGCTGAGGCGAGCAAGGCAATTGCAGACAAGGCGGTTGCCGAACTAGAGGCCGAAAAGGCCGCGTGCCAACGGCACGTGGCTCGGGTGTCCGAAGTCGAGGACGAACTCAAAGATGCTATTCACAACTGCGAAGCGTTGGAGTTCAAGGCTTCGGAACAAGCGTCCGAGCTGAATGTGGAAGTTAATGCTTCCCAGGATGCGCAAAGCGAGTCGTAAATCGCTTGTGAGGAAATCAAGCAGGTGCGGGAGATAGCATCCGGTAAGACTTTTCTCTTATAGAGCATCTTCGGAGGGCGGAAGTATCTTGGGCTGACACGGTTATGGAGCTCTCCAGGTGTGTTTGCTGATCTTCCGAGGAGAAGTGCTGACGCCGTCCAATATTTCCGAGCCCAGGAGGGGAACGACACGGAGAAACTGTTTTGATCGCATTTCTATGCGCCAAAATATCCGGTGCCCCTCAACGACCCGATGAAGCAACTAGTCGAGCTGCACTATATGGCGCGTTTGGCCATGAAGGACTTGATAGTCCGGCTATGGCCTGCTGATCCAATCCCAAGTAGCTACTTCGGATTGGTGAAGTGGCTCGTCGAAGCGAGTCCGTGGGTCGACGCGTTGAAGCGTTCGGCCTGCATAGAGGGTGCTCGGATGGCCTTCGCTCGTGTAAAAGTGCACTGGGCGAAGATGAAGGCACATGATATAGCTACTGCTGGCCCGTCCGCAGGCAAGGAGCACTGCAAGCCAGATAAATACTTCGAGGACATCATAGAAGGCGCCCGCCTTGTAGACGACCAGTGCTCAAAGGATGTTATCTTTGAGTAATTGTATCCGGTCGTAAAGACTTGAGCTTATGAACCGATGTATATAACTTTTGTGCTATTATAATATGCGGGACTTTTACCTCATGTGTGGCTATTTATTTAAATCTGGAAGTTTCCAGTCGTCGGCTTCAGTTCGGTCAGATGCGTATACACTCTTTATCCAACGTCTTGGTCCGTGTAGGAGGTGTATGCAGAGCGAGCCAGACAATTAGACTATGCGGCGTTATTGCTTTCACTTAGCCATAGGAGTTTCACAAGTGGGGCTAGGTACTAGCCCCTGGTGCGAATATGATATTTCCAAATTAAGGTATCCATTTGCACGCAGCTGGGCGAAAAAACCAACCCTTCGTATAACACGGGGTAGATCTCCATCGATCATAGTATATCACTAAGTCACTGGATTGCAGACCAGGTTCTCACATATCACGACGGACAGTTTTCGGCTTTCTCTGCTGAGGTACTTGACCGGACGAGACAGAAGTACAATCACAGTAGTTCTCCCTTTACACACTAGCCGAACAATCGGGAACATAGGGGTAAGCACAGGAGCCGGGCAACCTAACTATTGACCCAAGACATGATTCGGAACTGATGCATATAGAGCAAACATCCAGGACGCCGAACACTCCTTATAGGTGTTCGGACTTTTTAACATATACCAGGCTGAATACAACCCCTGGAAATGGACACATTTGGCTATGTCCGCGGTTTTAGTGACCGATAGCCTATCCGGCTTGAATAGGCCGTTTTGGACTTCGGTTGCTAAGGCCGCAGTGTCCTCCTCCGTACGGAGAGAGCGCTCCATATTTCCATTGACCGTGATGACGCCACGTTGTCCAGGCATTTTAAGCTTTAGATAAGCATAATGCGGGACTGCATTAAAGCGGGCGAAGGCCGTTCTTCCGAGTAGTGCATGATAGCCACTTCAGAACGAAGCTATGTCGAATATTAACTCTTCGTTACGAAAATTATCAGGAGAGCCGAATAAGACCTCCAATGATAAAGAGCCCATGCAGCGGGATTCTACGCTCAGTATCGCTCCTTTAAAGGTCGTGCTGCTTGGCTTGATTCTTGACGGGTCAATCCCCATCTTGCGGAAAGTGTCCTGATATACCATATTAAGACTGCTGCCGCCGTCCATAAGGAATCGAGTGAGATGGTATCCATCAATTATTGGGTCGAGCACTAGGGCAGTCGAACCCCCATGACGGATACTAGTCGGATGATCCCTGCGATCAAAAGTGATCGGACAGGCCGACCATGGGTTGAATTTGGGGGCAACAGGCTCGACGGTGTAGACATCTCGGAGTGCGTGCTTGCGGACCCTCTTTGGGATATGAGTGGCATAGATCATGTTCACTGTTTTAATCTCTGGTGGAAATTTCTTCTGTCCCCTGTGTTTGGCTGGCGAGGTTCATCCTCGTCTTCGCTCTGAGGTCCCTTTCCCTTGTGTTCGGCGTTGAGCTTACCGGCCTGCTTGAAGACCCAACAATTACGGTTGGTATGGTTTGCAGGTTTTTCTGGGGTGCCATGGATCTGGCAGGGCCTATCCAATATTTTGTCCAGGCTGGATGGACCATCTTTGTTGCCTTTGAACGGCTTCTTCCGTTGACCGGGTCTGGAGCCGCTCAATCCAGCGTTTACCGTTGTACCATCTGGGCTTCCAGTATTATTTCGACGTTTGTTTTTATTACATCGTGGCTTACCATTGCCGTCCCTGACTTCAGATGTTCCAGGGTCGCTGGTGCTGCTACGAGCTAGCCAGCTGTCCTCGCCCGCACAAAAGCAGGTCATGAGTGTAGTTAGGGCTGCCATTGTCCTCGGCTTTTCCTGGCCGAGGTGTCTAGCTAGCCATTCATCCCGGACGCTGTGTTTGAAGGCCGCTAAGCCTTCGGCGTCCGGACAGTCGACGATTTGGTTCTTCTTAGTGAGAAACCGATTCCAAAGCTTGTGGGCTGACTCCCCGGGTTGTTGGATGATGTGACTTAGATCTTCAGCATCCGGGGGCCGGACATAGGTCCCTTGAAAATTAGCCTGAAAAGCATCCTAAGTTCTTCCCAACTTCCAATGGAGTTCTCTGGGAGGCTGTTTAGCCCGTGCCAAGCTAGTCCTTTCAGCTTGAGGGGTAAGTATTTAATGGCGTGGAGATCATCTCCACGAGCCATGTGGATGTGAAGAATGAAGTCTTCTATCCAGACGGCAGGATCCTTTGTTCCATCACACGCCTCGATATTTACGGGTTTAAACCCTTCTGGAAAGTCGTGATCCAACACCTCATCGGTGAAGCACAGAGGGTGTGCGGCGCCCCTGTATTTTGCTATGTCATGGCGTATGTCCGACGGTTGTGATGTTCGGTATTGATCCCGAACTGGTATATGACCGGCTTGATTGGCTTGATAGCCGCTGTCCCGTGCGGGAGCACGGTCCCTGGATCCGTAGATGGATCTGGTCTGGCCAGCCTTTTTGTTCAGGTCCTCGCGCAGATCGTGTTTCCGGGCCTGAGCCGCATCCTCCTTTCCTAGCCACTCTGTCCCGTCCATGAGGTTGTCGGTCCGGCTTATCGGCGGTGTTATTCTTCGGTGGTATAGGCGCAGTGGCCTCATCGTCGAATTCGGGCAGCAGTTTACGCTTAGGATAGCCTTTGGATTGGTGATTGTGGTCATGTTTTTGCTCAGCGTCTAGCACTTCATTCCATCTATCATTGAGCGTGTCCTGTGCGGCTCGAAGCCGTCTCTGCTGATTTCTCAAGCTCCTTGCGGTGGCAATAAGCCTTCGATGGAAGCGCTTTTGTTCTAAGGGTTCTTCTGGGATGATGTATTCGTCGTCGCCCAGGCTAACATCCTCTTCGAAGATAGGTTCATAATTACTGTCTTCGGCATCATTGTCATCGGATAGCGGTTTCGGACTATGTTCGCCGTCCTCTCGCTCGCCCTGCTCCATCGCTGGGTCTGCGGGGTCTTTGGCTTGCTTTAGACTGTCTCCGTTTGTCGGTGTACTAAAGTAGGGGTACCTTAGTATCCCGAACTTGTACACGGGCAGTTGCAGCGTCCCGCAGCAGGGCTTGCCAGGCGACCGCCAAGACCCCTCGGGGTTCCACTGAAGCCATTCAAGAACAAAGTATCCAAGTCCAGAAGACAAGACCCCGGCAAGAGGAGCTTGCCGGGAAGGCCATTCATGGCACAAAATCTCTCAAGACACGAGACCCCGGCGAGAGGAGCTTGCCGGGGAGGCCATCCAAGGCATATCAAGAAGCTTGTCGCGACGCGCCATGCGTCCCGGCAAGGCCCGGTGAGCGACAAGCTCCCAGGCGCGACAAGCTAACCACCGCGGCAAGACGCTTGCCGCGGCAAGCTACCACTCAGCTCCCAGGCTCCAGCTCATCCGCCCACGCGTCGCCCTGGGACCCTTCCAGGCACGCGTGGCGGAAGGCTGTGCAGCCAGGGGAACACGGTGGCAAGCGGCGATAACTAGGCTACCGCCGTGGCGGACGATGGCACACCTGACGGCCACTTTTTGCACTGTTTGGGGCGACGGCGACGGGCATTCAATGCCCTTGTCCCCTGCCGTCAGGGTTAGGTACGGGGCACTGTACAAACACTGTTCCAACTACCACCCATTTTACATTTTTACCCTCAACTGCGTTGCCACCTGTCGGTGACCCCTTTGACCTATAAAAGGAGGCCCATGCGCAATGTAGAGGGGGTTCGGAAAACATTGATCACCCCCACGCTCGGTCTAGCTAGCGATTAGAGTGTACTCTTGCTCTTCTCGCTCCCGAGCCAATAACGCAATACAAACCAAGGCAGGAGTAGGGTATTACGCATCCGTGCGGCCCGAACCTGGGTAAACTGCTCGCGTGTTTGCCTCGATCTGCTCTTTGTGCATCCTTCGCCCCCTTGTCGTACCGAAAAGGGGCTCCGGTCCCATAGGTGTTCGTGGGCGATCAGTTTCCCCGACATCTTTGGCGCGCCAGGTAGGGGGCGCGTCGAGGTTGTGTGAACCTGATCCGGCGTTCACGCGAGCGGAATCTCCACCAACTTCATCGACATGCCACCGAAGAAGAAGGCTTCGGAGGCAGCAGGCCTGTCCGCGTCGATCCCGCCACCGCCGGAGCCAACGGCTGGTGGGGTAGACGCCGGCGGAAGGACGGACGTCGGCGAGGAAACTCACGGCGCCGCCAAATCCAAGGACAAGACGGACGACCGAGCGCACTCCAAGGCCTCGGTGTCCGTACACGCACTGCGCCCCTCTCAGGAGACGCGGGAACGGCAGCGTCGTGGTACTCAAGGTACCATACGCTTGCTGGGTCAAGGCCAAGTTGGCGGATCTCGGGACGCTCAAGGCCAGCATGAGCGCCAACACGCTGGCACGAGCAAGGCGCGGTCGCCGGGACGAGATGCTGCTCCTTCTAACGCAGTTAGAAGTCCGAGCATATCTCGCTCCTCGCACCGCTCGCCACCGCTTCCCGCCACTCCAGCAGAAGCTCTAGCTCGAGCTCAGCTGCTCCTCAACTTCCCTCCAGCGGCAGACAAGGCCGACGACTGGAGGGCCACCATCCAAAGCCTCATCGCCTTCGCCAACAACGACACTCCGCAGCAGCCGACGACATCGCAGCCGCGGCAAGTTAGCCAGGCGCGGGCCGACGGCGACAAGACTGCCGGGGGTGCAACCACCGTGCACTCCCCGCCCCGAAGGCCAAAATCGCCGACTCGTCGGATCAACATCGACGACGACTCCACTGCGTCATCAGATCCGCGAGCTCGCCGCGATCAGCGCCAAGTTCTCGACGACAGACAACAAGAGGACGCTCGAACTCGTATCGAGCGTCGAAGAGAAGCGCGACGACAATCAGATCAGCGCGCTGGGCCCACTGTTGACATGCACGCGCCAGGGGGACCAGGCGACCTGCCATACGCTGCGGGCTGCCCTGCGTTCACCTGTGAGCTGCGGCAAGTCCAGTGGCCCAGCATGAAGAACTTCAAGCCCGACGTACCGGAGAAGTACGACGGCAAGACACATCTGTCGGAGTTCCTCAGCATCTACACCATCGCGGTGCAGGCTGCCGGGGAACGGGACGAGAAAATACTCGCCAACTACTTCCCGCTGGTGCTCAAGCCAAACGTCAGATCTTGGCTCATGCACTTGCCGGAGAACTCCATCTCTTCTTGGGCCGACCTGTGCCATCAGTTTGTCGGCGCCTTCACAGGTGGCCACAAGCCCCATGGCTAGGAGAGCGACCTTCACATACTCGCCCAGAAGGAAGGAGAGTTCCTGTGTAAGTACATCCAGAGATTCAGCCGCGTCCAGCACAACATCCCAGACGTCCACCCTGCCGCGGTTATCAGCGCGTTCCACCAGAACGTGCGTAACCACAGGATGAGGGAGGAAATGGCGATGTGCAAGATCAGGGACGTCAGCGAGCTGTACGCCCTGGCCGACAAGTGCGCACGCGCTGAGGAGGGGAGGAAACTCCCCGGAGAGGATACTGGAGCAGGGGGATCAGATAGTGAGGATGCCGCCCCGGCAAAGAAGGGCCGGCGGCGGAACAATAGGAAGAAGAAGAACAAAGAAGTACTAGTCGTGGAGCAGTCCGGCAAGGAGGCTGGCGCCAAGAAAGCCCAGGCTGGTAGCTCCGGCAAAGAGGCTGCCGCGTGCACCAACTGCCAGACTGTGGCGGCGGCCGACAAGCAGGACGGCTCCGACAAGCAATACTGCAAGATCCACCGCACCAAGGGCCACGACCTCCAGAACTGCAAAAGGGTCGAGTACCTCGTCGAGCAGCAAAAAGCTGAGTACGAGCGACGCGACAAGGAGAAAGCCCAGGGAGGTGATGGTGGGTCCGGCAAGAAGCGGCCATTCAACGGCCGGGGAGGACGCCGCGGCAAGGCCAAGCAGTGGCAAGGAGACAGACCTCCCCGCGGCCGCGACAAGGACGAAGACGAAGACGACGACGAAGATATGGACGATGGAAATAACAGCGAGCAGGAGTTCCAGAAGGCCACGGAGGTTTTGTGCGTGGACAGTGGCGCCTCTCTGCATACTTCTCACCGTCAACTCAAACAATGGGTGCGGGAAGTCAATGCAGCAGAGCCACCCGTCGAGTCGCGCAAACTTCTGAAGTGGTCCAGCACGCCTATCATCTTCGACATTGAGGACCACCCTGATCGCATAACTGCGGTCGGGTGCTTGCTGATGTTGGTTTCACCAACCATCCGCAACCTCAAGGTCACCAAGATGTTAGTTGACGGCGGGGCCGGCCTGAACCTGATCTCCTCTGCTGTGGTTCGGAAACTCCAGATCCCTGACAGCGAGCTCGAGGAAACCGGCACATTCCAAGGGATCAACCCGGGAAGGAGCAAGCCGAAGGGGATGATCACACTGCCAGTGACATTTGGCGGAGAGCTGAACTTCAGAACCGAGAGGATCACCTTTGACGTTGCCGATATTCCTTTGCCTTACAATGGAATATTTGGCCGTCCAGCGCTCGCCTAGTTCATGGCAGCATCTCATTATGCCTACAACATGCTCAAGATGCCAGGCCCGATAAGCATCATCTCTGTCCCCGGCGACAAGAAGGATGCCCTTATCTATGCCGACAAGATTTACCGGGATGCAGCAGCCGCAACAGATAGCAAGACACTTGCCGCTGAAGCTCCCGGGGGGAAGAACAAGACCAAGTCCGGCAAAAGCTCTGGGGCCCACTCCGGCAAACGCACCTCTTCGGAGTGCTGCGCTGCCGTCGAGGACGCACCATCGAGCTCCACCGGCAAGTGTAAGAAGACGATGGCAGCTCCACCAACAACCAAGAAGGTGTCCGCCAAGGAGGACGGCACTGGTGGTACTTTCACCATCAGTGCCACGCTCGACCCCAAATAGGAAAGCGCGCTCGTTGCTTTCCTGCGGGCGAACGTCGACGTGTTTGCATGGCAACCGTCTGACATCCCCGGTGTTCCCAGGAAAGTGATTGAGCACAAGCTTGCCGTTTGACCTCACGCGCGGCCCGTCAAGCAGAAGGCTAGAAAACAAGCAGTGGAGCGCCAAGAGTTCATAGCAGAAGAAATCAAGAAGTTGGAAGCAGCAGGCCTTGTCAGAGGTGTACTCCATCCCACGTGGTTGGCCAATCCTGTTGTTGTGCGTAAGGCAAACGGGAAGTGGAGGCTTTGTATTGACTTCACTGATGTGAATAAAGCTTGTCCCAAAGATCCATTTCCCTTGCCGTGCATTGACCAGATTGTTGACTCCACGGCCGGATGTGAGTTGCTTTCGTTTCTTGATGCGTACTCAGGATACCACCAGATTTTCATGGCTGAGGAAGATGAGGAGAAGACCGCATTCATTACTCCATGTGGCACCTATTGCTTCATACGCATGCCCTTCGGATTGAAGAATGCTGGTTCAACATTTGCAAGGGTTGTCCATAGAGCTTTTGAGCCACAGATACACAGAAATGTAGAAGCTTAGATGGATGACATAGTGGTCAAGAGCAAGAATAGGGCGACCCTGATACAAGATCTAGATGAAACCTTTGCGAATCTGCGCAAGATCCAACTCAAGCTCAACCCCGAGAAGTGCGTGTTTGGAGTCCCCTCCGGCAAGCTCCTCGGGTTCTTTGTATCCCAGAGGGGGATTAAAGCCAATCCCGACAAGATCAAGGCCATCGAGCAAATCGAAGCACCGAAGCGCGTCAAGGATGTACGCAGGCTTGCCGGCTGTGTAGATGCTCTCAGCAGGTTTATCTCTAAGTCTGCGGAACGCGCCCTGCCGTTTTTCAAAATTTTGAAAAAGGCAGGTCCAATGAAATGGACTCCGGAAGCGGAGGCAGCGCTGCAAGACTTGAAGAGGTACCTGTCCTCCGCTCCAATACTTGTCGCACCTAGGCCACAAGAGAAGTTGCTGCTGTACCTAGCAGCAACCAATCAAGTGGTTAGTGCTGCGTTAGTAGCGGAGAGGGAGGCAGATGATGAACCAACAGCCCCGGCAAGCACATCCAGCGACAAGCAGGGGGCTTCCCCGACAAGCTCTGGTCCCGACAAGGACGGATCTGCGCAGATACATGGGGAGGTACGGAAGAAGATGGTGCAACATCCAGTCTACTTTGTCAGCTCCCTTCTCCAGGGGGCTAGGTCAAGGTACTCTGGTGTGCAGAAGTTGCTTTTCGGCCTTCTCATGGCCTCGAGAAAGCCGCGCCATTACTTCTAGGCACATGAGATAACAGTTGTCACTCGCTTTCCGCTGAAGAGGATACTGCAAAATCCAGAAGCAGCTGACAGAATTGTCGAGTGGGCACTAGAACTGTCAAGCTTTGGCCTTAAGTTTGAAAGTACTTCAACTATCCAAAGCAGAGCATTGGCAGAGTTCATAGCAGAGTGGACGCCAACGCCAGACGAAGAGATTCAAGAGACGAGCATCCCCGTCAAGGAAGCAAGCAGGGAATGGCTAATGTACTTTGATGGTGCCTTCTCGCTGGATGGCGCCGTTGCCGGCGTGCTACTTGTCGCGCCCACCGGAGAGCACCTCAAGTACGTGGTCCAGATGCACTTTCCCAAGGAGCAAGCGACGAACAATAATGCAGAGTATGAAGGATTGCTTGCCGGCCTCAGAATCGCGGCAAATCTTGGGATCAAGAAGCTGATTGTGAGGGGTGATTCACAGTTGGTCGTCCGCCAAGTGAACAAGAACTACCAGAGTCCGTTGATGAAAGCATACGTTGACGAAGTGAGAAAGCTTGAAGAACACTTTGATGGCCTACAGATGGAGCACGTTCCAAGAGCTCAAAATGACATCGCAGATGGCCTGTCAAAGTGTGCTGCGCTACAGCTACCTGTGGAACCAGGGATCTTTGTGCTCAAGCTAACTCAACCATCCATAACACCATCGACTGGACAGAGTAAGAAGAGGAAGTTGGTTTCTGGTGACTACTTGCCGGCAGAGCTTCCCGAAGCCGCCGCCAATAAGGTCCCCAAGGTCAACGACAAGATTGCTGAGGAGCAGTCTGCTCCTGCAAACCCTAGGGTCTGTACAGTTGAAGCAGGCGTTCCCGACAAGTTTTGCTCCGGCAAGCTTGCCGGGGAACGTCAAGATCCGGCTGAGCCACAGGTTCTTGCCGTAGAAGCAGACGTTCCTGTAGCAGCACAGATGCCTTTAGTCCTTGTTGTTGAGCCACAGGCTCCAGCATGGACGCAGCAGATTGTCCGTTTTCTTCAGACAGGAGAACTTCCCGAAGAGCAAGAAGAAGCTGAAAAAGTAGCCCGACAGTCAAGTATGTACCAGTTTGTCGACAACGAACTGTACAGAAGAAGGCTCAACGGTGTGAAATTGAAGTGTATTCCCCGGGAAGATGGACAGAAGTTGTTGGCAGAGATACATGGAGGCATATGTGGCCACCACATTGGCGCAAGAGCACTTGCCGGCAAGGCGTTCCGGCAAGGTTTCTTTTGGCCAGAGCCCTCCAAGATGCAACTGCACAAGTAACCAAGTGTGAAGCGTGCCAGTTCCATTCCAAGCAGATACATCAGCCAGCTCAAGCTCTCCAAACGATCCCTTTGTCTTGGCCATTTTCGGCCTGGGGGCTCGACATCCTCGGCCCCTTTCCCCGCGTAGCCGGGGGCTCTGAGTACTTGTACGTTGCCATCGACAAGTTCACAAAGTGGCCGGAAGTGGAACCAGTGAGAAAGATGACCGCACAGTCAGCAGTCAAGTTCTTCAGGTCGATTGTTTGCCGTTTCGGGATCCCTAACAGGATCATCACCGACAACGGTACGCAATTCACAAGTCGCACCTTCATGCAATATGTCCAAGACCTTGGCGCCAAGGTCTGCTTCGCTTCTGTTGCTCACCCGAGAAGCAACGGTCAAGCGGAGAGGGCAAACGCTGAAGTGCTGTGCGGACTCAAGACAAGAACTTTCGACAAGCTGCACAAGTGCGGAAGAAACTGGATCGAGGGGCTGCCGGTGGTTCTTTGGTCGATCAGGACGACGCCAAATCGAGCCACTGGGCAGACATCCTTTGCTCTAGTCTATGGAGCAGAAGCAGTTCTCCCCACGGAAATCATATACGGGTCGCCTCGAGTGCTCGCTTACGATGAGCTCGAGCAAGAGCAGCTGTGGCAAGATGATGCGCTGCTCCTCGAGGAGGACCGTCTTCAGGCCGCTGTGCGAGCTGCTCGCTACCAGCAAGCTTTGCGCCGCTACCATAGCCGCAAAGTTAAAGCCAGAAGTCTCGAGGAAGGCGACCTTGTTCTTCAGCGCGTTCAGTCCGCCAAGAATTCCAACAAGTTGACGCCGAAGTGGGAAGGCCCTTATCGGGTGAAACAAGTCACTAGGCCTGGCGCAGTCCGCCTAGAGACCGAAGATGGCTTACCGGTGAGCAACTCCTGGAACATAGAACATCTTCGCAAGTTTTACCCGTAAGGCGCGGTTGCCGTGATCCACTCCGGCAACCACCTTTTGTACAAGTCTTGCCGCAGTTGCACGTAATCCTTTGTACAAAGCCGGGCGCAGACCCCGTGCATCAGTAAAGTTTATGTGCCCCGCACAACTTGTCATTTTCATGCTTTTTTGCCTTCTGCATGTATTATCTGACACTTTGTGCAGCACCTATCCCCGGTAAGCAATAACGAGCCCAAAGGCTCCATGCATATATCTCCTCTTCTATCTTTTTTCTCAAGCAGAAGAAGGTTCCCTCGCGCACAAGTTTGCCGGG
>LR738713.1:783584071-783714125 GCA_902687465.1 Secale cereale | reverse complement strand
CCCACAGGGCGCCTGGGGCCCCTGTGGCCCCCCAGGCTCCCCTTCGGAAGCAGTGTCGTTCTCGATATGCTGATTTTATATATATTTTTTCTGGATTTTTCTGGGCAGTTCTCGAAACGTGAAAATTGAAATACAAAAACAGCCGAAAACAGAAACTGGCACTGGGGTGCACTGGATTAGTAAGTTAGTCCAAATATGATCAAAAGTGTATGGAAGTGTATGAATATCATAGCAATATCACCCAAAAGTGGCATGGAGCAAGCAGAAATTATAGATACGTTTTCGACGTATCAGGGTGGGGGAGGTCGACGGCGCCGGTGATGCTGGTGGTGGCGGAGGAAGGAACGCCGCTCTCTTTCGACCTTCGGGAAGGAGGGGAGCGGCGGGGGTTTCTGAGGATGGAGAAGCAATGGGCGAACGGAAGGAACTGCCCCTGTTTCCCCTTCTTTTAAGGGAAAGGGAGGGGGACGTTCCGCATTTCCCATTAAAGAATCAGGCCACGATCTCCCCCACGACCCCGCTTTAAACGCGTGTCGTTAAGGGAGGGCGCGGTGGATACGGAGTGGGATACGGCGTGCCGCAGGCCGCGCGTGCCCGTGCACTGTTTTGGGCCTGGCCCAGGAGCGCTCGGCGCCGTGTGTGGCCCAGGCCCGGGGGCTCCTGTCAGTGTACTAAAGTAGGGGTACCTTAGTATCCCGAACTTGTACACGGGAAGTTGCAGCGTCCCGCGGCAGGGCTTGCCAGGCGACCGCCAAGACCCCTCGGGGTTCCACTGAAGCCATTCAAGAACAAAGTATCCAAGTCCAGAAGACAAGACTCCGGCAAGAGGAGCTTGCCAGGAAGGCCATTCATGGCACAAAATCTCTCAAGACACGAGACCCCGGCGAGAGGAGCTTGCCGGGGAGGTCATCCAAGGCATATCAAGAAGCTTGCCGCGACGCGCCACGCGTCCCGGCAAGGCCCAGTGAGCGACAAGCTCCCAGGCGCGACAAGCTAACCACCGCGGCAAGACGCTTGCCGCGGCAAGCCACCACTCAGCTCCCACGCTCCAGCTCATCCACCCACGCATCGCCCTGGGACCCTTCCAGGCACGCGTGGCGGAAGGCTGTGCAGCCAGGGGAACACGGTGGCAAGCGGCGATGACTAGGCTACCATCGTGGCGGACGGTGGCACACCTGACGGCCACTTTTTGCACTGTTTGGGGCGACGGCGACGGGCATTCAATGCCCTTGTCCCCTGCCGTCAGGGTTAGGTACGGCGCACTATACAAACACTGTTCCAACTACCACCCATTTTACATTTTTACCCTCAACTGCGTTGCCACCTGTCGGTGACCCCTTTGACCTATAAAAGGAGGCCCATGCGCAACGTAGAGGGGGTTCGGAAAACATTGATCACCCCCACGCTCGGTCTAGCTAGCGATTAGAGTGTACTGTTGCTCTTCTCGCTCCCGAGCCAATAACACAATACAAACCTAGGCAGGAGTAGGGTATTACGATTCCGTGCGGCCCGAACCTGGGTAAACTGCTCGTGTGTTTGCCTCGATCTGCTCTTTGTGCATCCTCCGCTCCCTTGTCATACCGAAAAGGGGCTCCGGTCCCATAGGTGTTCGTGGGCGATCAGTTTCCCCGACACCGTTGTTAGTGACAGTGTTGCTATCTTTCCCTTTACGGGATTTAGTTCGGCGATTTAGACGCCGATGTTTGAGAGGTTCATCGACAGGCTTGTCCTTTGCAGGGTCATTTTCGCCGTCACCCTCCTTCTCCTTAGATGTATCCACCATATACACATCGTATGAAGATGTAGCTGTCCATCGCCCAGTTATGCGCCGGTTTTGGTCTAGATCTGCTTCGGCTTCGAGGTCCATCCCTTCGAAGTCTTCAGATGCATAGTCAAGTAGATCAGTTAGATCTTTGACCGTGGCTACCAAGTGGGTGGTGGGTGGGGAGAAAAATTCTCCATCCTCAGCCTCCAGTTCGAACAGGATATAATTCAGCTGTGTGTCCCCAGCTAAGGAGAGAGATTTTAAGGAGTTTAGCACATCGCAAAAGGGTGAGTGCCGAAAGATATCAGCAGTGCTGAATTCGGCGATAGACGCTTGAAGGGCGTAGATGCACATGGTTCGGAACCTACGGCTGGAGACGAGTTCGGAGTTCCGGTAACACAGACTCCGCTCAAAGTTGGGTCCGTGTGCGGCTCCAGCGCCGTTGAGTTTGCGGCTTCCAAGGCGGGGTTGAGCTTCCCATCTTCGGGTGACGCAATCTGTTCCGGATCTAGGGTCGGAACGGTTACAAGTGCTATTTCCTGGTCTGATGACAGAGTTCGGGCATGTTCATCGTGGTGGCAGGGAGAGGTCGCCGTGGGCTCGAATCCGTCGAAGATCAAGTCTTCGCGGATATCAGCAACATAGTTCAATCTTCCAAACCCGACCTGACGGCCAGGGCCATAGCTCTCAATCTGCTCGAGGTGGCCTTCTGTGTTGCGCGGAGCATGAAGCCGCCGAACACAAAAAGCTGGTCGGGAGGGAAAGTTCCCTTAGTGGTGCCGTCGTGGTTGACGAAGCGATCCACCAGTCCTTCGGTCGACGACATAGTGGAACTCTCAATGAAAGCACCAATGTCGGTGTCAAAACCGGCGGATCTCGGGTAGGGGGTCCCAAACTATGCGTCTGAGGATCAATGGTAATAGGAGACTGGGGACACGATGTTTACCCAGGTTCAGGCCCTCTAGATCGAGGTAATATCCTACTTCCTACTATATTAATCTGGATGAATATAATTACAAGAGTTGATCTACCTCGAGATCGTAATGGCTAAACCCTAAAGCCTAGCCTATGAGGATGTTATTGTTATCTAGCATCTATGGACTAAATTGTCCAGTTTATATATGTACCAGAGGGGCCTAGGGTTTGTACATAACCATCTTGCAGATGAAGGAAAGATTGCACCCGAACCTAAAACCTGCCATTGTACAAATACAGGAGTCCTATCCGGATACGAGAGACGATCTTCAACAATGATCTTCACGGCCCACCAGTCCGGCCCACCACGAGTTATCCGGCCACCCGAGGACCCCTCAATCCAGGACTCCCTCAATGACTTCCACCATTCCATCCCGAGGAATCATTTTGCCGCGCATGGCGATTTCTAGCTCACACTAAAAAATTTGTAAGTGTTTCATCGTTTTCCATATGTTTTTCTCCATGCTACGTTCATGCATATTTATTTTCCATTCGTTTGTTAATAACTTTCATAGTAACCGTTTGTAGAGCAAGAAAGTGTCAACTTTTAATGAAACTCATGCGACAACTTAACAAAAAAAGTGATGGCAATTTTATTGATACATGCATGGCAAATTCTCATAATTACCCATGGCGGCTGAACTCTTTTTTTCCATACCAACATGGTAGCAACTGTTTTTCTTTCTTGTGTCCATTTGGGCATTTGATGCCTGCTTCATACATAAATTTTTAATGGCAATTACATTGCATATCATATGGCAACTACATCCACCTATTATCATGTCATCTGTTTTTTTCTTGTTTTACATACAGATCATGTTCCCCATATTCCAGCTGCTTGCACTAGATAACCCAGTTGACAAGTGTGGTTACCACTATGTTGTTTGCCTTGACCTGAAGAACCAATGTTTTCAGGTGCTCGATTCAATTCGTTGAGGAGATGACGCCAGCCCTACTTCTCATGCTGAATACTTTATCAAGAACCTGAAAGAGACATGGAACCATCATTATGGAAGCTCGAAGGTCAAGATTAGTCATTTTCCAATTGAGTACGTCACGACTGCCAAGCAAGGAAACGGGTAATGACCATATGTTCCTAAAAGTTTATTATGTGTATGTTGGCATATATTCACCTGCTTTCTTTCGTTGTATGCATGATTGCGGATTCTACTTAATGGAATACCTTGCAAAGTGGGAAGGTCGACGGGTTCCTGTCATCACAGACACAATTGTAGTCAAGCTCCATATAATCTTTACATGGAACTGGGTGACCAATGAAGGTTTCAACAAGCGGGCTTTAGCATGAGAATTTATCAAGGGAGCTGTCAAAGGAGCCAATAAGAAGTACAAGTGATCATGTGGTGCTCAATACCCATGCCTACCCTTACATTCTGTGGCTGATGAATGTAAGGCATCATCTCGCTCTTCGAAACCATGTTTTTTTCAACGTATTTGTAGGCTATAGTGATGGCTTGTTTGCCGTCTAATCTTTGTAATATAAGTGTGGAAGTGAATCTGTTAGGTGTGAGAACAACTACCTGTATGTTCATTACTCTGTGTTGAGAATGTGCGTTATTACATTTGAATGGGCAGTTTGTGTGCTTGTCTGAAATAAGTTTCAAATTCTGCTGTTCATATGCTTTTTTTTGGGACGTGGCAGATGGTTCGAAACTCTTTTGGAGTAATTTATGATCATTCGTCAACTTACTACAGTTAGAATCTGTAAAACTCCAAATGGCCCACTAAGTTGAGTTATTTTGTACTAGGGAGTTTATAGTTTGATATGATCTTATTTTTCATCACCTAAACTTTAGTCGCCATAGACATGGTGTTTATGATCCATGATACATGGCAAGTCCAGTTGAGCACACACGGCAACTACAACTATTTTTTTCATTTTTTTATATTGGGAATTGCAATGCTAGTTGTATTGGACTGTTCTGAACAATGACCTTGTGGCAACTGCACCAAGTATTTATTTGAAACTTTTTTATGGTAAACATACTATTGTCCACATGTCCATTTGTTTTGTAGACGATCGTGCTCCAAGCATACTAGGCCATGAATTTTGCATATGTGGAACCTCTGCCACATCAATTTCGATACGACTTAGATGGCAGATGTTTATTGTAATGATTCGCTGGTGGTCAATTCAATAGTCCCCACATAGTGTATATACAATGCTAGATATATGGCAACTACCACTATCTCAAACAACTTGTGGAATTAAAAAGCTACCTAATCGCAGATTTAGTAGTATCTACACTACAAACTTAGTAGCAGCTACATGGAAAATTTAGTAGCACACATATGGGAGACATATGTGTGGCAACTATATTACTTTCTCAAAAATGCGTGGAGTGAAAATGTAGAAACTACTAGTTGGCAGACTTAGTAGCAGATACATGGCAGATCTAGTAGCATTAACATGGAAGATTTAGTAGCAGCCACATGGCATAAGTAGTATCTTATACATGGCAGATCTAGTACCATCTACATGGCAGATTTAGTAGCAGCCACATGGCATACGTAGTATCTTATACATGGTTGATCTCGTATCACATACATGGCATTTCCTCCATTTTCTGTAATCCACCACTAGTTATGCTCACAATTCCAACCCATCATAATTTGCGTTGCCAAATTGTTAGCAACATCAAAGATAGAATGGCCCACAGATGCTTATGGATTGCCAGTTCCTTTCCTTGGTTTCTTGTGCTTTGCTTGAATTTCCAACCCTGATTTTGTATCTCACTTCTAAGTTTTTAGATGACTAACCCATGGATGAAGGCACACTTGAAGCGTGGGGGAATCTATGTAAGGCCTCTTCAACCTTCCTTTTCTTGATCTTGTCGAGCTAACTTTTTAGGGCCTTCCTATGTTTTTCTGCCATCCTTGCCATCTCATCGGTCTTGTATGCTTCATCTATTAGTTCGGCATAGATATTGGTCAAGACCATGTGCCTCACGGAGTCCATGGTTGTCTTCGGCCTGTCATCATGTACAGCCAAAACCACATTTGATGTTTGTGGCCCCCACGCATTGTCAGCGTCCCAAGTCCATCGACGACGTACGAAATGGCGGGGCAAATGATTGACCGTGTGCATCTCCATAACTTTGATTATGTGGCAACACACAATCTTCTCGTATTCGTATTTGCAGCATTCGCAATAGTACTCACCTTCGTTTACCGTGGCCTTTGCTACTTCTCGAGCTTGCGTTGTATTCCCTCGAAGAGGAAAGGGAGATGCAGCACAGTAGCGTAAGTATTTCCCTCAGTTTTTTAGAACCAAGGTATCAATCCAGTAGGAGACCACGCGCAAGTCCCTCGCACCTGCACAAACAAATAAGAACTTCGTAGCCAACGCGATGAGGGGTTGTCAATCCCTTTACGGTCACTTACGAAAGTGAGATCTGATAGAGATGATAGTTTATATTTTTGGTATTTTTGATTTATAAGAACAGCAAATAAAAGCGATAAAAGTAAAGTAGATGTAGATTAATATGTTGAGAATAGACCCGGGGGCCATAGTGTTCTCTAGTGGCTTCTTTCATGATAGCGATATTCTACGGCATGTAAACAAATTACCGTCAAGCAATTGATAGAAAAGAGAATAATTATGAGACTATATAGGCATGATCATTGTATATAGGCATCACGTCCGAGACAAGTAGACCGACTCCTGCCTGCATCTACTACTATTACTCCACACATCGACCGCTATCCAGCATGCATCTAGTGTATTGAGTTCATAAGAACAGAGTAATGCCTTAAGCAAGATGACATGATGTACAAGGATAAACTCTAGCAATATGATATAAACCCTATCTTTTTATCCTCGATGGCAACAATACAATACGTGCCTTCCTGCCCCTACTATCACTAGGAAAGGACACCGCAAGAATGAACCCAAAGCCAAGCACTTCTCCCATTGCAAGAACTATAGATCTAGTAGGCCAAACCAAACCAATAATTCGAAGAGACTTGCAAGGATATTATGAGCACACATAAAAAGGTCAGAGAAGAACCAAATATATTTCATAGATAATCTTGATCATAAACCCACAATTCATCGGATCTCGACAAACACACCGCAAAAAGAGATTACATCGAATAGATCTCCTCGAAGACCTAGGATAACTTTGTATTGAGATCCAGAGAGAGAGAGAGAGAAGAAGCCATCTAGATACTAGCTATGGACCCGAAGGTCTGTGGTAAACTACTCACAACTCATGGTGAGGTCGATGATGATGACGATGAAGAACTCCATGATGGACCCCCCTTCGGTGGAGCTCTGGAACAGGCTCCAAGATGGGATCTTACGGGAACAGAAGGTTACGGCGGTGGAATTAGGGTTTTCTCTCTATTATCGAAGGTTTCGGGGTAGGTAGACTTATATAGGAGGAAGGAGGACACCGGGGGGTGCTCGGGGGGCCCACGAGGCAGGGGGCGTGCCCTGGGCAGGGGGGTGCGCCCCCACCCTCATGGACGCCCCGAGGCTCCCCTGACGTGGTTCTCAAGTCCCTCGTGCGTGATTTTCTCCAAAAATATCTCTCACGAAGGTTTCATTCCGTTTGGACTCCGTCTGATATTCTTTTTCTGCAAAACCATGAAACAGGCAGAAAAATCGTAATCTGGACTGGGCCTTTGGGTTAGTAGGTTAGTCCCAAAAATGATATAAAAGTGAATAATAAAGCCCATTAAACATCTAAGACTTCATAAATAATAGCATGGAACAATAAAAAATTATAGATACGTTCGAGACGTATCAAGCATCCCCAAGCTTAATTCCCGCTCGTCCTCGAGTAGGTAAATGATAAAGAAAGAATTTTTGATGTGGAATGCTAACCAATATAGCTTCTCAATGTAATTCTCTTAATTGTGGCATGAATGTTCAGATATGAGAGATTAAGGTAAAAGTCTATATTGACATAAGAAATAACAATACTTCAAGCATACTAACAAAGCAATCATGTCTTCTCAAAATACTATGGCTAAAGAAAATTATCCCTACAAAATCATATAGTTTTGGCTATGCTCCCTCGTTATCACATAAAATATTCATATCATGCACAACCCCGATTTCAGCCAAGCACTTATTTTCATACTCTATTCTTTCAAACCTTTCAACTTTCACACAATACATGAGCGTGAGCCATGGACATAGCACTATGGGTGGAATAGAGGTGGTTGTGGAGAAGACAAAAAGTGGGAGATAGTCTCACATCGACTAGGCGTATCAACGTGCTATGGAGATGCCCATCAATAGATATCAATGTGAGTGAGTAGGGATTGCCATGCAACAGATGCACTAGAGCTAAATATGAATGAAAGCTCAAGAAAAAGAAACTAGTGGGTGTGCATCCAACTTGCTTGCTCACGAAGACCTAGGGCATTTGAGGAAACCCATCGTTGGAATATACAAGCCAAGTTCTATAACGAAAAATTCCCACTAGTATATGAAAGTGACTAAGCATGATACTCTCTACAATGAAGAACATGGTGCTACTTTGAAGCACAAGTGTGGAAAACAGATAGTAGCAATTGTCCATTTTTTTGGCCCTTTATTTTTTCTTTGGCCTTTTTTTTTGCGGAGGGCTTTATAGGTTCATCCTTTCCTCCCATGGGACAATGCTCTAATAATGATGATCAACACACTTTTATTACAACTTGATATTACAACTCGATACTACAACAAAGTATGACTCTATATGAATGCCTCCGACGGTGTACCGGTATGTGCAATGAAACAAGAGTGACATGTATAAAAAGTTATGCAAGTTGGCTTTGCCACGAATACGATGTCAACTACATGATCACGCATGGCAATATGACAATATGATGCATGTCATATGAACGGAATAGTGCAAAATTGCATGGCAATGTATCTCGGAATGGCTATGGAAATGCCATGATAGGTAGGTATGGTGGCCGTTTTGAGGAATAATATGGTGGCTGTTTTGAGGAAGGATATATAGTGGGTTTATGGCACCGGCGAAAGTTGCGCGGTACAAGAGAGGTTACCAATGGTGGAAGGGTGAGAGTGCGTATAATCCATGGACTCAACATTAGTCATAAGAACTCATATACTTATTGCAAAAATCTACGAGTCATCAAAACAAAGAAATCAACGCATGCTCCTAGGGGGGAGGTAGATAGGAGTTAACCATCGCGCACCCCCGACCTCCACACAAAGGTTCGCACTTTACAAATACCTCATGCTCTAACTTCGTCACATAGCGGTTCACCATACGTGCATGATACGGGAATCACTAACCTTAACACAAGTATTTCTCAATTTCATAATAACTCCATGTCGGGGGAAACTGTCCGCCACGAACACCTATGGGACCGGAGCCCCTTGTCTGTGCGGTACGAGGGCGGAGGGAGCACGAAGAGCAGATCATAGCGAGCACGCGGGCAGTTTTACCCAGGTTCGGGCCGCGGTAGACGCGTAAAACCCTACTCCTGCTTAGTTATGTATTGAGTTGGAGAGCTCGGGAGCTTGAAGAAGTAGCTACACCGAGCGTATGAGTGATCTAGGTTCCGAACCCCCTCCACGTTGTGCATGGGCCTCCTTTTATAGTGCAAGGGGTCACCGACAGGTGTCAACGTAGGAGAAAGGGGTAAAAACGTAAAAGAGGTGGTAGTTGTAATAGTGCGGGAACAGTGAAGCTACAGTGCGTGAACAGTGGTCGCTACCTACTTTGACAGTGGGGGACAAGGGCATTTAATGCCCGTCGCCGTCGACCCCAAAAGCTCCCGCCCTTGCGTCTCCGTCCGCCACGGCGATGGATCCACCACCGTGGAGTGCCACCGTGTCCCCCAGGCTGCACAGCCATCCGCCACGCGTCCCTGGATAGGCCCCAGGGCGACGCGTGGGCCGATGAGCTGGAGCGCGGGCACACAGCGCAGCTCCCCCGGCAAGCACCTTGCCGGGGCCCTGATCTTGCCGGGCCCGGGAGCTTGCCGCTCCCCGAGCCCTCGCCGGGGCGCATATAGCGGCGAAGCGTGTCTTCTAGCCTTCCTGGCAAGCTCCTCTTGCCAGGGCCTTGTGCTAGTGGGGCAGTCTTGAGCCTGGTACGGCCTTCCCGGCAAGCTCCACTTGCCGGGGTCTCGATCTTCTGTCTTGTATACTTTGTTTTTGAATGGCTAAACATGGAGCAGAAAGGTCTCCGGCGAGCGCGTGGTAAACCCTGCCGCGGGAAGCTGCAACTGACCGTGCACAAGTTGGGGTACTGAGGTACCCCTACCTTAGTACACCGACAGGAGCCCCCGGGCCTGGGCCACACACGGTGCCGAGCGCTGTTGGGCCAGGCCCAAAACAGTGCACGGGCACACGCGGCCCACGGCGTGCCGAATCCACTTCCGTATCCGCCGCATCCCCCGTAACGGCACGCGTCGATTGCGGCGTCGTGGGATGGGACGTGCCCACGTTCCATCAATGAAAAGGGTGAAACGCCCCCCACTCCCCCATAAAAGCAGAGGAAGTAGGAGCGGTTCCCCTCCTTGCGCTTTCATTGCTTCTTCTTCTTCCTCCAGAGATCCCTTTGCGCTCCGCCTCCACACCTCCGCAGCCGTCGTCTGCATCTCCGGCGTCGCCGGGCTCTTCGTCCCCCTTCCTCCGCCGCGTCCGCCATGGCCCCGAAGACCGACAAGGCGAAGGCGGAGAAGGCCAAGAGGGAGAAGTCGGAGCAAGCGGCGAAGCTCGCCACATATCGGAAGCAGAATCTCGTCTTCCCGCCGAGGCTCGGCGCGCGGGAGCTCTGGAACAAGTACTACTTGTTCTGGGCCAAGGAAACCAAGGCGCACCCCCGCACTCAAGCCTATCCGGCCGCCGCCAAGGACAGCTACCCCGGCGGGTACTACTTCTTCGCAACCTTCTTTCACTGCGGTCTTTGCCCTCCTTTCTCTAATTTCTTCTGCGACGTCATGCACACCTACGGCCTCCACCTCCTTGACTTCACCCCCAACGCCATCCTCACCATGGCGGTTTTCGCACACATGTGCGAAAACTTCATAGGGATACAGCCAAACGTAGCGCTGTTTAGGCACTTCTTCACTCCTAGAGCAGAGGCCGACGCCCCCCTCTCCGGAGGAATTTCTTGGGTTTTCCGTTTGAACAAGAAGGGGTCCTACTTGCCGGGGGAGCTCCGCGGCAAGTGGGAGGAGTGGCGTGCGGAGTGGTGCTGGATTGTTGAGGACGAGACGCAGCCCTTCACCGCGCCGCGCACAATGCCCATCGTGCGCGGCAGGGATTGGAGCGAGCTGGACTCGGACGACATCAAGCTCGACGTCGCCCTCGTCCGGATTCTTCGTCTTCGGACCGCCAAGCTATCCGTTGCAGAGGTAGGCGCAGATTTCCTCCGCCGCCGCATCGCCCCTCTCCAAGACAGGAAAAGGGCGGCCTGGGAGTACGGCGGCCCGGCGGATATAATGAGGCTGCGCCCCGGGCTCAACTTCAACTTCACGACGCTGGAGCTGAAGGGGATGGTCCGGGAACTCTTCAAGTATGACCCGGCACACCCTGAGTGGTTCAGGCCTCCCCGGGGAGTGGTGCCCCTCTGCAACAGCACCGTCCGGGACCGTCTCTGCGCGATGATGCCCGCTTGCGATTCGCACGGCGTGGACCGCACGTGGATTCCGCCCAAGCCCATCGACGTCCTCACCTTCTTCGACAACCTCGTGGAGGTGGCGAAGAACAAGAACGACCTCAAGGAGCACACGCGGGACACCACCGAGCAGGAGCTTGCCTACATAGCTTCTCGGGCTGAAGAGGCCGCTGCAGCCGCAGCGGCAGGAGATTTTGGGTACACGCCTGACGAGGCGGAGGCTGCGGACGCGTCCAGCCAGGCGGAGGAGGCGGAGATCCGCAGACTGCTGCAACTCCCCCCCGACGCGCTCGCCGGGGTCCCCTCTCTGAGGCACTCCGGGATCCATGGAATCGTGGCCGAGGCCGCGGCAATGGAGGGTGCCGCCGGAGGGAACAGAGGCGCCGCGAGGAGCGGAGGCGCCGAAGGGAGCGGAGGCGCCAAGGGAAAAGAGGCCGCAGCGCAGGGCGCTGGGCCCAGTGAGCCGGCCGGGGAGGAGGAGGAGGAGGAGGCCGAGGGCTCCGACGGATCTACGGAGCTCTACGCCGACGACCTCTCCTCGTTGGAGAGCTCCCCGCCCCCGGCAAGCCCAAGGCAGTCTCCACCGAAGCGTCTCCGCAAGACGGCGACGGGAGAGAGGGCGCAGGCGCCCCGACAACAACCAGCTCGCCGGGCAGCTCCCCGGGGGAGCCAAGCTGCGCCGGGGGCGACCGGCGCACCAGTCACAGCGGAGGCGGCCCGCGCGCGGGCCACGACGGAGGCGTCCCGCAAGCAGGCGCCGAGCCGACAGGGGTCTTCTCGGAGCGGAGCAGCGGCTCCGCCCGCTCCCCGGGCTCCGGCTACCACAGGGGCTGGGTCTTCGCAGCCCCCAGCCCCCGGGATCGCCAAGCGCCCGAGGGAATCTTCATCTTCCACTCCTCGCGCCGACGCGCCCCCGGTGGAGTACGACTTCTCCGCCTTGAGCGAGGACGACGAGGAGGATCAGGAGTAAGGATCCAAGATCTTACACCTTCTCGAGTTTTGTCTTGATTATTGTTGATGCTGACTTTGTTTGTTGCTTTGATTTCAGGACCTTGGTTCAGCGCGTGGCGAAGAAAGCCAAGGCGCCCGTGGTCGAGGTCGCGGAAGGCTCGGCCACCGCGGCAACAGGGGACGTGCCGGAGCCAACCCTGCCGGACCCAAGCGCTGCTCCGAGGAGCAGCCCCCAGCGTAAGTCTGGGGTCCATCCTTCCGCTTGTCGGGATGCGCTTAGGGATTTTGTCTTCTTTCAACATCTTGATGTTTCTTGTTTTTTTCTTGTGCAGAGGTGGAGCCACAGCGGCAGGAGCGCCCGGAGACCGTCCTTGAGGAGCCGCAGGCCCCGCCGTCCCCGCCAAGGCCGAACTCTCCGGCAAGGGAGAGTGCTCCGCCAAGGGCGGGTACTCCGCCAAGGCAGAGTACCCCGCCAAGGGCGAGCAGCCTGGCGAGGGCGGCCACTCCGCCAAGGCAGAGCTCCCCGGCGAGGGAGCCCGCCGCTGAGGACGTCCGCCAAGGTATGTCTTGTAGTTTGTCTTCTTGGCTTCGTCTCTTTTTGGATATTTGCTTGAACTTCTTTTTCTTCTTCTTCTTTTTAGATCCTCCTCCTCCCGAGCCGATGGAGACGGAAGTCATCAACATCGAGGATGAGGAGGGCGCGCAGGGCGGCGGCGGCGACGTCCCTGTCGTCGAGGACGCGGCGAGAGCCGCCGAGCCGGCCGCGCAGGAGACCGCTCCGGCTGCGGGCGCAGCGGCCGGGGAGGGGGACGGCGACCGCACCGCCGACCCGGAGGCGGCGGGAGCATCAAGTGCTGCGCCGGCCGCCGACCCCTCCGCCGGCAAGGAGCAGGGCTACTACCTTGAGGCCCCCAATGGCGTCTTCATCCAGATGCCGTGGGGTTCGTCGTCGCGAGCTCCCGCGGAGGGCGAGGCATTTGATGGGGAAGTCCTCGCCTCCGCGGGCCTGAAGATTGTCGAGGCGCCCGGCGGGAGTGAGGGGCCCGAGGAGGAGAAGCTACTCCACCAGCTCCTGGCCCTTTACCGGGCCAGGCAGGCGAAGCTTGCCTCCCGGGAAGCCCTTGCCGCCAAGGCCGCCGCGGAGATGGAGAAGCGCGCGGCGGAGCTCAGCGCCGCCAACCAGGCGGCCCTCCGCGAGGTGGCGGAGGAGCGCGAGCGGCTCGCCGGCGAATACCAGGAATGGGTGCTGGAGAAGGCTGAGGCTGAAGAGCAGCAGCGGCTCGCCGGGGTGGAGCTATCCCGGCGAGAAGGAGAACTCGCCCAGCGGAAGGTCCAACTCGACTCCCATGAGGAGGACCTTGCCGCTCGGGAGGAAGCCCTTGGCGGGGAACCGAAGGAGGCGAAAGCCGCCGCGGTTGCCGCGGAGACCGCCAAGAAGGAGCTCGCCGCCAAGGTCGTGCAGCTGGAGAAGGCGCTGAAGGTGAGCGCGGAGAAGGTTGCCGCGCTCATCACGGAGCGTGAGAAGGACGCCCACACCAATTCCAAACTCCAGGTGCGTCTTTCTGAGAGGGGCGACGAGTTGAAGGCCGCCAAGGACTCCATCGAGGACTTGGAGTTGAAGGTCGCTACACTGAAGGATTCACTCGACGCTGCCCGGGCCCGGGAGACCAAGTTGAAGGAGGAGCTCCGCAAGGAGCGGACCCTAGTGGACAGCGCCAACAAAGCGGCCGAGCTCTTCCGCAAAACTGTTGAGGTGTGGACCCAGGACTTAGTGTCTTGCGCGTCCAACATCGACCAGGAGCTGTTGGCGCTGAAGCTGGAGCACCTCATCTACTCCCCGGATCCAAACCTCCCACACAGCGCCAAGCTCAGCCTCTTCTTCAGGGGAATCGCGCCGGCCCTTGCTGATCTGCGGAATAAGATCCCCGCGCAACTGGCCGAGGAGACGCGCCTGCTCTGCGCGGGAATTCTGGAGCGCGTGCTGACGAAGATCGTGTACCGCAATCCGGGCATCAACCTCACCAACGTTCTTCGCAGCTTGCCGGCCGACGCGAACACGGAGGCTTTGAAGGAGCAGGTCGCCCACATCATTGCCAAGGTGACCAAGATCTCCAGGAAGGAGGGCGACCGCGTAGATTAGGCCTCCATTATCTTTATCTCTTTTTGTTGCTGCATATGATGTCGCGAACTCGTTAGTCCATTGTGACAAATTATCCTTTGTAAGATATTTATCTCATTTTGATCAATCAGTGCAATGTTATTTTCCTTGTCTTAATCCTTGGCTTTGTATGTTTTTCACCCTACGCTCCCGGGGAGCTTGTCGGCAAGGGGCCTTTGCCGCGAGCGCTCAGTGCTGGACTCTGAGCAGCCTGCTGGCCAAGGTCTCACCGGCAAGCAACCTCGCCGCGGCTAGTCGCAACGCACTTAGCTTGCTGAGCGTACTCGGAAATGAAGCAAGGGCGCGACACTTGTCGCAGCTCACTTAAATCGTTGAGCGAACTCGGAAACAAGATAAGGGTGCGGCAAGCTACGGGTAGGTTCCTCCGCGCACAGGTTTTCCATACAAAGTGTGATTGTTCAAGGAAGACAACTAAAATTTAAAATTTGAACTGGTCAAATTCTAACAACTTAGCTTTCATATATTGCTTGCTTTCCGGTAAGGCTTCTCTTTCTTGAACAGCACTTGGTTCCTCCTCCACCTCCTTCCCCCCCCGGCAAACTTGTGTGCGAGGAACGTTCCTTCTGCTTAAGAGGCAAAGGAAAAGAAGAGGGAAACAGGTACATGGCCTTTCGGCGTGCTAATGCTTACCGGATACTTGAGTGTCGCACCAAATGCCAAACAATACATGCAAATAGCAAAGAAAAGCATGCAAAAGGCAATCGGCGAGAGAAACACAAAAACTTTACTGATGCACGGGGTCTGCGCCCGGCTTTGTACAAAGGGTTACATGCAACAGCGGCAAAGCTCGTACAAAAGGTGGTTGCTGGAGCGGATCACGGCAACCGCGCCTTATTGGTGAAACTTGCGAAGATGCTCTATGTTCCAGGAGTTGCTCACCAGTAAGCCTTCTTCGGTCTTGAGGCGGACAGCGCCGGGCCTCGTAACTTGTCTCACCCGATAAGGGCCTTCCCACTTCGGCGTCAACTTGCTGGAATTCTTGGCGGACTGAACACGCCGAAGAACAAGGTCGCCTTCCTCGAGACTCCTGGCCTTGACCTTGCGGCTATGGTAGCGGCGCAAGGCTTGCTGGTATCGAGCAGCTCGTACAGCAGCCTGGAGACGTCCCTCCTCGAGGAGCAATGCGTCATCTTGCCGCAGTTGCTCTTGCTCGAGCTCATCATAAGCGAGCACTCGAGGAGATCCGTATACGAGTTCCGTGGGGAGAACTGCCTCTGCCCCATAGACTAGGGCAAAGGGTGTCTGTCCGGTGGCTCGACTTGGTGTCGTTCTGATTGACCAAAGAGCCGCCGGTAGCTCCTCTATCCAATTTCTTCCGCACTTGCGCAGCCTGTCAAAGGTCCTTGTCTTGAGTCCGCGCAGCACTTCAGCATTGGCCCTCTCCGCTTGACCGTTGCTCCTTGGGTGAGCAACAGAAGCGAAACAGACCTTGGCGCCAAGGTCTTGGACGTACTGCATGAAGGTGCGACTAGTGAATTGTGTACCGTTGTCGGTGATGATCCTGTTAGGGATCCCGAAACGGCAAACAATCGACCTGAAGAACCTGACTGCTGACTGTGCTGTCACCTTTCTCACTGGCTCCACTTCTGGCCACTTTGTGAACTTGTCGATTGCAACGTACAAGTACTCAAAGCCCCCGACAGCACGAGGGAAAGGGCCGAGGATATCGAGCCCCCAGACCGAGAAGGGCCAGGACAAAGGGATTGTTTGGAGAGCTTGAGCTGGTTGATGAATCTGCTTTGCATGGAACTGGCACGCTTCACATTTGGTTACTAGTGCAGTTGCATCTTGGAGGGCTTCTTGCCAAAAGAACCCTTGCCGGAAAGCTTTTCCGGCAAGTGCCCTTGCGCCAATGTGGTGGCCGCATATGCCTCCGTGTATTTCTGCCAACAGCTTCTGTCCATCCTCCCTGGAGATGCACTTCAGTCTGACACCATTGAGTCTTCTTCTGTACAGCTCGTTATCCACGAACTGGTACATACTTGACTGCCTGGTTATCTTCTCTATTTCTTCTGGGTCGTCGGGAAGTTCTCCAGTTTGAAGGAAACGGATGATTTGCTGCGCCCATGCCGGAGCCCGGGGCTCGGCGGCAAGGACTAAAGGCTCGAGGGTCGCTGCGGGAACCTCAGCTTCTACGGCAAAGACCTCTGGTTCTGCCGGAGCTGAAGGTCCCTCGGCAAGCTCGCCGGGGCGAGGCTTGTCGGGAACACTTGCTTCAACTGTACAGACCCGAGGATCTGCAGGAGCAAGCTGTTCCTCAGCGTTGTGGTTGTTGATCTTGGGGACCTTGGCGGCGGCTTCTGGAAGATCCGCCGACAAGTAGTCGCCGGAGACCGACTTTCTCTTCTTGGACTGCCCAATTGATGGTGTAACGGATGGTTGAGTCAGCTTGAGCAAGAAGGTCCCTGGTTCCACAGGTAACTTCATCGAAGCACACTTTGAAAGGCCATCTGCAATTTCGTTCTGAGCTCTCGGGACGTGTTCCATCTGCAGACCTTCAAAGTGCTCCTCAAGCTTCCTTACTTCATCTACATAAGCTTCCATCAAAGGGCTCTGATAGCTCTTGTTGACTTGCCGGACCACCAACTGAGAATCTCCCCGCACAATCAGCTTCCTGATCCCAAGTTCGGCCGCAATCCTGAGGCCGGCAAGCAAGCCTTCATATTCAGCAGTGTTGTTTGTCGCTTGCTCCCTGGGAAAGTGCATCTGGATAACATATTTGAGGTGCTCTCCGGTGGGCGCGATGAGTACCACGCCAGCACCGGCGCCTTGCAGCGAAAAGGCACCGTCAAAATACATTACCCATTCACTTGTCGCTTCTTGTACGGGTGTGCTTGTTTCTTGAACTTCTTCATCGGGCGTTGGGGTCCACTCAGCTATGAATTCTGCCAAAGCTCGGCTCTGTATTGTTGAAGTACTTTCAAACTTGAGTCCAAAGCTTGACAGCTCCAGTGCCCACTCAACGATCCTGCCTGTCGCTTCTGGGTTGTGCAATATCCTCTTCAGCGGAAAGCGAGTGACCACTGTTATCTCATGGGCTTGGAAGTAATGGCGCAGCTTTCTCGAGGCCATGAGGAGGCCGAAAAGCAACTTTTGCACACCAGAGTACCTTGATCTAGCCCCCTGGAGAAGGGAACTCACAAAATACACTGGGCGCTGCACCATCTTCTTCCGCACCTCATCTTGTTCCTGCGCGGAGTTATCCTTGTCGGGGCCATAGCTTGCCGGAGCAGCCCCCTGCATGTCGCTGGATTCGCTTGCCGGTGGTGCTGACTCCTCGTCGGACTCCCTTTCCGCTACTAACGCAGCACTAACCACCTGGTTGGTTGCCGCTAGGTATAGCAACAACTTTTCCTGTGGTCTAGGTGCGACAAGTATTGGAGTGGAGGACAGGTACCGTTTCAAATCCTGCAGCGCCGCCTCTGCTTCCGGAGTCCACTTCATGGGACCTGCCTTCTTCAAGATTTTGAAGAAAGGTAGGGCGCGTTCTGCAGACTTTGAAATGAACCTACTGAGGGCAGCCACACAACCTGCAAGCCTCCTGACATCCTTGACGCGCTTTGGGGCTTCTATCTGCTCAATGGCTTTAATCTTGTCGGGGTTGGCTTCAATCCCCCTCTATGACACAAAGAACCCGAGAAGCTTGCCGGAGGGGACTCCAAAGACGCACTTCTCGGGATTCAACTTGAGCTGTATCCTGCGCAGGTTCTGAAATGTCTCTTCCAAATCTTGGATCAGGGTATCCTTGCTCTTGCTCTTCACCACGATGTCATCCATGTAGGCCTCTATATTTCTGTGGATCTGTGGCTCGAAAGCAGTGTATACCACCCTTGCAAAGGTTGAGCCTGCATTCTTCAGTCCAAATGGCATGCGTATGAAGCAATAAGTGCCACATGGAGTGATAAATGCAGTCTTCTCTTCATCCTCTTTGGCCATAAAAATCTGATGATAGCCTGAGTACGCATCAAGAAAACAGAGTAGCTCACATCCGGCAGTGGAGTCAACGATCTGGTCAATGCGCGGCAAAGGGAATGGATCCTTGGGACATGCTTTATTTACATCGGTGAAGTCTATACATAGTCTCCACTTCCCGTTGGCCTTGCGCACGACGACTGGATTTGCCAACCACGTCGGATGGATCACACCTCTAACTAGGCCTGCTGCCTCTAGCTTCTTGATTTCTTCGTTGATAAATTCTTGGCGCTCCACGGCTTGCTTCCTCACTTTCTGCTTGATGGGCCGCACATGAGGACAAACAGCAAGCTTGTGCTCAATTACCTTCCTGGGAACACCGGGGATGTCAGATGGTTGCCAGGCAAACACATCCACATTCGCCCGCAGGAAGGCAACGAGCGCGCTTTCCTATTTGCTGTCGAGCGTGGCACTGATGGTGAAGGTACCACCAGTGCCGTCCTCCTTGGCGGACACTTTCTTGGTTGCCGGAGGAGCGGCCATCCCTTTCTTGCTCTTGCCGGTGGAGCTCGATGGAACGTCCTCGACGGCAGCGCAGCACTCCGAAGAGGTGCGGTTGCCGGAGTGGGTCCCAGAGCTCTTGCCGTACTTGGTCTTCATCTTCTTCCCCCCGGGAGCTTCAGCGGCAAGAGTATCCTTCTCGGCCGCGGCTGCCGCATCCCGGTAGATCTTGTCGGCGCAGACAAGCGCATCCTTCTTGTCGCCGTGGACAGTGATGACGCTTATCGGCCCCGGCATCTTGAGTACGTTGTAAGCATAATGGGAAGCTGCCATGAACTTGGCGAGGGCAGGACGGCCGAGTATTCCATTGTAGGGCAATGGAATATCGGCGACGTCGAAAGTGATGCGCTCAGTTCTGAAGTTGAGCTCCCCGCCAAAGGTCACCGGCAGAGTGATCTTTCCCTTGGGCTTGCTCCTTCCCGGGTTGATTCCTTGGAAAGAACCGGTTTCTTCGAGCTCGCCATCTGGAATTTGGAGTTTCTTGATCACAGCAGAGGAGATCAAGTTTAGCCCGGCCCCGCCGTCAACCAACATTTTGGTGACCTTGAGGTTGCGGATGGTGGGTGAGACCAGCATCGGCAAGCACCCGACCGCAGTGGTGCGGTCAGGGTGATCCTCAAGATCAAAAACGATGGGCGTGCTGGACCATTTGAGGAGCCTGCGCGACTCCACGGGCGGCTCTGCTGCATTCACCTCACGCACCCACTGCTTGAGTTGGCGGTGGGAGGTGTGCAGAGAGGCGCCACCGTCGACGCACAGGACCTCCGTGGCCTTCTGGAACTCCTGCTCGCTGTTATCCTCGTCCTCCATGTCTTCGTCGTCGTCTTCTTCGTCCTTGTCGCGGCCCCGGGGAGGTCGAACTCCTTGCCGCTGCTTGGCCTTGCCGCGGCATCCTCCCCGGCCGTTGAACGGCCGCTTCTTGCTTGTCTCTTCCCCGCCACCTTGGGCCTTCTCCTTGTCGCGCCTCTCGTACTCAGCCTTCTGCTGCTCGACGAGGTACTCGACGCGCTTGCAGTTGGAGAGATCGTGACCCTTGGTGCGGTGGATCTTGCAGTATTGCTTGTCGGAGCTGCCCGGCTTGTCGGCTGCCGCTACAGGGGCAGGCTCCTTGCCGGAGCCGCCAGCCTGCGTTTGCTTGGCGGGAGCCTCCTTGCCGGACTTCTCGACGGCAAGCACCTCCTTCTTGCCTTTCCTTCTGTTGTTCCGCCGCCGGCTCTTCTTTGCCGGGGCGGCGTCGTCGCTGTCGCTTCCTCCTGCGCTAGCATCCTCCCCGGGGAGTCTCCTCCCCTCTTCTGCGCAGGCGCACTTGTCAGCCAGAGAATAGAGCTCGCTGACATCCCGAATCTTGGTCATCGCCATTTCTTCACGCATGCGGCGGTTACGCACGTTCTGGTGGAACGCGCTGATAACCACGGCAGGGTGGACATCAGGGATGTTGTGCTGCACACGGCTGAAGCGTTGGATGTACTTGCGCAGGGTTTCGCCTTCCTTCTGGGCCAGAATGTGGAGATCGCTCTCCTGGCCGTGGGGTTTGTGGCCGCCGGTGAAGGTGCCGACAAACTGGTGGCAAAGGTCGGCCCAAGAAGAGATGGAACCTTCCGGCAAGTGCATAAGCCACGAACGGACGTTCGACTTAAGCACGAGCGGGAAGTAATTTGCCAAGATCTTCTCGTCGCGCCCCCCGGCAGCTTGCACCGCGATGGTGTAAACGCTGAGAAACTCCGAGGGGTGCGTCTTGCCGTCGTACTTCTCCGGTACGTCGGGCTTGAAATTCTTCATGCTGGGCCACTGGACGCGCCGCAGCTCGCGGGTGAACGCAGGGCAGCCTGCCGCGTACGGCAAGTCGCCTGGTTCACCGGGCGCGTGCGCGTCGACAGCGTTCCCAGCTCTCTGGTCCGATTGTCGCCGAGCTTCTCGGCGGCGCTCGATTCTTGTCCGAGCGTCTTCTTGTTGCCGGTCGTCGAGGACCTGGCGCTGGTCCCGACGGGCCCGCGGGTCCGACGAGGCTGTGGAGCCGTCGTCGGCGTTGTTCCGGCGGGGCGGCGTCTTCTGCTTCCGCGGCGGGGAATGCACGCTTGTCGCACCCCCGGCGGTCTTGTCGCCGTCGGCCTTCGTCTTCTCAGCTTGCCGCGGCCGCGAGGCCGCCGGCTGCTGTGGAGAATCGTTGTTGGCGAAGGCTATCAGGCTCTGGATGGTGGCCCTCCAGTCTTCGGCCTTGTCTGCCGCTGGAGGGAAGTCGAGGAGCAGTTGCGCTCTTGCGAGCGCTTCTGCTGGAGTGGAGGGGAACGCGGGCGAGCGGTGCGAGGAGCGGGATACGCTCGGACTTCTAACGGCGTTAGAAGGAGCGGGGTCCCGCGCCGGCGCCTTCGCTTTGCTTGTGCCCGGACGAGGGTCCGGGGCGTCCCGCGAGCCTCCGGTTTGGCCTTGGCCCAGCAAACGGATGCCACCTCCTGTGACATGACGCTGCTGGGTTGTTGTGTGCTGAGAGGGACGCGGTGCGTCCACGGAGACCGAGGTTCGGTCGTCCGTCCTGTTCTTGGATCTGGTAGCGCCGTGAGTGTCCTCGCCGGCGACTACCCTTCCGACGGCGTCTCCCCCGCCCACCGTTGGCTCCGGTGGCGGCGGGTGAGACGTGGACGGGCCTCCGACCTCCGAAGCCTTCTTCTTCGGGGCCATGGAGCTGTTGCTGGTGAAGTTGACAAATTCGGAGAGGTTGATGAAGAATGCGCCCGCGCGAGCGCCGGATCAGGTTCGCACAACCTCGACGCCCCCTACCTGGCGCGCCAAAGATGTCGGGGGAAACTGTCCACCACGAACACCTATGGGACCGGAGCCCCTTGTCTGTGCGGTACGAGGGCGGAGGGAGCACGAAGAGCAGATCGTAGCGAGCACGCGGGCAGTTTTACCCAGGTTCGGGCCGCGGTAGACGCGTAAAACCCTACTCCTGCTTAGTTATGTATTGAGTTGGAGAGCTCGGGAGCTTGAAGAAGCAGCTACACCGAGCGTATGAGTGATCTAGGTTCCGAACCCCCTCCACGTTGTGCATGGGCCTCCTTTTATAGTGCAAGGGGTCACCGACAGGTGTCAACGTAGGAGAAAGGGGTAAAAACGTAAAAGAGGTGGTAGTTGTAACAGTGCGGGAACAGTGAAGCTACAGTGCGTGAACAGTGGTCGCTACCTACTTTGACAGTGGGGGACAAGGGCATTTAATGCCCGTCGCCGTCGACCCCAAAAGCTCCCGCCCTTGCGTCTCCGTCCGCCACGGCGATGGATCCACCACCGTGGAGTGCCACCGTGTCCCCCAGGCTGCACAGCCATCCGCCACGCGTCCCTGGATAGGCCCCAGGGCGACGCGTGGGCCGATGAGCTGGAGCGCGGGCACACAGCGCAGCTCCCCCGGCAAGCACCTTGCCGGGGCCCTGATCTTGCCGGGCCCGGGAGCTTGCCGCTCCCCGAGCCCTCGCCGGGGCGCATATAGCGCCGAAGCGTGTCTTCTAGCCTTCCTGGCAAGCTCCTCTTGCCAGGGCCTTGTGCTAGTGGGGCAGTCTTGAGCCTGGTACGGCCTTCCCGGCAAGCTCCACTTGCCGGGGTCTCGATCTTCTGTCTTGTATACTTTGTTTTTGAATGGCTAAACATGGAGCAGAAAGGTCTCCGGCGAGCGCGTGGTAAACCCTGCCGCGGGAAGCTGCAACTGACCGTGCACAAGTTGGGGTACTGAGGTACCCCTACCTTAGTACACCGACACTCCACTAGCATGACTCTAATATCACTATCCTCATATCTCAAAACAATTATCAAGCATCCAACATCTCATCATATTCAATGCACTTAGTGTGATTTTTTTACTACATTGACATTGGATGTTTATCATGTGAAGACTAGTTTTTTAGCCTAAACACATTACCATGCTGTTTTAATAGACTCTCAAATAGATATAAGTGAAGCATGAGAGTTCAACAATTCCTAGGCCATATTTAACTCTCTCAAATAGGTGTGTCCAGCAAGGATGATTGTGAGAAACTAACAAGCAAAGACTCAAATTATACAAGACGCTCCAAGCAAAACACATATCATGTGGCGAATAAAAATATAGCTCCAAGTATAGTTACTGATGGATGAAGACGAAAGAGGGGATGCCTTCCCAGGGCATCCCCAAGCTTAGGCTTTTGATTGTCCTTGAATTCCTTGGGGTGCCATGGGCATCCCCAAGCTTAGGCCTTTGCTACTGTTTGTTCCATAGTCCATCAAAGCAATACTCAAAACTTGAAAACTTCACAACACAAAACTTAGACAAAAATCTTGTGAGCTCCGTTAGTATAAGAAAACAAATCTCTACTCAAAGGTACTGCAATGAATTCATTCTTTGTTTATATTGGTGTTAAACCTACTGTATTCCAACTTCTCTATGATTCATACTTCCCAATACTGCTCATAGATGCATTGAAATAAGCAAACAACACACGAAAAACAGAATCTGTCAAAAATAGAACAATCTGTAGTAATCTGCAGGTTTCGCCTACTTATGGAATTCCAAAAAATTCAAACTAAATTGGTAAAATTGAGGAACTTGTCTAGTAATCATTTGCAAAAAGAATCAACTAAGTAGCATGCTCCAGTAAAATCTGATGACCACTTTAGCGAGCGCTAACGTTTCTGTTTTTTCACAGCAAGATCACATAAACTTCACACAAGTCTTCTGAAAGGTTCTACTTGGCACAAACACTAAACAAAACATGAAACCACATCTAATCATAGGCTAGATGCTATATTTATTCACTAACAGCAACAAAAACAAAAAAAAATATAAAATTGGGTTGCCTCCCAACAAGCGCTATCGTTTTACGCCCCAAGCTAGGCACGATACAAGATAAATCTTGGTATTGACATCTTTGATCTTCACCCTTTTGATGGTGTCAAGCTCGAATCTGGGAGATTCCTTACGTTTCCCTTCATATTCGGAAATCTTTAGATCTAAAGCATCCAACCGCTTATTACAAAGACTAATCAACATATTCATGCGGTGGAGATTCCCACTAACACTTTTAAGAGGTTCAAGAAACTTTTCTAATATTTTTGTTACTTCGCATATTTTCTCAAAAACTTGCTTCTATTCAGGGGTTGCATTTTACCCTTTTTGGGGAGGTAGTGTTCCCACCATTCCCTCTATAATTTCATGTGCGATACTAGGATCAACTTCGATAAAATTCCCTTTGGCAACACAATCCAAGAGTTGTCTATGAGACATATTCAATCCAACATAAAAATTGCGAAGCAAGATTCTAAAATTCACCTCAAGGGTGCACTTACGATAAGATTCCATCATCCTAAACCAAGCATCTTTTAAATTTTCTCCTTGCTTTTGCTTTAAGTGAAGCACTTCAAACTCGGGACACAAAGGAGCAGATAAGGGACTAGCCATGATGACAGGCAAACAAGCAGCAAGCGAACGATAAACACACGGCGGAAGAAGGGCAAATAAAACGGCAAGGGTGAAGTGGGAGAGAGGAAAACGAGAGGCAAATAAATGTAATGCGAAGGATAAGGGTACTTGGTATATGACTTTTGCGTAAGCCTACCCGGCAACGGCGCCCGAAATTCTTCTTGCTACCTCTCGAGCTTGCGTTGTATTCCCTCGAAGAGGAAAGGGAGATGCAGCACATTAGCGTAAGTATTTCCCTCAATTTTTGAGAACCAATGTATCAATCCAGTAGGAGACCACACGCGAGTACCTCGCACCTGCACAAACAAATAAGAACTTCGCAGCCAACGCGATAAGGGGTTGTCAATCCCTTTACGGTCACTTACGAAAGTGAGATTTGATAGAGATGATAGTATATATTTTTGGTATTTTTGATTTATAAGAACAGCAAATAAAAGCGATAAAAGTAAAGTAAATGTAGATTGATATGTTGAGAATAGACCCGGAGACCATAGTATTCTCTAGTGGCTTCTCTCATGATAGCGATATTCTACGGCGGGTAAACAAATTACTATCAAGCAATTGATAGAAAAGCGAATAATTATGAGACTATCTAGGCATGATCATTGTATATAGGCATCACGTCCGAGACAAGTAGACCGACTCCTACCTGCATCTACTACTATTACTCCACACATAGACCGCTATCCAGCATGCATCTAGTGTATTGAGTTCATAAGAACAGAGTAACGCCTTAGGCAAGATGACATTATGTAGAGGTATAAACTCAAGCAATATGATATAAACCCCATCTTTTTATCCTCGATGGCAACAATACAATACGTGCCTTGCTGCCCCTACTGTCACTAGGAAAGGACACTGCAAGATTGAACCCAAAGCCAAGCACGTCTCCCATTGCAAGAACTATAGATCTAGTAGGCCAAACCAAACCAATATTTTGAAGAGACTTGCAAGGATATTATGAGCACACATAAAAAGTTCAAAGAAGAACCAAATATCTTTCATAGATAATCTTGATCATAAACCCACAATTCATCGGATCTCGACAAACACACCGCAAAAAGAGATTACATCGAATAGATCTCCTCGAAGACCGAGGAGAACTTTGTATTGAGATCCAGAGAGAGAGAGAGAAGAAGCCATCTAGATAATAGCTATGGACCCGAAGGTCTGTGGTAAACTACTCACAACTCATGGTGAGGGCGATGATGATGATGATGATGAGGAACTCCGTGATGGACCCCCCTCCGGTGGAGCTCCGGAACAGGCTCCAAGATGGGATCTTACGGGAACAGAAGGTTACGGCGGTGGAATTAGGGTTTTCTCTCTGTTATCGAAGGTTTCGGGGTACGTAGACTTATATAGGAGGAAGGAGGACACCGGGGGGGGGGGGTGCTCGGGGGGCCCACGAGGCAGGGGCGCCCCCTCTCGTGGACGCCCCGAGGCTCCCCTGACGTGGTTCTCAAGTCCCTCGTGCGTGATTTCCTCCAAAAATATCTCTCGCGAAGGTTTCATTCCGTTTGGACTCCGTATGATATGCTTTTTCTGCAAAACCCTGAAACAGGCAAAAATACAGCAATCTGGACTGGGCCTTTGGGTTAGTAGGTTAGTCCCAAAAATGATATAAAAGTGAATTATAAAGCCCATTAAACATCCAAGACTTCATAAATAATAGCATGGATCAATCAAAAATTATAGATACGTTGGAGACGTATCAGCCTTCCGAAAGTAATTTCTTCCCTTGTCTAGATCTTCAGGTTCTGAATCAGGCATGTCCCTAAGACTACACACCTTGAATGTACATTCGTCAATCTGATAGGCTGCCTACTTGCTAGACAGTTTTATTCTTCCTGGAATCTGCATGTTTTGTTCCTGTTAATTTTAATATTGTTTTTAAAACAATTTTGTTCAGGCAGGGCACACAATAGCAAGCGTATTAGATTTAACGATGGCAAAGAAAGCAATTTTTTTTACACTTTTGCCTTTGTTTTGATTGTTTCCATATGGAAAATGTAGTTTATTTCATACAACAGTCAAAGCGTGCCGTGCATGGTAATTAATATGATGTACATCAAATTGATGCTACTGTGAAATTAGAAGAATGTCATATGATGGCAACTATACTGAATTATATATGGTAACTACTGTTTTTTTGGTTGAGCATCTATACCATATTGTTCTCATGGCAAAATGGGTCATCTTGCATGGGAAATACTTTGTACTACACATGGCAATTACACTACGTCCCACATGGCATCCACACGGCATTCAAAGTGACAAATACCTTTTTTTTTACACAACACACGACAAATATTGTTTGTATTATAGTGATTTTTTTAATTATTTTCGATATTGACAGCATTGTACCACACATGGCAAATAGGACACCACGAGGATTCACTTACTTGTAAAATATTTTGTTGGTGTCTATCTTGCTCATCTGCCTTTCCATCGGTAAATTGTTAGTAATTTAGGCTGCTTGAGTGCAGTGTTTGCTTCTTGCTGCCGCTGAGACCCTAGTATTTTCTATTGCAAAGCTGAATACTGCTTGGCAAACTGCAGCAATGAGTTGCCAGGGATCACGTAACGCTTCAAAATAGCATTGAAACCCTCGTTGCGTTGCGTAGTCTGTAGAAATGGATAGAAGAACTGCATGAAGAAGGCTGGCACCCAGTATTTCCTCTTCTCCCACGGGTTCTTAAGTTTCTCGTTGTCCTAGACTTGGTATTTTTCAATCATAGCCGTCCAACTCCGTTCAAACTTTTCCACTATCAAGCTGTGGTCCACACACAACTCGAATGCCTTGTGTATATTTGGATGGTTAGCGAAGAATGGTCCTAGAGTCTCTTCAGCCATCTTAATAATATGCCACCTGCAGTGCCTGTGCACTGCCATTAGGAAGACCTCCTCTATGCCTCCACGTATGCTAAAGTCCTGGCCTATTATTATGTTCATCGGAGCAAGTCCACCCATGCACCCCAAGAAGGTTTTGAACAACCATGCATAACCATCAATATCTTCGTTCCGCATGAGGCCGTAACCGAACTACAAGGACTGATTGTGCTTATTTATTCCTATGATTGTAGCACATGGCATCTTGTACATATTTGTGAGATATGTTGCGTCAAACGAAATGAAATCACAGAAATTTTTGTAGGCTCTTCTTGCTGCACCATCCACCCAATACAGGTTTTTGACACGGTCCTCATTGTCTAGTCTTATTCTGTAGAAGAAATCAGGGACCTCTTTTGCTTTATCTTCGAAGTAGGCAATCATGTCTTCTATGTCAACCAACTTGCTCTCTCTGCGGTACTTTGTATTTAGGTTTGTGACGTCTGCTGGTATGGAGGGCATGCTAGTCAGACTACCATCTTTGCTGTGGACCAGGGACAATATCTGGATCATTCTTGCAGTACTAACATTGCAATCATATAGTAGTTTTACAAATTTCTTGAGGACTGAATCCTCTATGGGCGCTCAGAAATTTTACTAGGTCAAACTTCTCTTATCATATCATGGTTGTGTTCTTCGACATACTCGGTGACCACCCACTAGGCTCCATCTGTGTTTAGCTTCATTCTAGTAGGGCATTCCATCTTGAGAATGACTCCTCTCCTTCGTTCCGGCACGACCGACACAACACCTGTAGCCTTCTTGTTCTTCCATGCCCTGTAGAACCTTAGCTCACCCCTGTTCTACTCGTTAGTTTTATTTATATTTTTGTGGCACTTTGTGTTCACTGCAAATCCATGGAACAAAGTATAGATCTGATAGTAGTTCTTGGCATCTTCAAATGAACCAAATCTCTCTCCAACATAAGGTGGTTGAGTTGTCATGAATTCCGATTATTCATCTTCTTCTTCCCCTTGAGTTTCGTTGTCAGTTTCACCATTCACTTCAGTAATGGTGGTTGTTGCATCTGTTCGAACGTTGCTTGTGCTGGTGAACACAGGCGTGCTTGTCGTCATTGTTGCAACAATGGCAAGTTCTGACACAGATTCTGCATTGTTTGTGATATTATGGTTGACCTGCTCGTTGAACGACTCTTTCGTGTGCTCCGAGGTACTCGCAACAATTTTTTGTGTGAAAGTGTAACTAATCCCTGGGTGGTTTTGGTAATTAATAACAACATATAGCTCATTGAACTAATGACCATTCAAGTCAAATATTTCAGGAAGTCAATGACTGGCATGGCATGGACTAGAAATGTGGACCCCTCAAAATGCTAAGGACAAAGATTGGCAAAAGCACAAGACTTTATTTTCATTTTAGTGATCTAAGATCACATTGAGTCCATAGGAAAGCCAATACTATTAAAAGGGGACGAGGTGCTGCTTAATGATCTGGTTGCTGAAGTGCTTAGTGATATAGCTCCAAAAACCCTCAACCACTTTCTCATTTCCACATATGTCCAAACCCCAAAGTCAAACTCGCCCCCCACCGATTTGATCCATCCGGCGCCACCGAGTTCATTTGATATAGCCACCGCCAGAAACCCTAGACAATCCGGTCACACTGATACGAATCTCGGTCTCACCGAGATGGCCCTGCAAACTCTCTATTGCCTGTCGTAATTATTTTGGTCTCACCTAAATGTGCAATCAGTCCCACCAAGTTTGCTTGACCAATTCTCTGTATTGCTCTTTGCTGAAATCGGTCTCACGGAGTTCATGCAATTGGCGCCACCAAGATAAGGTTTTGCCCTAGCCCTAGCACATCGGTCACACCGAGTTGATCATGTCGGTCCCATCGAGATTCCTAACATTCACATTTTGAACTGCTTCGGTGTCACCGAGCTTGAAAGGATCAAGAAGAGGTGTCTAGAGGGGGGGGGGGGGTGAATAGACTCCTAGCAAGATAAAGTGACAACTTTTAATTTCTTCTTAAATTTAGGTGGATTTTTAGCACATGTTTAAACATTCACAATGCACAACAAGCATGCATAACAAGAGTACATAGGTATTGTAAAGTAAAGCATGCACCTTTGACTACTTGACCAAAATAAAAACCTAGCCTTTTCCCAATTTTAAGTCTTGGAAGATTTTAGCAATTAAGCACAAGTCAAGCAATCAACCTACACTTGCAATTCTAAGAGTATATCTGCGGAATCTAAAAAGTTGCATATGAAGGTAAAGGGAGGAGTTTGTAGAAGCAAACGCAAGGTAGACACGGAGATTTTTTACGCGTGGTGCCGATAGGTGGTGTTATCGTACATCCATGTTGATGGAGACTTCAACCCACGAAGGGTAACGGCTGCGCGAGTCCATGGAGGGCTCCACCCACGAAGGGTCCACGAAGAAGCAACCTTGTCTATCCCACCATGGCCATCGCCCACGAAGGACTTGCCTCACTAGGGTAGATCTTCACGAAGTAGGCGATCTCTTTGCCCATACAAATTCCTTGGTTCAACTCCACAATCTTGTCGGAGGCTCCCAAGTGACACCTAACCAATCTAGGAGACACCACTCTCCAAAAGGTAATAGACGGTGTGTCGATGATGAACTCCTTGCTCTTGTGCTTCAAATGATAGTCTCCCCAACACTCAAACAGCTCCTCATAGATTTGGATAGGGTGGAAGAATGATTTGAGTGGAAAGCAACTTGGGGAAGGCTAGAGATCAAGATACATATGGTAGGAATGGAATATCTTGATCTCAACACTTGAGTAGGTGGTTCTCTCTCGGAACATGTATGTTGGAAGTGTAGGTATGTTCTGATGGCTCTCTCCATGAATGAAGAGTGGATGGAGGGGTATATATAGACTCCACACAAAATCTAACTGGTACACACAATTTACCAAACTCGGTGGGACCGATTCATAGAACTCGGTCGAACCGATTTAGTTCATAACGTGACCGTTAGGCATTTTGGTGGGACCGATATGATCAACTCAGTAGGACCGATTTCATTAGGGTTAGGGCATAATGTAATCTCAGTAAGACCGATTACACAAACTCGGTGAGACCGATTTTGGTAATGAGCTTACAAACAGTAGGTCAGGCAAACTCGGTGGGACCGATTCGCTTGTTTTGGTTGGATCGAAACTTTATGAAGAGGCAACAGAGAGTTTGCAATGTTAACTCGGTGAGTCTGATTTTCACATCTCGGTTAGACCGAAATGTTTCAAATAGGAAAAAGAGAGTTTACATTCCCATCTCGGTGAGACCGAGATCCCTTTCGATGAGACTGAAGTGACTAGGGTTTTGACAGTGGCTATGTCAAATGAACCGGTGGCGCCAGATAGACAGTTTCGGTGGGGCCGAGTTTGACATTTGGTTTGGGACAAATGTGGATGTGAGAAAGTGGTTGAAGGTTTTGGAGTATATCATTAAGCACTGTGAGAAATAAAGCCATTAAGCAACACCTCATCCCCTTTTAATAATATCGGCTTTCCTATGGACTCAATGTGATCTTGGATCACTGAAATAGAAAATGTAGAGTCCGAAGCTATGAGCTTGAGCCAATCCTTTTTCCTTATCATCTTGATGGGGTTCCACATCCTTTAGTCGATGCCACTCCATTTTTTGAACTTGTCTGAAATATACTAGATGAAAACATTAGTCCTACAAGAGATATGTTGACATTAATTACCAAGATCACCCAGGGAGCACTTGTGCTTTCAATCTCCCCCTTTTTGGTAATTGATGACAACATACATCAAAGCTTTAGATAAAGATATGAAGAGTAACAAGTAAAGCTTTGGAAGAACATGTAACATGCATAGGCTCCCCCTACATGTATGCAATCATGTCAATATGGAATATAAGAGCATGTGAACGCATAGTCATGATAGAGCAAGCAATGAGTTACATGTATCTTTGCTATATGCATGAGAGCAAATGATATGAATATATGAAGTGTATCCTCATGTTCATGATTCCTTCTTGCAAACAATATGTACATTAGCAAGAAATCTTCATGCACATGAGTGTGATGCATATACTTACCTTGTGACCTTGAGTTGGCTTATGAAGGGATGAACCTGAGTAAACAAGGTTAGATAACACAGGTACATCTACTAGACAGAACAACCAAAGAGCCACAAGAGTACCAAGATTGGGATAACATGTAGAGAGTGAGTACTAGGTACTCTAGAATGCAGGCATGTTCCCAAAGGTAAAATATATGCAATGGATTCAAAGACTTTCTTCCCTAGCAGTGTTTCTCCCCCTGAATCTTATATTGGATAACAGAAGAAAGTAGGGAAACAGAATGAGAGCAAAACAGATCAGATCAATAAGATAGACACATCTTTACCCTCTTAAAAACATGTGGCTTCTCTCCTCTTTAACACCAAGCATCTGGGGCATGTGATTCCTTTCTCCCCCTGTTTGAAATATTTTCTCATTAAGCTTAAGCTTTGATGTGAACTCTCTCTCCCCCTTAAGCTTTGATGTGAACTCTTGCTCCCCCTTTGACATCAATTTCCAAGCAGGGATCTTCTAGAGTGTGAGTCAAAATAGGTTTGGTCCTTGAGTCACAAAGCAGAGCAGTATAAAAATGTGATGCTGGTAGAGGACAAGTATCATTGAGTGGAGCTGGAACAAATAAGCAGGATGCAAATGAAAAATTGTCTCCTCAGTATTGAAATTGGTTACACCGAGTTATTTCCTTCGGTGGCACCGAGATGGTTTGGTTTGACCAAGAGAGGCAAATCGATGTGTCCGAGTTCAACATAGAGAGAACAAGTGTCTTCTCAGCTCACTAGGCAAATGAAGTCTCACAAAGATTTGCAAGGAATTAACTGAAGGATTTGCAATGAATTGGATACAGAAAATGCAGAGTAAAAACAGAGAAAAGAAAATCGAGATGAAGTTTTTTTTGTTTTAAAAGAAGGGAAACAAAATGCAAGGAACAAATGCAAGAGCACAAGGAAACACTAGTGAACTTCATCTAGAATTGGTCGGTGACAAAGTCACCTATGTTAGAGTATATTGACTTAGGAGTCAAGTGAAGACACTTGATCATAGGTCATACTCATCGTTTAAGCTCAAAATGGGGTTGCCATTTTTCATTCAAGCATTTTGATGTATTCTCATCTTGTTGAGTTGCTTTCACCCATGTCTTGGGGTAAAGCTTCTCTAAGATGGAATAACATACCCTGGGTGGTGGTGTTGATCTTGATCATGTAGTTGAACTTGTGTGGGTTGCTCAAGGTTGATGTAGCTCACCAAGAATTGGGAGCACCACTTGTAGTTTGAGTTCGTCTACCTACATGGGTTAGATTTGCAAGGAAGAGCACTTGTGTATCCAGAATGACAATCATGAAAACTTGATACCAAATGAAATTTGATATATAGAAATTGTCAAAGGATATGTTGAAGGGATTCATGCTTCCTTGTTTTCAACCACCATATTGTAGAGACTTGGTGATGTAGAGATTGCTCAAGATGTGAGTGAGTTGCAATCCCATAGTTTTAGATTCTTCCAAGTGCCTACAAGGGTTAGATAACATGCAAGGGTACAAATATATCCAAGACATATGATCAACATCATAAGAGAAATATCAAGAAATAGTCAAAGGCTCATGTCTTGCATGTACCCAAATGGAGTTCGTACTCCAAGTTTGAAGCATCAATAATGTTCAATTCACCTCTCAATCTGCAAAACACTTTCTCATCAAGTGGTTTAGTAAATATATCCGCTAATTGCTTATCGGTGCGAACATGTTTAAGATTGATATCACCCTTAGCAACATGATCTCGAATGAAATGATGACGAACTTTAATATGCTTAGTTCAAGAATGTTGCACGGGGTTATGAGCAATCTTAATAGCACTTTCATAATCACAAAGCAATGGAACATGTTTCACATTGATCCCATAATCTTTAAGAGTTTGGGTCTTCCAAAGTAATTGTGCACAACATGAACCAGCGGCAATGTATTCCTCTTAGGTAGTGGATAAGGATACCGAGTTTTGTTTCTTGGAGGACCAAGACACAAGAGATCTACCAAGAAGTTGACAATTACCCGAAGTGGACTTTCTATCAACCTTGTCTCCGGCATAGTCTGAATCGGAGTAGCCAACAAGATCAAAAGAGGACCTCTTAGGATACCAAATGCCAAAATTTGGTGTATGAATTAAGTATCTCTTTATCCTTTTCACAGCCTTAAGATGACATTCTTTAGGGGCCACTTGATATCATGCACACATGCACACACTTAGCATAGTATCGGGATGGGAGGCACATAGATATAACAATGAACCAATCATAGAGCGGTAAACCTTTTGATCAACCGGTTCGCCATCCTTAGTCAAGTCAAGATGTCCACTAGTAGGCATGGGTGTGGTCATACCTTTGCATTCTTGCATGTTGAACTTCTTGAACAAGTCCTTGGTATACTCTGTTTGAGAAATAAAGGTACCATCCTTAGTTTGTTTGATTTGCCAACCAAGAAAGAACTTGAGTTCACTCATCATAGGCATCTCAAACTTTTCCGACATAAGCTTTCCATACCTTTCACTAAAATGGGGGTTATTAGAACCAAATATGATATAATCAACATAAATTTGGCACACAAATAATTCACCATTAACCCTTTTAGTAAAAAGTGTAGAATCTAATTTTCCAATCTCACAGTCTTTTTCAATAAGGAACTTGGTCAAGCATTGATATCACGCTCTAGGAGCTTGTTTAAGACCATAAAAAGCTTTGTGAAGTTGTAAACATGATCGGGTTTCTTAGGATTGACAAACCTGGGAGGTTGTTTAACAAAATCTTCCTCCTCAATTTCACCGTTGAGAAAAGCACTTTTAATTTCCATTTTGTACAAGGTGATATCATGATGATTAGCATAAGCATGTAAGATGCGAATGGACTCAAGTCTAGCAACGGGGGCATATGTCTCACCGTAGTCCATACCTTCGACTTGAGTGTAGCCTTAGGCGATGAGACGTGCTTTGTTGCGGACGACTTGACGATCTTCATCTTGCTTGTTGCGAAACACCCATTTGGTACCGATGATGTTGTGGTTGTTGTCGGGCTTCTTGACCAATGTCCACACTTAATTTCTCTCAAAGTTGTGTATCTCTTCATGCATAGCATTCACCCAATCTGGATCATCAAGAGCATCTACAACCTTCATAGGTTCAAGGTTACATATGAAAGAGTAGTGTTCACAAAAGTTAGCTAAACGAGATTTAGAGCGAGTGATTCTCCCGGTTTGGATGTCATTGTAGATTTGCTCTACGGGATGATCTCTAGCAATTCTTGCTCTAACTCGTGAAAGCTTTTGCTTGGGTCGAGGTGGAACATCCTCTTCATCTTTTTCTTCTTCTTGTCCTTCTTCATTGTTGTTGGTGTTGTTGTCCCCTTGTGGAGGTGAAGACGGAGGTCGATGTGTTTCATCTTGATGCATTTCCTTGTCTTCTTCATCATGTCTTGTCCCACTTGTGGATGCCTCCAAGTCAACTTGTGGTTCACCTTGTCGTGAGGTAGAAGCTTCCACATGGATGGACGAAGTACTCTCTTTCACCTCTGTTGGACGGATCTTGCCAATAGACAAGTCTTGAATTGCTTGCGAAGGATCTTTATCTCCTACATCAATTGGCAATTGCTCTATTTGCGAGCCTTAGATTCATCAAACTTCACATCTACCGTCTCTTCAACTTTTCGGGTGAAATTGTTGTAAACATAGTAAGTGTGAGAGTTTGAGCCATAACCAAGTAGGCTACCTTCCTGAGATTTAGGAGCAAATCTAGAACGATGATGCTTATCAAGAATGTAGCACTTTGAGCCGAATACTCGAAAGTATCCAACTTGGGGTTTGTTATCGGTGATAAGCTCGTATGCCGTCTTGCCGAGAAGCTTGTGAAGATAGAAGCGATTTGTTGCATGACAAGTTGACTCAACGGCTTTCGCCCAAAAGTGTCTTGGCGTCTTGTACTCATCAAGCATCGTTCTTGCCATCTCGATGAGTGTCTGGTTCTTCCTCTCAACAACTCCATTTTGTTGAGGCGTGTACGTAGCCGAGAACTCATGTGAGATCCCTTCTTCGTCAAGAAAGGTATCCACATTTGCGTTCTTGAACTCTGTTCCGTTGTCGCTGCTGTTAGAAGGGAGAGAGAGGTTTGATGGAATTGTTGATGTATTGCTTGACCCTCGTGGTATATATATATATAGCCGGTCTATTCTCATAACATTATGAGAATAATATTCTCCTAACACTTCTGAACTGCATTGTAATACTGCATTGGAAAGCTATGCGCACTACTTCCTTCTTCTGTTGCGAACCACATAGAGGGGCAGTAGGAAACCTTCATGGAGCAGCGTTTCTGGCTAGCTTGATCGATTTCTATTGTTTTTTTGTGTGTGCGCTGATTTAATATGTGATTAAACACGCAATTCAACGAAAAAATGACGGAAATCATTTGATTTGGCGGATCTGCATTTGTTCTTCCGCTCATGCAGGAGTTTCGCATCCTGCTGGTTGTTCATATTCGATTTTATAGCATGGTCCTAGTGAGTTACTAATTTCGCGTTCATGTTTGTGTTATTCCGCGACAGATTAATTTGCTAACAGGATTGAAATTTTAGTATAATTGGTCAAGTATCTCTCTGTTCTAGCCCAAAAACGTCAGTTCTCTGTCCTTCCCCGTCCGGATCGAAATTGTTGTGTTTCTATGCAATTTTCTGTTGTTTTCGGCAATTATGTGCTGCCTTGATCCTATCCGTATGAATTGCAGCGGATTAAGTTGTTAATTTTGAAGAATTTAATTTTTGTCCATGTTTTTTGTGTTCTTGCGGACGCCACTGGCTCTGGTCGTTACTCAAGATGTTTTTTGAGATTGTTTGCATTATATATTTGTTAGAACTGCATTGCTGGCTGTGTTTTTCGTCTGCGAATCGTTGAGGGGTGAACTGCAGTAATATGCAATGAGCGGTGAATATTGTAGCGCGGTGAACTGCATTAATATGCAATGCGAGCCTGTATGAACTGCATTACAGCCACGGGGGTGTGGGGGACTAGTTTAATAAGTTTTTTTTGCTTGGTCAAGCGCGGTGGACTGCAGTAATATGCAATGCGAAATGCACATTGTTATGTAACCGCACTGCTTTATTTGTCGTTTTTTTGTGTTGTGTCTTTACATATATATATTGGTGGGTCAATTGGCTCCCCTCCCACCTTATCCCTGGCGGCTCCTGTCTCACCTTATCCCTGGCGGCGCCACTCTTCCTCGATCTGTTTTTTTCCCATCCAGACCCTACGCCTGGCAATGGATTGCGTGTGCGGCTGCCTGGCAAGGTTGGAGCCCATGCTGGAGACATGCGTTTTTTCTGAAGGGTTGGTTCTGAACCAGAGGCAGCGGCACAGCGCGCTCTGTCCCCTTCTCTATTCTTCAGGTATTGGATTTCGGGCTCCATTCGTCCATCAGATGACTGACGATGATGTCAGTGATTCATGGGTATGTATTTCTCGCATATTCTTTTTCATGTGTTGTTTGTAGTTAACACTATCTGAATTTTTGTAGCAGTATAAGTGCACTAAGTATAAGTGAACTGCTTTTTCACACAGAAGTTTTATTATGAACATTGTAGGAGCAGCAACAATTTTGTCTAGTTAATATTATTATATGTTGACATTAATATTTTTTATGAAGATTGTAGCAGCAATTTATTTTCTGAAGATTGTAATCTTTTTCTTATTTATTCTGTTCTTGTTGTTTTGCTTGCAGAAATTCCCTTCTGGTCTAGTCAGGGTAACAGAAAGCTGTGTTAATTTGGTCTTGGTTAGCAAGAATGGATATCATGATGTTGATGTTATGTATTCTGTTGGCTCTGATGATTGTTTGGTTCTCAAAGATGGCTGGAAGCAATTTGTGGAGGAAGCTGGTCTTCAGGCTCGGGATGTTGTCATGGCTAAGTTTTATAGGCATGCAAAGTGTTTGGAAATCAAGTTAAATTTGCTTTAGATCAGTCTTGCTTGAGCAGCAGCAGCATGAGACATTTCTGTTGTAATAATTTGACATTTTTGTGTGGCTTCTAGTGTATTTCCTATAAGAACTCTGAGTATAAATGAACTGCTTTTCACATATAGTTTTTCATGTGCATCCTATTAGCAGCAGCAGTTGAAGAATATACATACTGGAAACACCCACTGAGCTTTTTTTAATCCACATACGAAACTAGAGTTTTTTAATAAAAGAGGACTGCATCAACCATTATAATAGCAGCAGTTTTGTGAAAGAATACTCTCTGTGAACTGCTTTGATAGATTATTTTTTATGTGTATCCTAGCTCCAGCAGCAGTTTGAAGCAATATACATACTGAAAACAGACTACTGAGAACTGCATATTGTTGATAGATACAAACGAAGGTTCTGCGCTCATAATTAACAAAGTACATCATCAAGCAAACTAATGCAACATAAGCAAACATTGTGCCAAAGCAAATTACAACGAAAGGAAACTAATCTACATAAGCAGAAGGAAACAAATCGAGCACTTGCGACAGGAATCCTTGGCTATCAGCATCTGGCCTGCTTCACCAGTTCCACCCGTTGGAGTTGGAGGTGGAAGTTGATCCCCCTTTGCCCCCCACCCTCCAGAATGACCTCGGGCGCTTCCTGGTCTTCTCTTTTTCAGAGCGCGGAGGCCTTTCTACACTGTGGTGATTCGGTTCCATACCTCGAACGCAGTGTAGGCGTCCTTGGCAGCATACTCGATGTGCCTCGTGCTAAGAATCGAAGTCCACAGGCTGTGGTCGTGGTCTGTCATCTTTGTCTTCATGTCTGCGTATTCTTCGTCGATGATGGCAGCATCTACATCGCCAAGTGAGTCCAGTGGCTTCATTCCATCAGGCACCCTCCAGTTCGCCTGAATGTCGACGAAGTTGGGGATGTGGAGGTTGCAGCTTGAAAGCTTCTCCTTGTCCTGCTCGATGCAGAAACCAGCGAACTCGAACCTAAGGGAAGTGAACCGCAAGTTATACTTTTCAGAACTGCATACATAGACATATATAACTGCAACACATACTCGGCAGACATAATTGCTTACCTTGGATCGCCGAGGAACCTGTCGAAGGGGATGCATCTCTCGCCCATTGTACCACATACGTGGAAAAGAAGCACTGGGTGGTACTTGCCGATGGATAGTTGAATCAGGGCCGCTCTGCTCTTGTTGGATGTGTACTCGAGGTCGATGCTGACGATCTTCTGGCGGCGCCGCTGGAGAATAGCCTTGTACTCTTCGACGTACATCGCCATGGCGTCCACGCCGTTGGTGTAGATCACCTTGAGCTTGGTCTTTCCGTGCGCATGGACATCGTCGTAGGTCTTGGTGAACGGCATGGCTGGAAAGAGGAGCAACAGGAGGAGGAAGGGCAGCATCATGTGTTTGTGCGGACGATCAGGTTGATGGAGCACGGGATTTAAAGGGGAGCGGCAGCAACTTCTGGCGAGGCCACGATCTCGTCCCGCAACCGTGTTGGCGATCGTGGGTTCGTGATGACCGTGGCCTTCGCGCGGCTTGCAACCGACCGGATAGAGGAGCGGGGGCGCGGCGCTTCGGGCGATAGTGGGCGCATTTATATCGGGCAGGCGAACCGAATCGTTTTCCGTAAGCGAACTGCATCGCTTCAGAAGCCGAATCATTTTCCGTAAGCGAACTGCATCGCTTCAGAAGCCGAATCGTTTTTCGTAAGCGAACTGCATCGTGTTACAACCGAGATGTTTTTTTATTTTTTGTCTATGACCTGTGGGCCTGTTGGCCTTTTATTCATTAAGTCACTCTTGCAGCCCCCTTGGCCCCTTCCGCTTCCTCCCCCCCGCACCCGCACAGAAATCCCCCTGCCCTCGTGCTCTCATGGTGGAGAGCGACGACGCCCGCAGCCGCCGCCGTCCGTAGGGGCTCTTTCGTGGTGGACAGCGACGACGCCCGCAGCCGCCGCCGTTCGTAGGGCGCTTCCTCCGCCGTCGCCGTCCACACCGCCTCGTCCGACCGTCACATCGTGTCACGGTGAGCCCCGAATCGCCCCCAACCCGCTCCAGATCTTGTGCTAGGATTATTTTTCGAGGCAGCATCCTCTTCTTAAGTTTGTTTTGTATGCTTGAAATTGCAACGCCCTATGGATTGAAAGTTTTTCTCTCCCTGTTTTTGGGGTTTGCTGTCTAGGGTATAATTATTATCCCTTTCTGATTGCAGACACAACATGGCTTCTTCCTCCCCAATTGATGCCTCACCAGTTAGAACGGCTTCCCCATCTGGTACTACATCAAAGTGAACTGCATTTTTCATACAGGGTCAATTTGCTTCTTTGTTGAACGAAATAGTGCACTGCATCTTAGATTCCTTTTTAGCAAGGCCCATTTTTTCAGACATGTGGCAAACTGATATGAACTGCCTCAAGTTAATTGTTTTTACTTTTTTGGAATGACATTAAGTTACTTGTTATGTTTTAATTGTTAAACATAAACTGCTAAAAGAGCACTGCATTTGGACATTGCTTTGTATTTTTTTATCTATCCACTATGCGGTTGCCAAATTGATATGAGCTGCATTAAGTTTTAGTTTTTGCCTCTTACATAACTGCATGAATTTGTTTTGTTTTGTATATCTAAGCGCACTTCTTTTTATATGTGGTCAATTGGTCACTGAACGAATTAGTGCACTGCATCATATATCCCTTTACCAATGTCCATTTTCAAACACGCGTCAATATGATATTCAAGCGACATGAACTGCATTTAGGTTTACTGTTATGTTTTAATTATCAAACATAAACTGCTGAAAAGAGCACTGCATTTCTACATTTGTGTTTCCAAGTTGATATGAGCTGCATTAAGTTTAGGTCTCCCTCTCACACACATATCTTTCTTATGTTTTTCTCACCCACAGTTTTATCTCCTGGTGGGTCAGGGGGTGGTGGTGTTAACTATTTGATTACACGTTATTTCACAGCCGATGTTGTCGGTGGCGGTACATCTGATCAGGGCAGCATTCTACCTGAATTGAGTGAAACCCAGTCGCGATCTGTTGATGGCACAGAACCAGTTACACAGGATTGGATGGTCCGTGATCAGATTGCAGCTGATGTTGAGAGGAAAAGGCAGAAAGCGATTGCGCTCGGTAATACTTTCGTGAAGGCCCATAAGGCGAAGCAAGTAAAGTTTGAGGAGGGTAAGGAGATAGGAAGGAGGATTGCAGATTCAAAGAAGTCTGCTAAGTTTGCCCCCGCAAAGAATCCTGTGAACAGAAAACTCAACACTGTTGCAGAGCAAGGTCTAAGTTCTCCACGCCGGAGCCCGCGTGTTGATTACTCAAAGAGACCTAATTATGCCGAGGTTAATGTGGATGGGATTCAAGGAAAGCGGAGACGTGCGGACGATCACTCTGGTGTTGATTCTGAGCGTCGATCTAAGCTTGCGCGGGAAAATGCAGCTGAAGAAGCGCTGGACAGTGATTCTGATGAGGAGGATGTTGATGTTAGTAAGGTATACGCTGTTTATTTATTTTTTCTTCTGTTTTTTAAGTTGTTTGGCATGAGTTTGCTGATGTGAACTGCATTTTTTATTCTTTTTTTTGTAGACTGCTAAGAGTACCAAGAGGAAGAGGTCTGAAGATGATGTTGCGCATGAATGGTATTTTAACAAGACTGTTCGGCTATCCATTCCAAACGTAATCAAAGCTGTCGCTTTGTTGGGTGAGGCGCATAGAACTTTGGTGCGGGAAGTAGATTTTGGCATTGTCTTTGACCTGAAATTAGAGAAGAATGTTTCTCGTGTTTTGATGTGCAAGCTGATGGGAAAGATCGACCCTGATACGATGAGATTGGACTGCGGGTCAAGCAAGGTTCTGGAAATCAATCGTGAGGCTGTCCATCACATTTTTGATTTCCCTATGGGTTCTCACACTGCTCCCAGGCCTGCTGCCAGCGGGCATGATGATTCGCTGACTAATCTGAAGGATGAACTTGGTTTCAACCGTTCTCGGAGCATAGATGCGAAGGACCTGCTTATTTTACATCGCACGCTGGCTGCGGACCCTGCGAAGGTTAATAAGACTGTGAAGGTTTTTTCTCTCATTGTTTTCTAGTGCTTGCCTTGTCCCAGCCCCGCAACTCGGTTGTCCAGGGTAGCTGCTATGGTTGAAAACTTGGATTTTGCATCTATGGCTAGCATGGACTTTTGTCAGCTTGTTGTCGACGAGCTGCAGGCCGCTGTGTACAAGTGGAATTCTAAAGGGAGCAAGCAGAACTGCGCTGAGGGTTGCACCATCGTGCCCCTATTCATGTACCTCGATTGAATCTTTGAAAAGTATCGGTTATGGATAGACGCACGCCACGCGCCGCAATACTGTCCCATGTGCAGTTGTAGAAGATTCACAACGCCGACATTATTGTCAGGGGAAAGATACACCTAGACTCTTACAAGTTTGGCAAGCTGCCGGTCAGTGCAGAGCCAGCCTTTGTGTTTGTTTTATTCCTTTTTTTCGCGCATGCTAAATTTGAACCTCTTATGTACTTTTTTTTGTGAACTGCATCTCTTTTTTTGTTAATTTTTTCAGGGGAAGGCGGAAGCGAACATTGGGTACAAGCGGACTGCAGTTGCCGAAGCGCCTGAAATGTTTTGTGAGCCTCTTGCTAGGGCGGCTCCAATTCGACGGGGTCGTGGTTTTGCTAGGGCGGCTGCTGGAGGTTTTTCTGGCCAGGCTTCTGCTGATCGCAATAAATTTGTTCAGGTCGATGAGCTTCTCGACAGGGTCATCAATTTAACTAGTGATTTCCCAACATCCGGTTCCAGGATGAGGAATATTGCTGGATTGTTTCCTGAAGGCAAAGGCCCTTCTGAAGCAAAAAACGAGGCCGCTCATAACTTTGACCGTGGGCAGCTTGAATTCCTTATGCAGACAGTTACGAATATCAGGTCTTCATTCGTTCAGTTTAAGCAGTCTCAGGACGACAAGTGTGCTAGGTATGAGCAGGAAGCTGAGGCATTTGTGAAGGAAATGAACAGACATGAAGATGTTGTCCGGCCTTCTTTGCCTGACCCCGCAGATGTGGATGTATGTTTTTTTTCATATGTGAATAGTTTTTTTACCCATATTTGTTATCTATTTTTTCTGTGAGTTTGTTGCATTGACTATTTGTTTTTCGCATCCTTTTGTTCTTTTCGTAGTGTGGAGGAGAATCTTCTAAGGTTAACGCTTGTCGTGATGATGACCACCAGGACCACCACGGTGTTGATTCTGATTATTTGCTTGACAGGCCATTGTCCCCCATTGACGAAGCTGCCAAAGACAAACCTCTTGACGAAGGCGTCATCGACAAGGTTTGATTTCTTCCTTTTTTTTGTTACAGTGAACTTCATTGTTTAATTTTTTGTAGTGTCCAAAACAGACAATTATATTTTTTCCACCAGCAGTGGCATCGAACTGCAGTTTTTAACTTTTTTTGTATTTTGTGCACCAGTAGTGGTAGTGCACTGCAGTTGTTGTTTAGAGAAGAAGCATCATCTTTTTTAGCAGTGAACTGCATGATCTGGTGTTGGTTTTTTAGTTGTAGAACTGCAGATTTGGATAATAGTTTTGTTTATGTTTTTTTGTTTTTGGATGCCGAATCAAACGTGGAAATACATGGGAAGGAGGCAGAGGGTAACGCTGGCAAGGACGAGGAGGCTGACTAGTGTAAAGAGATGGAAGGCGACGCTTCTCTGGTGAGTATAGAGAATTTTACATTTTGTGTTTTATTTTTTATTTTTCATGGGATCTTCATGGTCCGTTTTATTAGTGAACTGCATTCTATCTTTTTTGTGTAATGTATTTTATTTTTTAACTCATCAGAACTGCGGATTAAATGTTGAAATCCAAGCGGAGCGCAACATTGAGGATGATAATGTGGAAGGGAGAGGAGGGGATGAGCCTGATGCGGAGGTTGATAAGGCAGAAGGTAGAGAAGGAGAGGAGTGTCCTGTTGAGGCTGACAAGGCATAAGAGTGTCGGTGTACTAAGATAGGGGTACCTTAGTACCCCAACTTGTGCACGGGCAGTAGCAGCTTCCCGCGGCAGGGCTTACCACGTGCTCGCCAAGAACCTTTCTGGTCCCTATGAAGCCATTCAAGAACAAAGTATACAAGGCAGAAGATCAAGGCCCTGGCAAGAGGAGCTTGCCGGGAAGGCGCACCAGGCTCAAAATTATCACTTTAGCACAAGACCCTGGCAAGAGGAGCTTGCCAGGAAGGCCAAGGAATACATACCTCAAGAGATGCCTCGGCGTGTCGTGCGCCCCGGCAGGTCCCGGAGAGCGACAAGCTTCCGGGCCCGGCAAGACCACGACCCCGGCAAGGTGCTTGCCGGGGAAACCTACGCTGTGTGCCCGCGCTCCAGCTCATCTGCCCACGTGTCGCCCTGGGGTCCTCCCAGGGGCACATGGCAGGCGGCTGTGCAGCCTGGGGCACACGGTGGCAAGCCACGGTGATGAGGCTACCGCCGTGGCGAACGGAGGAGCATGGACGGACGCTTTTGGGGTCGACGGCGACGGGCATTTAAGGCCCTTGTCCCCCACTGTCAAAGTTAGGTGAAGACCACTGTTCATATACTGTTCATGCACTGTTGCAACTACCACCGAATTTACACTTTTACCCTCCTCTACGTTGACACCTGTCGGTGACCCCTTTGAGCTATAAAAGGAGGCCCATGCACAACGTAGAGGGGGTTCGGATCCGAAACCTAGACAACTCTCTCGCTCGGTGTAGCTAGTACCGTAGCTCTTCAAGCTCCCGAGCTCAAGAACTCAATACAACCCAAGCAGGAGTAGGGTTTTACGCGTCCGCGCGGCCCGAACCTGGGTAAACTGCCCATGTGTGCTCCTCGATCTGCTCTTCGTGCTCCCTCCGCTCCCTTACCGCAACGTAGAAGGGGCTCCGGTCCCATAGGTGCTCGTGGGAGGACAGTTTCCCCCGACATCTTTGGCGCGCCAGGTAGGGGGCGTCGAGGTTGTGCGAACCTGATCCGGCGCTCACGCGGGCGCATTCTTCATCAACTTCACCAGCTTCATCAACCTCATCGCCAGCATCAACATGCCTCCGAAGAAGAAGGCTTCGGAGGTCGGAGGCCCGTCGGCGTCAATCCCACTGCCACCAGAACCAACGGTTGGTGGAGGAAACGTCGGGGGAAGGGTGGTCGCCGACGAGGAAACTCACGGCGCCACCAAGTCCAAGGACAAGACCGACGACCGGGCAAACTCCAAGGCCTCGGCGTCCGTGCACGCACCACGTCCTTCTCAGGAGGTGCAAGACCCGCAGCGGCGTGGTGCGGGAGGTACCATACGCTTGCTGGGGCGTAGCCAAGCCGGAGGATCGCGGGATGCTCAAGGCCAGCGCGCTGGTACGAGCAAGGCGCGGTCGCCGGGGCGAGAAACTGCTCCTTCTAACCCTGTTAGAAGTCCGAGCATATCTCGCTCCTCGCACCGCTCGCCACCGCTCCCCTCCTCTCCAGCAGAAGCTCTAGCAAGAGCGCAGCTGCTCCTCGACTTCCCTCCAGCGGCAGACAAAGCCGAAGACTGGAGGGCGACTATCCAGAGCCTCATCGCCTTCGCCAACAACGACACGCCGCAGCAGCCAGCGACATCGCGGCCGCGGCAAGTCGACCAAAAGAAGGCCGATGGTGACAAGACCGCCGGGGGTGCAACTACCGTGCACTCCCCGCCGCGGAAGCAGAAATCGCCACCCCGCCGGATCAACGTCGACGATGACTCCACGGCATCGTCGGATCCGCGGGCTCGTCGTGACCAGCGCCGGGTCCTCGACGACAGGCGGCAAGAGGACGCTCGAACCCACATCGAGCGTCGACGAGAAGCCCGAAGACAATCAGATCAGCGCGCTGGGACCGCTGTAGACGCGCACGCGCCTGGTGAACCAGGCGACTTGCCGTACAGGGCAGGTTGCCCTGCGTTCACCCGTGAGCTGCGGCAAGTCCAGTGGCCCAGCATGAAGAATTTCAAGCTCGACGTACCCGAGAAGTACGACGGCAAGACACACCCCTCGGAGTTCCTCAGCATTTACACCATCGCGGTGCAGGCTGCCGGGGGACGCGACAAGAAGATACTAGCTAACTACTTCCCGCTAGTGCTTAAGCCAAACGTCCGGTCTTGGCTTATGCACTTGCCGGAGAGCTCCATCTCTTCATGGGCGGATCTATGCCAGCAGTTTGTTAGCGCTTTCACGGGCGGCCACAAACCCCACGGCCAGGAGAGCGATCTCCACATCCTCGCCCAGAAGGAGGGAGAGTCCCTGCGCAAATATATCCAGAGATTCAGCCGCGTCCAGCACAACATTCCCGACGTCCACCCTGCCGCGGTTATCAGCGCGTTCCACCAGAACGTGCGTAACCGCCGGATGAGGGAGGAGATGGCCATGACCAAGATCCGGGACGTCAGCGAGCTCTATGCTCTGGCTGACAAGTGCGCGCGCAGAGGAGGGAGGAGACTTCCCGGAGAGGATGCTGGCGCAGGAGGAAGCGACAGCGAGGATGCCGCCCCGGCAAGGAAAAGCCGGCGGCGGAACAACAGAAAGAAGAAGAGCAAGGAGGTGCTGGTCGTCGAGAAGTCCGGCAAGGAGGCTCCCGCCAAGAAGGCACAGGCTGGCGGTTCCGGCAAGGAGCCTGCCTCTGTAGCGGCAGCCGACAAGCAGGACGGCTCCGATAAGCAATACTGCAAGATCCACCGCACCAAGGGCCACGATCTCCAAAACTGCAAAAGGGTCGAGTACCTCGTAGAACAGCAGAAGGCTAAATACGAGCGTGGCGACAAGGAGAAGGCCCAGGGAGGCGGAGGAGAGCCCAGAAAGAAGAGGCCGTTCAATGGCCGGGGAGGACGCCGCGGCAAGGCCAAGCAGCGGCAAGGTGATAGACCTCCCCGGGGCCGCGACAAGGATGAGGAAGAAGACGACGATGACGACATGGAAGAAGGAGACTACAGTGAGCAGGAGTTCCAGAAGGCCACAGAGGTTCTGTGTGTCGACGGAGGCGCCTCTCTGCACACTTCCCACCGCCAGCTCAAGCAGTGGGTGCGAGAAGTGAACGCAGCTGAGCCGCCCGTCGAGTCACGCATGCTGCTGAAGTGGTCCAGCACGCCCATCATCTTCGACCTTGAGGACCACCCTGACCGCACAACTGCGGTCGGGTGCTTGCCGATGTTGGTCTCGCCAACTATCCACAACCTCAAGGTCACCAAGATGTTGGTTGACGGCGGGGCCGGCCTGAACTTGATCTCCTCAGCTATGATCAAGAAACTACAGATCCCCGACAGCGAGCTCGAGGAAACCGGGTCGTTCCAAGGGATCAACCCGGGAAGGAGCAAGCCGAAGGGGAAGATTACTCTGCCAGTGACCTTTGGCGGGGAACTCAACTTCAGAACGGAGAGGATCACATTCGACGTCGCCGATATCCCATTGCCATACAATGGGATACTTGGCCGTCCTGCCCTCGCCAAGTTCATGGCAGCTTCCCACTATGCATACAACGTACTCAAGATGCCGGGGCCGATAAGCGTCATCTCTGTCCATGGCGACAAGAAGGACGCGCTTATCTGCGCTGACAAGATCTACCGGGACACAGCAGCCGCAGCGGAAAGCAACACACTTGCCGTTGAAGCTCCCGGGGGGAAGAACAAGACCAAGTCCGGCAAGAGCTCTGGGGCCCACTCCGGCAAACGCACCTCTTCGGAGTGCTGCGCTGCCGTCGAGGACGCACCATCGAGCTCCACCGGCAAGTGCAAGAAAGGGATGGCAGCTCCACCGGCAACCAAGAAGGTGTCCGCCAAGGAGGACGGCACTGGTGGTACCTTCACCACCAGTGCTACACTCGACCACAAATAGGAAAGCGCGCTCGTTGCCTTCCTGCGGGCGAATGTCGATGTGTTTGCATGGCAACCATCTGACATCCCCGGCGTTCCCAGGAAGGTAATTGAGCACAAGCTTGCTGTTTGTCCTCATGCGCAGCCCGTCAAGCAGAAGGTCAGGAAGCAAGCCGTGGAGCGCCAAGAATTCATCGCCGAAGAGATAAAGAAGCTAGAAGCAGCAGGCCTAGTTAGAGGCGTGATCCATCCTACGTGGTTAGCCAATCCAGTCGTCGTGCGCAAGGCCAATGGGAAGTGGAGACTCTGTATAGACTTCACTGATCTGAATAAAGCATGTCCCAAGGATCCATTCCCCTTGCCGCGTATTGACCAAATTGTTGATTCCACAGCTGGATGTGAGTTGCTTTCCTTCCTTGATGCATACTCAGGTTACCACCAAATTTTCATGGCCAAGGAAGATGAAGAAAAGACTGCATTCATTACTCCATGCGGCACATATTGCTTCATACGCATGCCCTTTGGATTGAAGAATGCAGGCTCAATCTTTGCGAGGGTAGTGCACACTGCTTTTGAGCCACAGATCCACAGTAATGTAGAGGCCTACATGGATGATATAGTGGTCAAGACCAAGAGCAAAGATACCCTGATTCAAGACTTAGGGGAAACCTTCGAGAATCTGCGCAAGATCCAACTCAAGCTGAACCCTGAGAAGTGCGTCTTCGGAGTTCCCTCCGGCAAGCTTCTCGGGTTCTTTGTGTCCTAGAGGGGGATTGAAGCCAATCCCGACAAGATAAGAGCCATCGAGCAGATTGAAGCCCCGAAGCGCGTCAAGGACGTAAGAAGGCTTGCTGGTTGTGTGGCTGCCCTCAGCAGGTTCATTTCAAAGTCTGTAGAGCGCGCTCTGCCTTTCTTCAAGATCTTGAAAAAGGCAGGCCCTATGAAATGGACTCCGGAAGCGGAGGCAGCGCTGCAAGACTTCAAAGGATACCTGTCCTCCACTCCGATACTCGTCGCACCTAGGCCACAAGAGAAGTTGCTGCTGTACCTAGCGGCAACCAATCAAGTGGTTAGTGCTGCGTTAGTAGCGGAGAGGGAGGCAGATGAGGAACCCACGTCCCCGGCAAGCGAATCCAGCGACAAGCAGGGAGCTTCCCCGACAAGCTCTGGCCCCGACAAGGACAAGTCTGCGCAGGAACAAGGAGAAGTGCGAAGGAAGATGGTGCAGCGCCCAGTGTATTTCGTAAGTTCCTTTCTGCAGGGGGCTAGATCGAGGTACTCTGGGGTGCAGAAGTTGCTGTTCGGCCTCCTCATGGCCTCAAGAAAGCTGCGCCATTACTTCAAAGCACACGAGATAACAGGGGTCACTCGCTTTCCGTTGAAGAGGATATTGCAAAATCCAGAAGCAACAGGCAGAATCGTCGAGTGGGCACTGGAGCTGTCAAGCTTTGGTCTCAAGTTTGAGAGTACTTCGACTATACAGAGCAGAGCTTTGGCAGAATTCATAGCGGAATGGACCCCAACGCCAGATGAAGAAGTCCCAGAGACAAACGTCCCCGTCCAAGAAGCAAGCAGAGAGTGGGTAATGTACTTCGATGGTGCCTTCTCGCTGCAAGGCGCCGGTGCCGGCGTGGTACTCATAGCACCCACCGGAGAGCACCTCAAGTATGTTGTCCAGATGCACTTTCCCAAGGAACAAGCAACAAACAATACTGCAGAGTATGAAGGTTAGCTTGCCGGCCTCAGAATTGCAGCCGAACTTGGGATCAAAAAGTTAATTGTGCGGGGAGATTCACAGTTGGTGGTCCGACAAGTGAATAAGAGCTACCAGAGCCCTTTGATGGAAGCTTATGTTGATGAAGTGAGGAAGCTTGAAGAACACTTTGAAGGTCTGCAAATGGAGCATGTCCCAAGAGCTCAGAATGATATTGCAGATGGCCTTTCAAAGTGTGCTGCAATGAAGTTACCTGTGGAACCAGGGACCTTCGTGCTCAAGTTGACCCAGCCATCCGTTACACCATCAGTTGGGCAAGGAAAGAAAAGGAAGTCGGTCTCCGGCGACTACTTGCCGGCGGATCTTCCCGAAGCCGCCGCCAAGGTCCCCAAGATCAACAGCCAAAATGCTGAGGAACAGTTTGCTCCTGCAGATCCAAGGGTCTGTACAGTTGAAGCAAGCGTTCCCGACAAGCCTTGCCCCGGCAGGCTTGCCGGGGGAACATCAGCTCCGGCAGAGCCACAGGTTCTTGCCGTAGAAGCTGAGGTTCCCGCAGCAGCCCTCATGCCTTTAGTCCTTGTTGTTGAGCCTCAGGCTCCAGCATGGGCACATCAAATCGTCCGTTTTCTGCAAACTGGAGAACTTCCTGACGAGCCAGAAGAGATAGAGAAGATAACCAGGCAGTCAAGTATGTACCAGTTCGTTGGCAATGAACTGTACAGAAGAAGACTCAATGGTGTCAGGTTGAAGTGCATTTCCAGGGACGATGGACAGAAGCTGTTGGCAGAGATACATGGAGGCATATGTGGCCACCACATTGGCGCAAGGGCACTTGCCGGGAAGGCGTTCCGGCAAGGGTTCTTCTGGCCAGAAGCCCTCCAAGATGCAACTGCACAAGTAACCAAGTGTGAAGCGTGCCAGTTCCATGCCAAGCAAATTCACCAGCCAGCTCAAGCTCTCCAGACGATCCCTTTGTCCTGGCCCTTCTCGGTCTGGGGGCTCGATATCCTCGGCCCTTTTCCCCGCGCAGTCGGGGGCTTTGAGTACTTGTACGTAGCAATCGACAAGTTCACAAAGTGGCCAGAAGTGGAACCAGTGAGGAAGGTGACAGCACAATCAGCAGTCAGGTTCTTCAGATCGATTGTTTGCCGTTTCGGAATTCCTAACAGGATCATCACCGACAACGGCACACAGTTTACCAGTCGCACCTTCATGCAGTACGTCCAAGACCTTGTCGCCAAGGTCTGCTTCGCTTCTGTTGCTCACCCGAGGAGCAATGGTCAAGCGGAGAGGGCCAATGCTGAAGTGCTGCGCGGACTCAAAACGAGAACCTTCGACAGGCTGCACAAGTGCGGAAGAAACTGGATAGAGGAGTTGCCGGCGGCTCTTTGGTCAATCAGGACGACACCAAATCGAGCCACCGGACAGACACCCTTTGCTCTTGTCTATGGAGCAGAGGCAGTTCTCCCCACGGAACTCGTATACGGATCTCCTCGAGTACTCGCTTATGATGAGCTCGAGCAAGAGCAACTGCGACAAGATGTTGCAGTGCTCCTTGAGGAGGAACGTCTCCAGGCTGCTGTACGAGCTGCTCGATACCAGCAAGCCTTGCGTCGCTACCATAGCTGCAAGGTCAAGGCCAGGAGTCTCGAGGAAGGCGACCTTGTTCTTCGGCGTGTTTAGTCCGCCAAGAATTCCAGCAAGTTGACGCCGAAGTGGGAAGGCCCTTATCGGGTGAGACAAGTCACAAGGCCCGGCGCTGTCCGCCTTGAGATCGAAGAAGGCTTACCGGTGAGCAATTCCTGGAACATAGAGCATCTTTGCAAGTTTCACCCATGAGGCGCGGTTGCCGTGATCCGCTCTGGCAACCACCTTTTGTACAAGTCTTGCCGCTGTTGCATGTAAACCTTTGTACAAAGCCGGGCGTAGATCCCGTGCATCAGTAAAGCTTTTGTGCTTCGCACTTTTTGTCATTTCCATGCTTTTGTTTGTTATTTGCATGCATCATTTGACACCTTTGTGCAACGCACGTCCCCGGTAAGCATTAGCAAGCCATGAGGCACTATACTTGTTTTTCCTCCTCTTTTTCTTTCCCTCTTAAAACAGAAGTAGTATTCCTCGCGCACAAGTTTGCCGGGGGGGAAGGAGATGGAGACATGAACCAAGTATTGTTCAAGAAAGAAAAGCCTTGTCGGGGAGCAAGCAATCCATGAAAGCTAAGTTACCCAAATTTGAGCAGTTCAAATTTTTCAAATTTTTAGTTATCTTCCTTGAACAACCACACTTTGTATGGAAAACCTGTGCGCGGAGGAACCTACCCGTGGCTAGCCGCACCCTTACTTTGTTTTCGAGCACGCTCAATGGCTCGTGATCTACGCGATCGCCTTCACGCCTCATGATCTTGCCCACCTTGGCGACGATATGGGCAACCTGCGCCTTCAACGCCTCCTTATCAGCTTTGGGCGGCTGGGTGCGGAGGACGTTGACGAGGTTGATGTCGGGGTTGCGGTAGACGATCTTCGACAAGACTCGCTCCATGGTGCCCATGCAGAGCCGACGCGCCTCGTCGGCCAGCTGCACAGGGAGCTTCTCCCGCAGCCGCGCAAGCGCCGGCGCAATTCCCCTGAAGAACAGACTCAACTTGGCGCTGTGGGGGAGACTCTCATCCGGGGAGTACACGAGATGCTCCGCCTTGAGCGCCATCATCTCCATGTCAATTCTGGCAGCGGAGGTGACCAGCTCATCAGTCCACTGCTCCACGGCCCGGCTAAAGTTGTTCGCTGAGACGGCGGCGCTCTCCACCAAGAGCCTCTCCTTGCGGAGTTCGTCCTTCAGCTTCGTCTCGCGGTCCCGGGCGGCGTCGAGCGAATCGGTCAGGGTGGAGACCTTCAACTCTAAGTCAGCAATGGAGTTCTTGGCGTCAGAGAGTTCCTGGCCCTTGTCGGAGAGGCGTACCTGCAGCTCAGAGTTGGTGTGGGCATCTTTCTCCCGCTCCACATTGAGCGCAGTGACTATGTCCTCGCTGGCCTTCAAGAACAACTCCAGCTGCGCCACCCTGGCCGCCAGATCCTTCTTAGCAGTCTCCGTGGCAGCAGCCGCGTCCTTTGCCTCCTTCAGGGCTCCACCGATGGCTTGCTCCCGGGCGGTGAGGTCGTCCTCGTGGGCATCGAGGTCGACCTTCCGCTGGTTGAGTGCCCCTTCCCGCCGAGACAGCCCCTCGGCGGCCAACCGCTGCTGCTCCTCGGCCTCAGCCTTCTCCAGGAGGAAGGCTTGCTGCACCTCGGCAAGCCCTTCACGCTCCTCCGCCAAGTTGCGGAGGGCCGCCTGGTTGGCGGCGCGGAGCTCCGCGGCGCGCTTCTCCAAGTCAGCTCCAGCCTTGGCAGCCAGAGCCTCCCGAGACTCCAACTTCGCCTGCCTGGCCCGATACAAGGCCAGGAGCCGGCGAAGGAGCTTCTCCTCTTCGGGCTTGTCGCTGCTGCCGGGCGCTTCCACGACCTTCAATCCTGCGGAGGCGAGGACCTCTCCGTCGAAGGTCTCTCCCTCCGCGGGAGCTCGAGACGAGGACGCCCACGGGACTTGTATAAAAACCCCGTTGGCGTCCTCCAGGTAGACGCCCTGCCCAGTCGCGGAGGCGGAGGGGTCGGCGGCCGGTGCAGCGCCCGACGCTCCTGCGGCCTCCGGGCCAGCAGTGCGGTTGCCGGTCCCTTCCCCAGCCGCGGCGTCTGCGGTCGGGGCGGTCTCCTCGACGGCCGGCTCGTCAGCTCCAGCCACCTCCTCGGCGGTAGTGGCGTTGCCGCCGTCGCCGTGCATGCCCTCCTCGCCGGTGGCCTCAGTTAGCATCCGCTCCGGTGCAGGAGGGTCTAGCAGAAAGAAAAGAAAGAGTCAAGCAAATATCCAAAAAGACGAATCCAAGGAGAAGAAGTTGCAAGATTTACCTTCGCGGATCTCGTCGATGACAGGGTCCCTCGCCGGGGAGTTTCCCCTTGGCGGCGGAGCAGTGGCCCCTGCTAGCAGAGGGCCACCCGCGCCCTCCCTCGGTGGGGTGCTCAACCTTGTCGGGCTGCTCACCCTTGGCGGGGTACTCGCCCTTGGCGGAGTGCCCGTCCTTGGCGGGGCGTTCTCCCTTGCCGGGGAGCTCGTCCTTGGCGGGGAGGTTGGAGCAAGTGGCTCGTCGGGGGCGACCTCCTGGCGCTCCTGCGGCTGCGGCTCCACTTCTGCACAAAACAGCAAAATATTAGTACAAGCAATAACCTCGAGCGCGCCCATCAAGCAGAAAGACAAATACCAGACTTACGCTGGGGGCTGCGCTGGGGGCTGCTCCTCGGAGCGGCAGGCTGATCCGGCAAGCTCGTCGCCGGCGCGTCGCTTGTCGCCGCGACGGGCGAGTCGTCTTCGATGGTGACCACAGGGATCTTGGCCCTCTTCGCCATCCATTGGGCCAGGGTCCTGTGAAGCAAAGCAAAGCAAAGCAAGATCAGAACCAAGCACGGAAAATCAAGACAAGATCAAAGAAACTAAAAGAATTGCAAGTACTTACTCCTCTTCTTCTTCGTCGGAGCTGAGGGCGGAGAAGTCAAACTCCGCCTGATGTGCTTCCGCGAGAGGAGCAGGGGGAGAAGGTTCCCTCGGGCGCTTGGCGGTCTTCGGGGCTGCGGGCTGTGAAGACCCAGCCCCGTCGTCGCCGAGGACCGAGGGGCAGAAGGAGCACCCGTTCCGCTCCGGGAAGATCCCCCTCCGCTTGGCGCTTGAGCACGGGGCGCCTCCTTGACAACTTCGCTCGTCTTGGTGGCGCGCGTCGCACGGCGCACCGGCTGCTGTCGAGGCACCTGCGGCCTCGCCGTCTCAGTTGCCTTGCGGAGGCGCTTCTTCGGTTGCTGCGGGGGGCTTGCCGGCGGCGTAGAGTTCTCCGAGGATGAGCAGGCATCGTCGTCAAGATTCAAAGATCCACCGGAATCTCCAGCCTCGGCGTCCTCCTCCTCCTCGGCGGGCCCGCTGGACTCAGCACCGTGCCCGGCGGCCTCGCTCCCCCCGGCAACCTCGCTCGTCCCGGCAAACTCCTCGGGCGCAATCTTCAGCAGTTTGAGGATTTCCGCCTCCTCTGCTTGACTCACTGCGTCCGCGGCAGCTGCCTCGTCCACAGTATATCCAAATTGGCCCGCAGCCGCGGCTGCGGCGGCCTCTTCCATCCTGGAGGCGATGTAGGCTATATCCCGTTCAGTAGTGGCTCGGGTGAGGACCTTTTTCTCCTCAGCGTTGAGGGGCGTCTCGACCAGGTTGTCGAAGAAAGTCAGCACGGTCTCCGATGGAGGCTCTATCCAAGTGGGGACGACGCCATGGGAATCGCACGCGGGCATCATCGCTCGTAGAGAATCGCGGGCGGAGCTGTTGCACAGCGGCACCACTCCCCGGGAAGGTCTGAACCACTCCGGATGGGCAGGGTCATGCTTGAAAAGCTCCTTGACCATCCCCTTCAACTCTAGAGCGGTGAAGTTGTAGTTCAATCCAGGGCGCAGCCTCATGATGTCTGCCGCATTGCCGAATTCCCAGGCGGGCCTCTTCCTTTCTTGTAAAGGGGCGATGCGGCGGCGGAGGAAATCTGCTCCAACTTCTCCGATAGTCAGATTGTCGACCCGGAGACGAATGATCCTAATGAGGGCGATATTAAGCTTGCTGTCCTCCGAGGCCAACTCACTCCAATCCCTGTCGCGCACTATGGCAGTCTGGCGCGGCGCGGTGAAGGGCTCAGGCTTATCTTCCAGCACCCAACACCAATCGGCCCTCCACTCCTCCCACTTGCCGCGAAGCTCACCCTTCAGGTACGAGTCCTTCTTGTTCAGCCTAAAGATCCAGGAGATGCCGCCGGAGAGGGGGGCACCTGACTCTACTCTAGGCATGAAGAAGTGGCGGAAAAGAGCTACACTTGGATGAACCCCAACATAGTTTTCGCACAGATGTACGAAAACGGCCATCGTAAGGATGGCGTTGGGTGTGAAATCTAGGAGGTGGAGGCCATAGGTATTCATGATATCACAAAAGAACTTCGAGAACGGAGGGCACAGACCGCAATGGAAGAATGCGGCAAAGAAAAAATACCCGCCGGGGAACATATCTTTGGCGACGGCGGGGAAGACTCTGGTGCGTGGATGAGCTTTGGTCTCCCTCGCCCAGAACAGATAGTATTTGTCCCGCAGCTCCCTCGGACCAAGCCTCGGCGTGAAGACCACGTGCTTCTTCCGCAGGGCTACCAGCCGCGCCGCCTGCTCGGACTTCTCCTTCTTGGCCTTGTCTGCTTTCGCCTTGTCGCTCTTCGGAGCCATGGCGGGGGCGGCAAGGAAAGAGGCGAGGAGCTCGACGGTGCCGCGGATGCGGGCGACGGCAGAGGAAGGGGGAAGCTGAGCTTTCTGTCGACCTTTGGGAGGCGGAGGGCGACGGGGGTTTCTGGAGAATCAAGACGCAATGAAGACGATGGGGGAACTGCCCCTGCTTCCTCTGCTTTTAAGGGGGAAGTGGGGGACGTTCCGCATTTCCCATTAAAGAACATGCCACGATCTCTCCCACGACGCCGCAATCGACGCGTGCCGTTAGGGAGGGATGCGGCGGATGCGGAAGGGGATACGGCTTGCCGTGGGCCGCGCGTGCCCGTGCACTGTCTTGGGCCTGGCCCAACAGCGCTCGGCACCGTGTGTGGCCCAGGCCCGGGGGCTCCTGTCGGTGTACTAAGATAGGGGTACCTTAGTACCCCAACTTGTGCACGGGCAGTAGCAGCTGACCGCGGCAGGGCTTACCACGTGCTCGCCAAGAACCTTTCTGGTCCCTACGAAGCCATTCAAGAACAAAGTATACAAGGCAGAAGATCAAGGCCCCGGCAAGAGGAGCTTGCCGGGAAGGCCGCACCAGGCTCAAAATTATCACTTTAGCACAAGACCCTGGCAAGAGGAGCTTGCCAGGAAGGCCAAGGAATACATACCTCAAGAGATGCCTCGGCGTGTCGTGCGCCCCGGCAGGTCCCGGAGAGCGACAAGCTTCCGGGCCCGGCAAGACCACGACCCCGGCAAGGTGCTTGCCGGGGAAACCTATGCTGTGTGCCCGCGCTCCAGCTCATCTGCCCACGCGTCGCCCTGGGGTCCTCCCAGGGGCACGTGGCAGGCGGCTGTGCAGCCTGGGGCACACGGTGGCAAGCCACGGTGACGAGGCTACCGCCGTGGCGAACGGAGGAGCATGGACATACGCTTTTGGGGTCGACGGCGACGGGCATTTAAGGCCCTTGTCCCCCACTGTCAAAGTTAGGTGAAGACCACTGTTCATATACTGTTCATGCACTGTTCAACTACCACCGAATTTAAACTTTTACCCTCCTCTACGTTGACACCTGTCGGTGATCCCTTTGATCTATAAAAGGAGGCCCATGCACAACGTAGAGGGGGTTCGGACCCGAAACCTAGACAACTCTCTCGCTCGGTGTAGCTAGTACCGTAGCTCTTCAAGCTCCCGAGCTCAAGAACTCAATACAACCCAAGCAGGAGTAGGGTTTAACGCGTCCGCGCGGCCCGAACCTGGGTAAACTGCCCGCGTGTGCTCCTCGATCTGCTCTTCGTGCTCCCTCCGCTCCCTTACCGCAACGTAGAAGGGGCTCCGGTCCCATAGGTGCTCGTGGGAGGACAGCTTCCCCCGACAAAGAGAGAGAAGGAAGGGAGGATATCGTGGATTGTGATAAGCATGAAGAGAGAGAAGGAGCTCCTGGTGTTACAGTTGAAATTGCAGAAGAGACAGAAGGAACTCCTAGAGTCGAATTTGACGATGCGGGGACATCCGCTGGCAATGATGGTGTTGTTGGGCCTACTGTTTTGTTGCTTGGCGATGAGGTGCCTGAGAAATTTTGTGTCGCCCCTCGCGCCCCCGAGCAATCTGCTGGCAATCTGGCTTTCCCAACCGAGACAACAAAAGTCCCAGCTGAGGCCGTTTCGATTGTTTCTGAAGAGGAACAGCCAAGACTCTCTCAGGACATGAGCAATCAAGCGCCGCTTGACGATGATATTACCGGGCTGGAGCACTTGACGCTCAGCGAAGATGTATATGAGCAGCTGCAGGAAGTTTATTCTGAAACCGAAGGTAAGCGAACTGCATTATTTTTGTTCTTTCCCGAGGGCGAAATGGACCGTGTGTATTTTATTATCTGATATCGTTCCCACTCTGTATGCAGATGAGGAATTACCTGTTGTTACTCCTTCAAGCGTTGATCCAGCTCTTATGAGAAGATACAATGAGTTATATGACGCTGTTACGAGGGCTAGGAGGGATAAGAAGAAGAAGAAGTATGACATTTTTTGTCTTACACCCCGGTTATTTAATATGTTATTTTTTCAGGGACACCCATCTTATCACTTTTTGCTGGGCTTTTTTCTTCTTGTCTGAAGGCATCTAGTTGCGTTCAAGGGCGAGTTTGGTGATATTACTATCGGTCATGTTGGCGAGTCTTTTTGGTCGTATGGAACGCTGAGCACGCGCCTCGCAAACATTGGCGTCTCTATGTTAGCTGAGAGGTTCAAAGGATCTCAAACGATGATTGTCCCGTACAACCTATGTGTAAGCATTTTCATTAATTTATATTTTATCCCCTCGTCCAATTTTTATTTGTGCTATAAGCATTTTCATTAACTCTCTGGTTTTGTCTTTTTTGCAGAATTCCATTTGGAACGGCGGTGCCACAAATAGGGCTTTGAAAAAGATGTTTTCTTCAAGCGCAGAGGAACGTGTGGACAAGAAAAACTTGGTAACGCATTTTGACCATTTTTAGTCATCTTGAAAATAAGTTTTCTGTTTTTCTATTTTCTCATCTGGTTTGTTTTATTCTTTTTTTTATTTCAGATTATGTTTGCAACATTTGACCCTCCTCCCGCAACAATGAAGGACGCGATAGGCCACTACTGCTTGGTCACTTTGAACCTGCGAGAGAAGCATTTTGAGTTTCTCGACTCATTGAACGAGGCCGACAGCGCTCCTGCAAATCTTGTCTTCCGGAAAATGGTCAGGAACATCAAAAAAGTTTGGAAAGATGGCAGCGCAAGCTGCGATGAGCCATTGAACCCTCCCACCCTTGACGGCTTTGCGCTGACTCATATTAATGTCCCGCAACAGGGAAACGGGTTTGTACTTGTTCTCCTTTTTTCTTTTTCCTCCTTCAGTTTTTTTGTGTAAGTGAGCTGCATTGTTTTTACTAAATTAGAAGCAGCTTTTCCCTTGAGCGAACAACATTACTAATGTGTTATTGGTTGATCTCCCTCGGTTTTTTGTGTGTATGGAGCTGTATTGTTTTACAAACATCAGTAGCACTTCATTATTGAGTGAACTGCATTAGTAATGTGTTTATGTTGGTTTTCTTGCACGCATGATTGTGGATTTTACATGTTCCAAGTCATGCGGACCTGGGATGGTGAAACGATTGCCAAGTTTGGGAAGGAGCACATTGGCTACATCAGGAAGGCGATGCTCTATAGTTGCCTGACCTCGTCGCATTGCTGTCTTGACCTGACATCACTTTTAATTTTTAAAGAAGGTTATTACATTTTTTCAGTCACACACCCTTTTTATTAAGTGAACTTCATTGATACAGAGAGGGGAGGTCCACTACTTTTGTTAAGCTTTTTAGTAGAACCCCATTCGCATGTTTAAAATGACTTTCCTTAGTGAACTTGATGATTCTTTTTCATTTAGCTCATTATCCATTTTTTTGTGCAGGCTTTGACGAAGGCGCACACCAAGGTGGTATTTCCTTGTTTGAAACCCAGGTTCACACTCCAACGATTTAGAAACTTGTCCTTGATGAACCCCCCGTTAAGCTTGTGAAAGAACCTGTGTGTAAGAGGTTGAGGAGTGGCGCCGGCACTTCGAATGAAAAAGCTCTTGAGAAATCTCCTGTCAATGTCAAGCATGGGAAAAAAGCAGTGAGCCCTCCGAATGCTGAAGATAGTGATGATGATTTTGAGAGGCCACCACCAGTGCCTAGGAGGACCAGGAGCGCAGCTGTGGAACGCCCGACGGACAACGAGGCACTAATTCTATCAAATAAGAGGCCTGTGCAGAAGCCATCAAAGTTTCGATCTCCTGTACGGAAGTTGAATCCTGCGAGATTCAGCTATCTTGCGGAGATGAGGAAAGTCTTGCAACTCATCACGAGCACACTATTCAGGCACAAATACAGCGAGTCAGTTCTTTTTTCGTTAGTTTTTTCGCTTTTTGATTTTTAATGTGTGTAATGTTCTTCTGTGTTTTTGCTTTTGTTCTCCTAACCCCCCACTGTCACACCCTGATTTTCATGTCACATTTCTTAAGCTTATTTTCATGTTAAAAATGTGGATTTACAAAAACTTTTGAGTGTTTTTGACTTTGCTTGATTTGACTTTGTCTGCTGTTTGCTAGTGCTCTAAAAATCAAATAAATCCTCCAACTCTTATACTTCATCTCCTTGACCCAAAACCTTTTCCCAATGATCATGCCATGTGTATAGACCAGTATAGAATTTTCTTATAAAAATATTTTGGCCAAATGGTATTTTCTAAAATTAGTTTTCCAAAAACCCCTGAATTGAGGTTTGCACGGCAAGTACCTTATTTAGGGTGTGAAAAATCTTTCAAAAAGTATATTTGAATCCTATTAGGTATAGGACTCGCAGAAACCACAAAAGTATAATTTTAAAAGTTATTTTTATATTTTATTTAAAAGCTTTTTCTTAAGGCCAGAAATGGTCTTTAATAGGGAAAAATTATTTAATCATTTCAAAAATATTTGCCAAAATTCAGGGAGACTCATAGGACATATATTGTCCATATAAAAGAGTTTCAGCACATGGTCATGTTCAAAATATTGGGCAAATCCTTCCAAAACCCTTTCTGGATATTTCAAGCTTTTGAAATATTTACAAAGGAAATATTCTCCAAAAAAATTCCCGGGAAATTCTATCATGTCATATATGAAATATTTGATGATCTTGCAAAGCCTCATGCCTTGAAGATCAATGAAACATCCTCAAACCCCTTCATAACCATTCTGTCCATATTTGAAGATTGAGCAACTCTACATTGCCAAACTTGTCCAAATGCTCTCAAACTTGGTGTACATGCCAAAATGATGTAATCATGCATCCATGCCAAATGGCACAAGTTTTGGAGAAGCATAACTGGGTCTAAGTGCCCCAAAACCAATTCTGTTCAAATGCAAATTTGAACAACTTTACATTACCAACTTTTTATCTGGGGCCTCAAACTTTGTGGGCAGGATCATAACCCCAAATGATGATGCTACACCAAGTGGTGCATCAAGGGGAGATGATTTGCTTAACTCAAACATGGTGAAACCATTTCTGTTGATTTCTAGGGTTCACCAAAGTTACATTGGCAACTTTGCCCAAATGAGCTCAAATTTGGTAGAGGAGCCTAATTATATGTGACATTCCATCCTGTTAAGTCCCATGCCAATTGGAAGTCTTTTGCCTCCCCAAAACCTGATCAAACACCTTCTGTTCATTTACCAAAACCTGTGTTTGGACCCCTTTTACTATTTCCCTTTACCCCAAATTCTTACCACAGCTTCCCCTCATCATACTGTACCCCCAGTAACTTCTCTATGGCCTCAGCTCAATCATTGGAGGGGGTAAAACCCCAATTCTCACTGCTGGACAGCAGTAAACTCCCTCTCCTTCACCTCTCTCCTCATTCCAGAGGCTCCCCAGAGCATCCAAGACCTCCACGCCTTTGTTTACGATCCCCTAGCACTACTGGACACTGGGGGACACGGCCAGGAGGCAAACACATAAGCATGCCGGCCAAAGGCACGCTCTGGAGCACGCTACAGTGCGCCGAGGCACTGTAGCTCGGCCCTCCCGAGGCTTCCAGGCGGCCTTGGGCAGAGCGACCGTGTCTCCCGAGGTGCCCTCGACGTCCGCAACACGCCGGGCGGTAGGCCCCCTCCTCTCTCCTCCTCCCTCACCCCTGCTCGCACGCGCACCGGCCGACCCTGAGCACCAGTGAGCGACCTCGCACGCGCGGCCTCTCTGGCGCCTCCCCGCTCCTCCTCTCTCTTCCTCTAGGCGTGGACCAGCCCCACGAACGCCCTAGACATGCCCACTGCTTCCCCCGTGGCCTGCAACGACAGCAACAACCTCGCCGGCGCATGCATCATCGGTGGACCGGCGCTCACCTATTTATAGGCCGCCCCCGTGCCCCCTTACACCTCCTTTAGCTCTTTCCTTCCCTCCTATGCCTCCCGGGCCGATTCGTTGCTCCCCCCGTGCCCTATGGCCTCCCTTCTGGCCGGAGTTCCGTTGCCGGCCTCGCCATCCCGAGCTCGCCTCCCTCCCTTTCCTCCACCAGAAGAGATGCGAGGGTACGGTGACCCTTTCCCCTACTTCTCCCAGACCACCGGGGCACCACATTCCCCAGCTGCTCGTCGCCCGAACGGGCATCCGCCGAGGCAGTGCCGAGCGCACCTCGGTCGTCCCCTGCCGGCCCTGCCGATCTCCCCTGATGCGCCGCATTCTAGTGGCCCCTCCGGTGGCCACCGCTTGGCCGGAGGTGGCCTGAGCCGCCGGGGGGCAGGACAGCAACCTCCCGCCGACGAGGCCCCTGCCTCTTCTGTCGCGGGCGGGAGGAAGAAGAAGGCCTACTGGAGGGACCCGCTCGTCGGTGACCCAGCAGGGCGGGCCCAGCAGTTTAAGTGGAGACGGGCCGGGCGGGAGCCGTGTTCCCCAGGCGGAAGCACACTTCGGGGATTACGCCTTCGGCGTCACCACCTTCGCCCGCGCAGCCGAGCCGCTGGGCCGGCCCGCGAGCTATCCTTCGCCCAGAGCACCGTATGAGGTTGAACCCTTATTCCTTTCTTTTTCTTTATTCTGTCAACTTCAAAAATGCCTAGATAATTCAAATGAACTCCAAATTGCATGATTCAAATTTCTGGTAGCTTCTAAAATCATACTCTATCACATGATGCAACATGCACACTTTTCCAGAAACATTTCTTTCACAAATATTTATCTAATGCCCATATTCCATTTTCTGTGATGAACTTTAGAAAATCACAGAGAGCTCAATCTTGATCCAAATACAGTGATTCAAATTCCTAGATGCTTGTCATGTCCAAACTTAGTTTTGGAACATTTTTAATAATAGTTTCTATACCCCACCAAATATTGAGCCAATTGTTCATATTTATCAGCTTTGCAAAATCCTAGGAAATTCATTTCAAATCCAAATCCAGTGAAACCAACTCCTAGATGCTTCTAAAATCATGACTTGATGATGGGTGCCTTTGCTCATCATTCAAGGAAATATTTATGTATACTTCTTTCAAATCCATAAACCCCTTGATTCCATCATATTGGAATGTTCCAAATCACCCATTGATCCAATGCCTATGAAACCACCTTGGTCATTTCTAATATGACCAGAGGTATCCTAGAAAAGTCCAACTCCTATTTTTAGAGCACTTTTATTTTTGCTTTGATTGTGTTGCTTATTATGATTGTTTCCATCGCTAGTTGACGAAATAAACGGATTATTCGGAGATGGACCAGAAGGTTTGAAGACTCAGAAGAATAACGCAAGCAGCCCTTTGACCATGTTCAAGAAACCTTTTTATGCATGTCTCATAACACCTTATTATTCAATGCATCGGAATCATGTTGAGGTGGAAACCACTTTGGTTGCTACCTTTGTTACTTTACTATTGATACTTGCATCAATCATGACCCTACCTTCCTATGAGGGTTATGTGGGTGGGAGTAGATAGATGTATGCTATAGTAGTTGGCTACACAAAATGGGTCGGGGTTATGCATTGAGTGAAACAAGTGTGGTCTGACATACTTGCAAATGACCCAGTGGGTGCCACTAATGCCCCTGGGAGTTGATGAGGAGCTAGGGCACTACTTGGTGAAGAAGTAGTGTGCCGAGGCTTGACGGAAGTATTGTTTACAGAGATGGATTAGATTTATGTGTGACTACCGTCCCAACCAAACATGCGCAACCACTCTACCCTTATATGGGAAAGGGCATTATTGATTACCTAGGTCGATACTAGCATGGTGCCCGCATTACTAGTGACGGGGGTGACTTGAGGTCACTCTCGGGACGGGGTCGTGCTTGGATAGGCGGCCATGACTGTCTTTACAAGGCACCGGACACACCGTTGGTACCCCGTGCTTGTGGTATGTGATGAATATGGGAGCGAGGCTCCAAGAATCTTGTGATGTGAAATGTGGGGCACGGGGCTGTTACCAATCGAGTGGATTCCATATTAGTGTCATCTAGGGAAAGATAGTGATCGGTTGCTTACCCCGGGTACTTGAGGTATCGCGGGTCGTGGATGTCGCGGAAGTTCCCCGGATCTAGTGGGTAAAGTGTGCAACCTCTGTAGAGTGTCAAACTATTCGAATAGCAGTGTCCGCGGTCAAGGACAGTTGGGTGGTGCTACTTAGACTATGTCCATAAGTTTCTGGGAAACAACCCGGTATGATGGTATTGTTGATGTTGTGATTCTTGAGGAAGTCACAATGAGCTTGAGCATGAGTTGATTACAACTCTTTCTCGATATTGATGTCTGTGACCTCCTGATACTTGTTACAGACACATGCATATCCATGTTATATGTTGATCATACTTGCATTTGAAAAACTAGCTTTCCGCAAATCTGCCAACCTAGCAGTAGAGCCTTGCATAATTATTCTGCTATCACACTTGGGTTGCTTGCGAGTACATTCAAAGTACTCATTGGCTTGCCACTGGTTATTTTATTGGCCAGGCATGAGAGAACAGGTTATGATGAAGATCTCTTGGTGACGAGCATGCGAGCTAGGACGCTTCCTAGTTAGAATGTCTGTAGAGTTAAGGCAGATGGCATGGGTCCAAGTTGTCATTGAAGATTTCCGCTGCGATGTTATACTCAAGACTTGACCATTATGGTCCTATTTGTGTAATACGGTATGTATGGATGTAAGACTCTTGTTATTCAGCTTCTGTGTGTTCAGTGAGCATTGATCTCTGGGATCACTGTACACGTGCATTCGGTGATCACGACTTATGAGTCGGGGTCCCCACAGAGCTGGTATCAGAGCCATCCTGACTGTAGGAAGCCTTAGTTAGCATGGTCGTTAATTAGGGTAAAACTATTTTCAAAACTATTACTAGTTTTCAAAACTATCTATACTTCTCTTCCCTTCTCAGTTTTTCGAAAACTAGGCTATACTTGATCTCTTCCCCTTCAAAAACCTTGGTCGCTAAAACCCTTATGCCCCTGACCACTGGATTTTCTGTAATCCTCGTGGAGTGCACCTTGCCAAACACTCACTCACCACTTCTGCACACGAGATTGGTGACACCTTTGACAGAGCCCCCAAGATGGTGCAACTTTGGCCTATAAATGACCAGGCTATAGGTTATGCAAAATCATGATATGCATTGCAAAATAGAGTAATCCTGTCACTACCGTTGTTGTATCGGCAACCACCGGTGGATGAGAACCTTGCCATTTGGTCCGCCTCACTATAGTGAGCAGGAAAACGGTTCTCTTCGTCCCCCGCTCTTGGTGTCGATGTTTTCAACAACGAAACCGACATGTTGGACCTCTATTATGCCTTGTAATCGTCATTGCATATGGATTGTGTCGGTGTACTAAGGTAGGGGTACCTCAGTACCCCAACTTGTGCACGGACAGTAGCAGCTTCCCGTGGCAGGGCTTACCACGTGCTCGCCGGAGACCTTCCTGCTCCATATAAAACCATTCAAAAACAAAGTATACAAGACAGAAGATCGAGACCCCGGCAAGTGGAGCTTGCCGGGAAGGCCGTTCCAGGCTCAAGATTACCTCACTCACGCAAGGCCCTGGCAAGAGGAGCTTGCCAGGAAGACTAGAAGATTCCATCATAGAAGACACGCCTCGGCGCTATATGCGTCCCGGCGAGGGCCCGGGGAGCGGCAAGCTTCAGAGCCCGACAAGCTCCCGGGCCCGGCAAGGTCAAGACCCCGGCAAGGTGCTTGCCGGGAGAGTTGCGCTGTGTGCCCGCGCTCCAGCTCATCGGCCCACGCGTCGCCCTGGGGCCTCTCCAGGGACGCGTGGCGGATGGCTGTGCAGCCTGGGGGACACGGTGGCACTCCACGGTGGTAAAGCCATCGCCATGGCAAACGGAGACGCAAGGGCGGGAGCTTTTGGGGTCGACGGCGACGGGCATTAAATGCCCTTGTCCCCCACTGTCAAAGTAGGTAGCGACCACTGTTCACGCACTGTAGCCCCACTATTCCCGCACTGTTACAACTACCACCTCTTTTACATTTTTACCCTTTCTCCTACGTTGACACCTGTCGGTGACCCCTTGGACTATAAAAGGAGGCCCATGCACAACGTGGAGGGGGTTCGGAACTTAGATCACTCATACGCCCGGTGTAGCTAGTTCTTCAAGCTCCCGAGCTCTCCAACTCAATACAAACCAAGCAGGAGTAGGGTTTTACGCGCCCGTCGCGGCCCGAACCTGGGTAAACTGCCCGCGTGTTCACTACGATCTGCTCTTCGTGCTCCCTCCGCCCTCTTACCGCACAAACGAAGGGGCTCCGGTCCCATAGGTGTTCGTGGTGGACAGTTTCCCCCGACATCCAGGGACTCATCGGAGTCCTCGGCGGCCTCGGCGTCGTCCTCCTCCTCCTCCTCCCCGGCTGGCTTGCTGGGCCCAGCGCCCTGCGCTGCGGCCTCTTTCCCTCCGGCGCCTCCGCTCCCCCCGGCGCCTCCGCTCCCTGCGGCGCCCCTGTTCCCTCCGGCGGCGTTGCCTCTCGCCGCGGCCTCCGTCTGGATTCCGATGATCCCGGAGTGCCTCAAGGATGGGACCCCGGCGAGCTCGTCGGGAGGCAGCTTCAGTAGCCTGCGGATCTCCGCCTCCTCTGCCTGGCAGGACGCTTCCGCGGCATCTACCTCCTCGGGCGTGTAGCCGAACTCTCCTGCCGCTGCGGCTGCAGCGGCCTCTTCAACCCGAGAAGCTATGTATGCTATCTCCTGGTCGGTGGTGTCCCGTGTCAGCTCCCGGGTCTCGTTCTTGTTCTTCGCCACCTCCACCAGGTTGTCGAAGAGGTTCAAGACGACGTCCGGCTTGGGCGGAATCCACGTGCGGTCGACGCCGTGCGAGTCGCACGCGGGCATCATGGCGCGGAGGTTATCCCTGGCTGTACTGTTGCAGAGGGGCACCACTCCCCGGGGATCCCTGAACCATTCCGGGTGGGCCGGGTCGTGCTTAAATAGCTCCCGGACCATCCCCTTCAGCTCCAGCGACGTGAAGTTAAAGTTGAGCCCGGGGCGCAGCCTCATGATATCCGCCGAGTTGCCGTACTCCCAGGCCGGCCTTTTCCTGTCTTGGAGAGGGGCGATGCGGCGGCGGAGGAAGTCTGTGCCCACTTCTGCGACAGACAACCTAGCTACCCGAAGACGCAGAATCCTGATCAGGGCGATGTCAAGCTTGTTGTCGTCCGAATCCAGCTCGCTCCAATCCCTGCCGCGCACGATGGGCGTTGTGCGCGGCGCGGTGAAGGATTGCGGCTTGTCCTCGACAATCCAGCACCAGTCCGCGCGCCACTCCTCCCACTTGCCGTGGAGCTCCCCCGGCAAGTAGGACTCCTTCTTGTTCAGACGAAAAACCCAAGATATTCCTCCGGAGAGGGGGGCGCCGGCCTCTGCTCTAGGGGTGAAGAAGTGCCTAAACAGCGCTACATTTGGGTGTATTCCTATATAGTTTTCGCACATGTGTGCGAAAACCGCCATCATGAGGATGGCGTTGGGGGTGAAGTCAAGAAGGTGGAGGCCGTAGGTGTGCATTATGTCACAGAAGAATTCAGAAAAAGGAGGGCAAAGACCGCAGTGGAAGAAGGCTGCGAAGAAATAGTACCCGCCGGGGTAGTTGTCCTTGGCGGCGGCCGGATAAGCTCGAGTGCGGGGGTGCGCCTTGGTTCCCTTGGACCAGAACAAGTAATACTTGTTCCAGAGCTCCCGCGCGCTGAGCCTCGGCGGGAAGACGAGATTCCGCTTCCGATACGCGGTAAGCCTCGCCGCTTGCTCCGATTTCTCCTTCTTGGCCTTCTCCGCCTTCGCCTTCTCGGTCTTCGGGGCCATGGCGGAGGCGGCGGAGGAAGGGGGACGAAGAGCCCGGCGGCGCCGGAGATGCGAAAGACGGCGGGGGAGCTGTGGAGGCGGAGCGCAAAGTGGATCTTTGGAGATGGAAGAAGATGCAATGAAAGCGTAGGAGGGGAACCGCTCCTGCTTCCTCTGCTTTTATGGGGAAGTTGGGGGCGTTTCGCTCTTTCCATTAAAAGAACGTGGCCACGTCCCATCCCACGATGCCGCAATCGACGCGTGCCGTTACGGGGGGACGCGGCGGATGCGGAAGTGGATTCGGCACGCCGTGGGCCGCGTGTGTCCGTGCACTGTTTTGGGCCTGTCTCGGCACCGTGTGTGGCCCAGGCCCGGGGGCTCCTGTCGGTGTACTAAGGTAGGGGTACCTCAGTACCCCAACTTGTGCACGGACAGTAGCAGCTTCCCGTGGCAGGGCTTACCACGTGCTCGCCGGAGACCTTCCTGCTCCATATAAAACCATTCAAAAACAAAGTATACAAGACAGAAGATCGAGACCCCGGCAAGTGGAGCTTGCCGGGAAGGCCGTTCCAGGCTCAAGATTACCTCACTCACGCAAGGCCCTGGCAAGAGGAGCTTGCCAGGAAGACTAGAAGATTCCATCATATAAGACACGCCTCGGCGCTATATGCGTCCCGACGAGGGCCCGGGGAGCGACAAGCTTCAGAGCCCGGCAAGCTCCCGGGCCCGGCAAGGTCAAGACCCCGGCAAGGTGCTTGCCGGGAGAGTTGCGCTGTGTGCCCGCGCTCCAGCTCATCGGCCCACGCGTCGCCCTGGGGCCTCTCCAGGGACGCGTGGCGGATGGCTGTGCAGCCTGGGGGACACGGTGGCACTCCACGGTGGTAAAGCCATCGCCGTGGCAAACGGAGATGCAAGGGCGGGAGCTTTTGGGGTCGACGGCGACGGGCATTAAATGCCCTTGTCCCCCATTGTCAAAGTAGGTAGCGACCACTGTTCACGCACTGTAGCCCCACTATTCCTGCACTGTTACAACTACCACCTCTTTTACATTTTTACCCTTTCTCCTACGTTGACACCTGTCGGTGACCCCTTGCACTATAAAAGGAGGCCCATGCACAACGTGGAGGGGGTTCGGAACCTAGATCACTCATGCGCCCGGTGTAGCTAGTTCTTCAAGCTCCCGAGCTCTCCAACTCAATACAAACCAAGCAGGAGTAGGGTTTTACGCGCCCGTCGCGGCCCGAACCTGGGTAATTAAACTGCCCGCGTGTTCACTACGATCTGCTCTTCGTGCTCCCTCCGCCCTCTTACCGCACAAACGAAGGGGCTCCGGTCCCATAGGTGTTCGTGGTGGACAGTTTCCCCCGACATCTTTTGGCGCGCCAGGTAGGGGACGTCGAGGTTGTGCGAACCTGATCCGGCGTTCGCGCGGGCGTTTTCTTCATCAACCTCTCCAGTTTATTCAGCAACTTCATCAGCAACAGCACCATGGCCCCGAAGAAGAAGGCTTCGGAGGTCGGAGGCCCGTCTGCGTCTCATCCGCCGCCACCGGAGCCAACGGTGGGCGGGGGAGACGCCGTCGGAAGGGTGGTCGCCGGCGAGGACACTCGTGGCGCCACCAAGTCAAAGGACAGGACGGACGACCGAGCCTCGGTCTCCGTGGACGCGTCGCGTCCATCCCAGCATACGACAACCCAGCAGCGCCATACCACAGGAGGTGGCATCCGTTTGCTGGGCCAAGGGCAAACTGGAGGTTCGCGGGACGCTCCGGGCCATCGTCCTGGCACGAGCAAGGCACGGTCGCCGGGGCGGGATCCTGCTCCTTCTAACGCTGTTAGGAGTCCGAGCATATCCCGCTCCTCGCACCGCTCGCCCCCGCTCCCCTCCACTCCAGCAGAAGCGCTCGCAAGGGCGCAACTGCTCCTCGACTTCCCTCCAGCGGCAGACAAGGCCGAAGACTGGAGGGCTACCATCCAGAGCCTGATCGCCTTCGCAAACAACGACTCTCCACAGCAGCCGGCGACCTCGCGGCCGCGGCAAGCTGAGAAGACGAAGGCCGACGGCGACAAGACCGCCGGGGGTGCGACAACCGTGCACTCCCCGCCGCGGAAGCAGAAGACGCCGCCCCGCCGGAACAACGCCGACGACGGCTCCACGGCGTCGTCGGATCCGCGGGCTCGTCGGGACCAGCGCCAAGTCCTTGACGACCGGCGACAAGAAGACGCTCGGACAACAATCGAGCGCCGCCAAGAAGCTCGGCGACAATCAGACCAGAGAGCTGGGAACGCAGTCGACGCGCGCGCGCCCGGTGAACCAGGTGACTTGCCGTACGCGGCAGGCTGCCCTGCGTTCACCCGCGAGCTGCGGCGCGTCCAGTGGCCCAGCATGAAGAATTTCAAGCCCGACGTACCGGAGAAGTACGACGGAAAGACGCACCCCTCGGAATTCCTCAGCATCTACACTATCGCGGTGCAAGCTGCCGGGGGGCGCGACGAGAAGATTTTGGCGAACTACTTCCCGCTCGTGCTTAAGCCGAACGTTCGTTCCTGGCTTATGCACTTGCCGGAAGGCTCCATCTCTTCTTGGGCAGACCTTTGCCACCAGTTTGTTGGCGCCTTCACGGGCGGTCACAAACCCCACGGCCAGGAGAGTGATCTCCACATTCTGGCCCAGAAGGAAGGAGAGTCCCTGCGCAAGTACATCCAACGCTTCAGCCGTGTACAGCACAACATCCCCGACGTCCACCCTGCCGCGGTTATCAGCGCGTTCCACCAGAACGTGCGTAACCGCCGCATGCGTGAGGAAATGGCGATGACCAAGATTCGGGATGTCAGCGAGCTCTACGCTCTGGCTGATAAGTGCGCACGCGCTGAGGAGGGGAGGAGACTCCCCGGGGAGGATGCTGGCGCAGGAGGAAGCGACAGCGACGCCGCCGCCCCGGCAAAGAAGGGCCGGCGGCGGAATAACAGAAGGAAAAACAAGAAGGAAGTGCTTGCCGTCGAGAAGTCCGGCAAGGAGGATCCCGCCAAGCAAACGCAGGCTGGCGGCTCCGGCAAGGAGCCTGCCCCTGTAGCGGCAGCCGACAAGCAGGACGGCTCCGACAAGCAATACTGCAAGATCCACCGCACCAAGGGCCACGACCTCTCCAACTGCAAGCGCGTCGAGTACCTCGTCGAGCAGCAGAAAGCTGAGTACGAGAGGCGCGACAAGGAGAAGGCCCAAGGTGGCGGAGGGGAACCAAGCAAGAAGCGGCCATTCAATGGCCGGGGAGGACGCCGCGGCAAGGCCAAGCAGCGGCAAGGTGATCGACCTCCCCGGGGCCGCGACAAGGATGAAGAAGACGACGACGAAGACATGGAGGACGAGGATAACAGTGAGCAGGAGTTCCAGAAGGCCACGGAGGTCCTGTGCGTCGACGGTGGCGCCTCTCTGCACACCTCCCACCGCCAGCTCAAGCAGTGGGTGCGTGAGGTGAATGCAGCAGAGCCGCCCGTGGAGTCGCGCAGGCTTCTCAAATGGTCCAGCACGCCCATCATTTTTGATCTTGAGGATCACCCTGACCGCACCACGGCGGTCGGGTGCTTGCCGATGCTGGTCTCACCCACCATCCGCAACCTCAAGGTCACTAAAATGTTGGTTGACGGCGGGGCCGGGCTGAACTTGATCTCCTCTGCTGTGATCAAGAAACTCCAAATCCCAGATGGCGAGCTCGAAAAGACCGGTTCTTTCCAAGGAATCAACCCGGGAAGGAGCAAGCCCAAGGGGAAGATTACTCTGCCGGTGACCTTTGGCGGGGAGCTCTACTTCAGAACTGAGCGCATCACTTTCGACGTCGCTGATATTCCGTTGCCATACAACGGAATACTCGGCCGTCCCGCCCTCGCCAAGTTCATGGCAGCTTCCCACTATGCTTACAACGTACTCAAGATGCCGGGGCCGATAAGCGTCATCACTGTCCATGGCGACAAGAAAGATGCGCTTATCTGCGCCGACAAGATCTACCGGGATGCGGCAGCTGCGGCGGAGAAGGATACACTTGCCGCTGAAGCTCCCGGGGGGAAGAAGACGAAGACCAAGTCCGGCAAGTGCTCTGGGGCCCACTCCGGCAACCGCACCTCTTCGGAGTGCTGCGCTGCCGTCGAGGACGTTCCATCGAGCTCCACCGGCAAGTGTAAGAAGGGAATGGCCGCTCCTCCGTCAACCAAGAAGGTGTCCGCCAAAGAGGACGGCACTGGTGGTACCTTCACCATCAGTGCCACACTTGACAGCAAATAGGAAAGCGCGCTCGTCGCCTTCCTGCGGGCGAATGTCAATGTGTTTGCCTGGCAACCATCCGACATCCCCGGTGTTCCCAGGAAGGTGATTGAGCACAAGCTTGCTGTTTGCCCTCATGCGCGGCCCGTCAAGTAGAAAGTGAGGAAGCAAGCCGTGGAGCGCCAAGAATTCATCAACGAAGAAATCAAGAAGCTAGAGGCAGCAGGCCTAGTTAGAGGTGTGATCCATCCGACGTGGTTAGCAAACCCAGTCGTCGTGCGCAAGGCCAACGGGAAGTGGAGACTGTGTATAGACTTCACCGATGTGAATAAAGCATGTCCCAAGGATCCATTCCCCTTGCCGCGCATTGACCAGATCGTTGACTCCACTGCCGGATGTGAGCTACTCTCCTTTCTTGATGCGTATTCAGGCTATCACCAGATCTTCATGGCCAAAGAGGATGAAGAGAAGACTGCATTTATCACTCCATGTGGCACTTATTGCTTCATACGCATGCCATTTGGACTGAAGAATGCAGGATCAACATTTGCAAGGGTAGTGCACACTGCTTTCGAGCCACAGATCCACAGAAATGTAGAGGCTTACATGGACGACATCGTGGTGAAGAGTAAGAGCAAGGAAACCCTGATCCAAGATTTGGAAGAAACATTTCAGAACCTGCGCAGAATACAGCTCAAGTTGAACCCCGAGAAGTGCGTCTTTGGAGTCCCCTCCGGCAAGCTTCTCGGGTTCTATGTGTCACAGAGGGGGATTGAAGCTAACCCCGACAAGATTAAAGCCATTGAACAGATCGAGGCCCCGAAGCGCGTCAAGGATGTAAGAAGGCTTGCAGGTTGTGTGGCTGCCCTCAGTAGGTTCATTTCGAAGTCTGCAGAACGCGCCCTACCTTTCTTCAAAATCTTGAAGAAGGCAGGTCCCATGAAGTGGACTCCGGAAGCGGAGGTAGCGCTGCAAGATTTGAAACGGTACCTATCCTCCACTCCAATACTTGTCGCACCTAGACCACAGGAAAAGTTGTTGCTATACCTAGCGGCAACCAACCAGGTGGTTAGTGCTGCGTTAGTAGCGGAGAGGGAGGCCGACGAGGAGTCCGCACCACCGGCAAGCGAATCCAGCGACAAGCAGGGGGCTGCTCCGACAACCTCTGGCCCCGACAAGGACGACTCTGTGCGGGAACAGGGAGAAGTGCGGAAGAAGATGGTGCAGCGCCCAGTGTATTTTGTGAGTTCCCTTCTCCAGGGAACTAGGTCAAGATACTCTGGTGTGCAAAAGTTGCTTTTCGGCCTCCTCATGGCCTCGAGAAAGCTGCGTCATTACTTCCAGGCACATGAGATAACAGTGGTCACTCGCTTTCCGCTGAAGAGGATATTGCACAACCCAGAAGCAACAGGCAGGATCGTTGAGTGGGCACTGGAACTGTCGAGCTTTGGACTCAAGTTTGAAAGTACTTCAACCATACAGAGCCGAGCTTTGGCAGAATTCATAGCTGAGTGGACCCCAACGGCCGATGAAGAAGTCCGAGAAACAATTGCACCCGTACAAGAAGCGACAAGTGAATGGATAATATATTTTGACGGCGCCTTCTCGCTGCAAGGCGGCGGTGCCGGTGTGGTACTCATCGCGCCCACCGGAGAGCACCTCAAGTATGTTATCCAGATGCACTTTCCCAGGGAGCAAGCGACAAACAACACTGCTGAATATGAAGGCTTGCTTGCCGGCCTCAGGATTGCGGCCGAACTTGGGATCAGGAAGCTGATTGTGCGGGGAGATTCTCAGTTGGTGGTCCGACAAGTTAACAAGAGTTATCAAAGCCCTTTGATGGAAGCTTATGTAGATGAAGTAAGGAAGCTTGAGGAGCACTTTGAAGGTCTGTAGATGGAGCACGTCCCGAGAGCTCAGAATGAAATAGCAGATGGCCTTTCAAAGTGTGCTTCGATGAAGTTACCTATGGAACCAGGGACCTTCTTGCTCAAGCTGACTCAACCATCCGTTACACCATCAATTGGCCAGTCCAAGAAGAGAAAGTTGGTCTCCGGCGACTACTTGCCGGCGGATCTTCCTGAAACCGCCACCAAGGTCCCCAAGATCAACAACCGGAACGCTGAGGAACAGTTTGCTCCTGCAGATCCTCGGGTCTGTACAGTTGAAGCAAGTGTTCCCGACAAGCCTCGCCCCGGCGAGCTTGCCGGGGGACCATCAGCTCCGGCAGAACCAGAGGTTCTTGCCGTGGAAGCTGAGGTTCCCGCAGCGGACCTCATGCCTTTAGTCCTTGCCGTTGAGCCTCAAGCTCCGGCATGGGCGCAACAGATCGTCCGTTTTCTGCAAACTGGAGAACTTCCCGACGACCCAGAAGAAATAGAGAAGATAACCAGGCAGTCAAGTATGTACCAGTTCGTGGATAACGAGCTGTACAGAAGAAGGCTCAACGGAGTCAGGTTGAAGTGCACCTCTAGGGAAGATGGACAGAAGCTGTTGGCGGAAATACACGGAGGCATATGCGGCCACCACATTGGCGCAAGGGCGCTTGCCGGGAAAGCTTTCCGGCAAGGGTTCTTCAGGCAAGAAGCCCTCGAAGATGCAACTGCACTAGTAACCAAGTGTGAAGCGTGCCAGTTCCATGCAAAACAAGTTCATCAGCCAGCTCAAGCTCTCCAAACAATTCCTTTGTCCTGGCCCTTCTCGGTCTGGGGGCTCGATATCCTCGGCCCCTTCCCCTGAGCCGTCGGTGGCTTTGAGTACTTGTACGTTGCAATCGACAAGTTCACAAAGTGCCCAGAAGTGGAGCTAGTGAGAAAGGTGACAGCACAGTCAGCGGTCAGGTTCTTCAGGTCGATTGTTTGCTGTTTTGGAATCCCTAACAGGATCATCACCGATAACGGTACGCAATTTACTAGTCGCACCTTCATGCAGTACGTCCAGGACCTTGGCGCCAAGGTCTGTTTCGCTTCTGTTGCTCACCCGAGGAGCAACGGTCAAGCGGAGAGGGCCAAGGCTGAAGTGCTGCGCGGACTCAAGACAAGGACCTTTGACAGGCTGCACAAGTGCGGAAGAAATTGGATAGAGGAGCTACCGGCGGCTCTTTGGTCAATCAGAACGACACCAAGTCGAGCCACCGGACAGACACCCTTTGCTCTAGTCTATGGAGCAGACGCAGTTCTCCCCACGGAACTCGTATACGGATCTCCTCGAGTGCTCGCTTATCATGAGCTCGAGCAAGAGCAACTGCGGCAAGATGATGCATTGCTCCTCGAGGAGGAACGTCTCCAGGCTGCTGTACGAGCTGCTCGATACCAGCAAGCCTTGCGCCGCTATCATAGCCGCAAGGTCAAGGCCAGGAGTCTCGAGGAAGGTGACCTTGTTCTTCGGCGTGTTCAGTCCGCCAAGAATTCCAACAAGTTGACGCCGAAGTGGGAAGGCCCTTATCGGGTGAGACAAGTCACAAGGCCCGGCGCTGTCCGCCTTGAGACCGAAGAAGGCTTACCGGTGAGCAACTCCTGGAACATAGAGCATCTTCGCAAGTTTCACCCATAAGGCGCGGTTGCCGTGATCCGCTCCGGCAACCACCTTTTGTACAAGCTTTGCCGCTGTTGCATGTAACCCTTTGTACAAAGCCGGGCGCAGACCCCGTGCATCAGTAAAGTTTTTGTGTTTTGCACTGATTGCCTTTTGCATGCTTTTCTTTGCTATTTGCATGTGTTATTTGGCATATTGTGCAACATACACATCCGGTAAGCATTAGCACGCCGAAAGGCCATATACTTGTTTCTCTCTTCTTTTTCCTTGCCTCTTAAGCAAAAGGAACGTTCCTCGCGCACAAGTTTGCCAGGGGGGAAGGAGATGGAAGAGGAACCAAGTGCTGTTCAAGAAAGGGAAGCCTTACCAAGAAGCAAGCAGCATATGAAAGATAAGTTATTAGAATTTGACCAGTTCAAATTTTTAAATTTTAGTTGTCTTCCTTGAACGATCACACTTTGTATGGAAAACCTGTGCACGGAGGAACCTACCCGTAGCTAGCCGCACCCTTGTCTTGTTTCCGAGTACGCTCAACGATTTAAGTGAGCTGCGACAAGTGTCGCGCCCTTACTTCGTTTTCGAGTTCGGTCAGCAAGCTAAGTGCGTTGCGACTAGCTGCGGCAAGGTTGCTTGCCGGTGAGACCTTGGCCAGCAGGCTGCTCAGAGTTAGGCATTCAGCGCTCGCGGCAAAGGCCCCTTGCCGGCAAGCTCCCCGGGAGCGTAGGGTGAAAAGCATACAAAGTAAAGGACCAAGACAAGGAAGATAACATTGCACTGATTGATCAAAATAAGATAAATATCTTACAAAGGATAACTTGTCGCAATGATTAATGAGTTCATAACACCCTATGCAGCAACAAAAGAGATAAAGATAAAGGAAGCCTAATCTACGCGGTCGCCCTCAATCCTAGAGATCTTGTTCACTTTGGCGATGATGTGGGCGACCTGCTCCTTCAGCGCCTCCATGTTCGCGTCGGCCGGCAAGCTGCGAAGAACGTTGGTGAGGTTTATGCCGGGATTGCGGTATACAATCTTCGTCAGCACACGCTCCAAGGTTCCCGTGCAGAGCCGGCGCGACTCCTCGGCCAGCTGCGCGGGAATCTTCTTCCGAAGATCTGCAAGGGCCGGCGCGATTCCCCTGAAGAAGATGCTGAGCTTGGCGCTGTGAGGGAGGTTTGGATCCGGGGAGTAGATGAGATGCTCCAGCTTCAGCGCCAGCAGCTCTTGGTCAATGTTGGACGCGGAAGATACCAAGTCCTCGGTCCATACCTCAACGGTACGGCGGAAGTTCTCGGCCGCTTTGTTGGCGCTGTCCACCAAGGTTCGCTCCTTGCGGAGCTCCTCCTTCAACTTGGTCTCCCGATCCCGGACGGCGTCAAGCGAGTCCTTCAGCGTGGAGACCTTCAGCTCCAAATCCTCGATGGAGTCCTTGGCGGCCTTTAACTCGTCGCCCTTCTCAGAAAGACGCACCTGGAGTTCTGAGTTGGTGTGGGCGTCCTTCTCGCGCTCTGTGTTGAGCGCGGCGACCCTCTCCACACTTGCCTTCAGCGACTCCTCCAGCTGCGCGACCTTGGCGGCAAGCTCCTCCTTGGCGGTATCCGCGGTAGCCGCGGCAGCTCTCGCCTCCTTCAGCTCCCCGCCAAGGGCCTGCTCCCGAGCGGCAAGGTCTTCCTCGTGGGAGTCGAGGTTGACCTTCCGCTAGGCGAGCTCTCCTTCTCGCCGGGACAGCTCCACCCCGGCGAGCCGCTGCTGCTCTTCGGCCTTGGCCTTCTCCAGCAGCCACTCTTGATATTCCCCGGCGAGCTCCTCGCGCTCCTCCGCCACCTCGCGGAGGGCAGCCTGGTTGGCGGCGCTGAGCTCCGCCGCGCGTTTCTCCATCTCAGCGGCGGCCTTGGCGGCTAGGGCCTCCCGAGAAGCAAGCTTCGCCTGCCTGGCCCGGTAAAGGGCCAGGAGCTGGTGAAGCAGCTTCTCCTCCTCGGGCCCGTCGCTTCCGTCGGGCGCCTCGACGATCTTCAAGCTCGCGGAGGCGAGGACCTCCCCATCAAAGGCCTCGCCCTCCGCGGGGGCTCGCGACGAAGAACCACACGGCACTTGGATAAATACGCCGTTGGGGGCTTCAAGGTAGTAACCGGCCTGCTCCTTTCCGGCGGAGGGGTCGGCGGCCGGCGCAGCACTTGATGCTCCTGCCGCCTCCGGGCCGGCAGTGCGGTCGCCGTCCCCCTCCCCGGCCGCTGCGTCCGCAGCCGGAGCGGTCTCCTGCGCAGCCGGCTCGGCGGCTCCCGCCGTGTCATCGGCGACAGGGGCGTCGCCGCCGCCGCCCTGCGCGCCCTCCTCCTCGATGACGATGACTTCCTTCTCCATCTGCTCGGGGGAGGAGGATCTAGAAGAAGAAGAAAAAGCAAAAGAAGTTCAAGCAAATATCCAAAAAGAGACGAATCCAAGGTGACAAAGCTACAGAACTTACCTTGGCGGACGTCGTCGGCGGCGGGCTCCCTCGCCGGGGAGCTCTGCCTTGGCGGAGTGGCCGCCCTCGCCGGGCTGCTCGCCCTTGGCGGGGTACTCGCCCTTGGCGGAGTACCCGCCCTTGGCGGAGCGCTCTCCCTTGCCGAGGAGTTCGGCCTTGGCGGGGACGGCGGGGCCTGCGGCTCCTCGGGAGCGACCTCCGGACGCTCCTGCGGCTGTGGCTCCACCTCTGCACAAGTCAAGACAAAAGCATCAAGGCGTTAGAGCAAGACAAAATCTCCAAGCGCGCCCGACGAGCGAAAGTACAGAATCCAGACTTACGCTGGGGGCTGCGCTGGGGGCTGCTCCTCGGAGCAGCGCTCGGGTCCGGCAGGCTTGGCTCCGGCGCGTCCCCAGTCGCCGCGACGGGCGAGTCGTCCGCGACTTCGACCACAGGCACGTTGGCTTTCTTTGCCACTCGCTCCGCCAAGGTCCTGAAATCAAAGCAGGAAACAAGATTAGCATCAACAATAATCAAGACGAAATTTCAGAAGATGAAGGATCTCGAGTTCTTACTCCTGTTCCTCCTCGTCGTCGTCGCTCAAGGCGGAGAAGTCAAACTCCACCTGGGGCGCGTCTGCGCGAGGAGCGGGAGGCGAAGACTCCCTCGGGCGCTTGGCGGTCCCTGGGGCTGGGGGCTGCGAAGACCCAGCCCCTGTGGTCGCCGGGGCCCGGGGAGCGGGCGGAGCCGCCGCTTCGCCCCGTGAAGACTCCTGTCTACTCGGCGCCGACTTGCGAGGCGCCTCTGTTGTGGCCTGCTTGCGGGGCGCCTCTGCCGTGGCCTGCGCGCGGGCCGCCTCCGCCGTGGCTGGTGCGCCGGTCGGCCCCGGCGCAGCTTGACTCCCCCGGGGAGCTCGCGTTGCCCGGCGAGCTGGTTGTTGCCGGGGCGCCTGCGCCCTCGCCCCCGTCGCCGTCTTCCGGAGACGCTTCAGTGGAGAGCGCCTAGGGCTCGCCCGGGGCGGGGAGGTCTCCGACGACGAGGAGAGGTCGTCGGCGTATAGCCCCAGGGACTCGTCGGAGTCCTCGGCGGCCTCGGCGTCGTCCTCCTCCTCCTCTTCCCCGGCTGGCTTGCTGGGCCCAGCGCCATGCGCTCCGGCCTCTTTCCCTCCGGCGCCTCCGCTCCCCCCGGCGCCTCCGCTCCCTGCGGCGCCCCTGTTCCCTCCGGCGGCGTTGCCTCTCGCCGCGGCCTCCGTCTGGATTCCGATGATCCCGGAGTGCCTCAAGGATGGGACCCCGGCGAGCTCGTCGGGAGGCAGCTTCAGTAGCCTGCGGATCTCCGCCTCCTCTGCCTGGCAGGACGCTTCCGCGGCATCTGCCTCCTCGGGCGTGTAGCCGAACTCTCCTGCCGCTGCGGCTGCAGCGGCCTCTTCAACCCGAGAAGCTATGTATGCTATCTCCTGGTCGGTGGTGTCCCGTGTCAGCTCCCGGGTCTCGTTCTTGTTCTTCGCCACCTCCACCAGGTTGTCGAAGAGGTTCAAGACGACGTCCGGCTTGGGCGGAATCCACGTGCGGTCGACGCCGTGCGAGTCGCACGCGGGCATCATGGCGCGGAGGTTATCCCTGGCTGTACTGTTGCAGAGGGGCACCACTCCCCGGGGACCCCTGAACCATTCCGGGTGGGCCGGGTCGTGCTTAAATAGCTCCCGGACCATCCCCTTCAGCTCCAGCGACGTGAAGTTAAAGTTGAGCCCGGGGCGCAGCCTCATGATATCCGCCGAGTTGCCGTACTCCCAGGCCGGCCTTTTCCTGTCTTGGAGAGGGGCGATGCGGCGGCGGAGGAAGTCTGTGCCCACTTCTGCGACAGACAACCTAGCTACCCGAAGACGCAGAATCCTGATGAGGGAGATGTCAAGCTTGTTGTCGTCCGAATCCAGCTCGCTCCAATCCCTGCCGCGCACGATGGGCGTTGTGCGCGGCGCGGTGAAGGATTGCGGCTGGTCCTCGACAATCCAGCACCAGTCCGCGCGCCACTCCTCCCACTTGCCGCGGAGCTCCCCCGGCAAGTAGGACTCCTTCTTGTTCAGACGAAAAACCCAAGATATTCCTCCGGAGAGGGGGGCACCGGCCTCTGCTCTAGGGGTGAAGAAGTGCCTAAACAGCGCTACGTTTGGGTGTATTCCTATATAGTTTTCGCACATGTGTGCGAAAACCGCCATCGTGAGGATGGCGTTGGGGGTGAAGTCAAGAAGGTGGAGGCCGTAGGTGTGCATTATGTCACAGAAGAATTCAGAAAAAGGAGGGCAAAGACCGCAGTGGAAGAAGGCTGCGAAGAAATAGTACCCGCCGGGGTAGTTGTCCTTGGCGGCGGCCGGATAAGCTCGAGTGCGGGGGTGCGCCTTGGTTCCCTTGGACCAAAACAAGTAATACTTGTTCCAGAGCTCCCGCACGCTGAGCCTCGGCGGGAAGACGAGATTCCGCTTCCGATACGCGGTAAGCCTCGCCGCTTGCTCCGATTTCTCCTTCTTGGCCTTCTCCGCCTTCGCCTTCTCGGTCTTCGGGGCCATGGCGGAGGCGGCGGAGGAAGGGGGACGAAGAGCCCGGCGGCGCCGGAGATGCGAAAGACGGCGGGGGAGCTGTGGAGGCGGAGCGCAAAGGGGATCTCTGGAGATGGAAGAAGATGCAATGAAAGCGTAGGAGGGGAACCGCTCCTGCTTCCTCTGCTTTTATGGGGAAGTGGGGGGCGTTTCGCTCTTTCCATTAAAAGAACGTGGCCACGTCCCATCCCACGACGCCGCAATCGACGCGTGCCGTTACGGGGGGACGCGGCGGATGCGGAAGTGGATTCGGCACGCCGTGGGCCGCGTGTGTCCGTGCACTGTTTTGGGCCTGGCCCAACAGTGCTCGGCACCGTGTGTGGCCCAGGCCCGGGGGCTCCTGTCGGTGTACTAAGGTAGGGGTACCTCAGTACCCCAACTTGTGCACGGACAGTAGCAGCTTCCCGTGGCAGGGCTTACCACGTGCTCGCCGGAGACCTTCCTGCTCCATATAAAACCATTCAAAAACAAAGTATACAAGACAGAAGATCGAGACCCCGGCAAGTGGAGCTTGCCGGGAAGGCCGTTCCAGGCTCAAGATTACCTCACTCACGCAAGGCCCTGGCAAGAGGAGCTTGCCAGGAAGACTAGAAGATTCCATCATAGAAGACACGCCTCGGCGCTATATGCGTCCCGGCGAGGGCCCGGGGAGCGACAAGCTTCAGAGCCCGGCAAGCTCCCGGGCCCGGCAAGGTCAAGACCCCGGCAAGGTGCTTGCCGGGAGAGTTGCGCTGTGTGCCCGCGCTCCAGCTCATCGGCCCACGCGTCGCCCTGGGGCCTCTCCAGGGACGCGTGGCGGATGGCTGTGCAGCCTGGGGGACACGGTGGCACTCCACGGTGGTAAAGCCATCGCCGTGGCAAACGGAGACGCAAGGGCGGGAGCTTTTGGGGTCGACGGCGACGGGCATTAAATGCCCTTGTCCCCCACTGTCTAAGTAGGTAGCGACCACTGTTCACGCACTGTAGCCCCACTATTCCCGCACTGTTACAACTACCACCTCTTTTACATTTTTACCCTTTCTCCTACGTTGACACCTGTCGGTGACCCCTTGCACTATAAAAGGAGGCCCATGCACAACGTGGAGGGGGTTCGGAACCTAGATCACTCATACGCCCGGTGTAGCTAGTTCTTCAAGCTCCCGAGCTCTCCAACTCAATACAAACCAAGCAGGAGTAGGGTTTTACGCGCCCGTCGCGGCCCGAACCTGGGTAAACTGCCCGCGTGTTCACTACGATCTGCTCTTCGTGCTCCCTCCGCCCTCTTACCGCACAAACGAAGGGGCTCCGGTCCCATAGGTGTTCGTGGTGGACAGTTTCCCCCGACAGATTGCCTACCTGGTACCCTCGATGTCCCAGAAGGCACAAGGGATCGTCATGATTAAAGAGACAAGAGAAGACGAGTCAACGCCAGCTACAAGGAGGCACCTTCACCACCTAACCTCATCAGGCGAGAAGTCGTTGAAGATTCTTCAGGCTCAACCCGGATCATTCATCAAACTATTACAAGGGGCATAGCAACACCCGAGGAAGCTCAGAAGACTGCACGAGGCACAAGTCACGGCACTGAGTCCGAGAACCCCTAGGGTAGGATGAGTCGTGTACCCCCTATGCGCAGTCGAGTCCGTATGATGGTTCGAATAGAGCCATGATTGTGTGTTGTTTGCTTTTATTTGCTTGTGTTTTGATATAAGTCGCACTTTTGCCCCAGGCAACAAGTGCACGGCTATATCACCGTCCTTGCCTTGTTTCTTTTGTTTCGCCCTTTTTGCACCTGTTTGTTGCACCTGCACTATAGCACCCCCCTTTTTGGCATTTCCCTCCTCTACGCTGCTTCTTCCCTCTATTCTCTCTCTTCCCAGTTGAAGACCCGCAAGACAAGATGCACCAAGGATTCTACCTCGGCAACCAACTGGCACTGAAGACTTCTGCTACAACCTCCGCGATCAAGTGCAACCCCGTAGAGTTATGTTTAACCCTCCAGACCAGTAACCCCATTCCTAGACCCTTTGAGACTTCACGAGACACTCCGGCACAAATCCTTAACCATGTGCCTAACCCATGGTAAAGCGAGAGAACCTGTTAAGCCTTTGCAACCTTTCACAACACAGGGTTCGTAAAGGAGCTAGTGGACATGATGAGTGAGCACATTTTCGTCCTAATATAGCACGAGGTCTGACGATGCCATAGATAGACCAGTTTGAGGATATTGGACAGATGACTTGGTGGTTTATATCAGTGACTTCGAGGAATTATCTGAGACCCTGGTGGATTATGAGGTTTTCATATTGGTGAGATCATGACTTTGGGGAAGCATGTAGGAGTGCCCGTTGGACATGAGATTTGGATTTATGTAGGTGATTCTGGTTGGTATAGATGCTGGATATGTCTGCATGAATCGGAGTAAGATTGGATTTAGGCCTATGATCCTGATTATGATATCATGCTTCTCGGTGGACAATAACCTAGGAGATTGGATTATTTGTCGGAGTTGATTTAGGGATCTATTTAATCGTGATCTTGGAGTTACTTGACCCGGATGATGAGAATTTGGTGGACTTACTATCGTAATGCATAGCCCTTCCAAGTATTTGGGTATTATAGAGACTCGAGATCTTGCGAAGCACCGTAGACATCGGATTTGTAGAATTGTTGGATTATGTGGTGATTGATGGAATTACCGGGCTATTGGAGTTGATCTATAGGAAGGAAACAAAATCTTGGAGTGGCATATGACGTGTTTCCTTAGATTGGTGATGCATTATCGTGAGCCTTGCAAGATTAGGTTGAGTGCTTGGATTGTGGAGTTTAATTTAAGCTCAGCAGCATGTATGATCTACCTTTGCATTTTTAGAGGTAGGCATACATATAGATTTGGGGATCATAGATAGTATAGTTTTGTTAGACCGTCTCTTGAGAGTCATGAGGATAAGTATGGCATGAGTGGTGATTGAAGTTGGTCTATGCGAGAGACCGCTTTTCTGTTCGGAGTACTAGATAGAGCTATTGGCATCTCAGAAATTGTGCTTAAGGATAAGGTGATACAAGTTCACACACTCACTAGAATCCTTGAAACCCTTAAGCCCCACCGAGCCACCACCTGGTCAGATTCTGACCACGGGCCTTGACTCAGAGTCAGGAAGGCCTCTACAAATACTCAACCGAGACCACCACCAATACCTCAGCTTACCTTGCGTACCCCCTTAGACCTCATGGAGTAATTGGACAAGTTGGGTAACATCATTATTTGATGGCCTACTTGTCTGCCCGAAGACAAGGAAGAGACGGACAGCTGGATAGAAGACATTTGAAGACCGCCCTGTCAAGAAGGAAGATCTACACCGACCACCGTCATCAAGAAGTAAACTTCCGCGTCGAAGACCGGGCGTATCTGCAAACCACTCCTCCCGGAGGAACCGAGCAATTCCGTGTCGAAGGAACGCTCACACCAAGTTGTATCAAGACTTGAAGGCACGATTCTGGTGGCGCAGGATGAAAGAGAGATTGCAACCTATGTTGCAAAGTGTGATGTGTGCCAAAGGGTCAAGGCTGAATATCAGCGACCCACCGGATTGCTTCAACCACTCAAGGTTCCTGAGTGGAAGTGGGATAAAGTCGGAATGGACTTCGTCACTGGGTTACCAAGGTAGGATAGAGACATGACTCTGTTTGGGTCATGGTCGATCATTTGACCAAAACGGCCCATTTCATTCCTGTCAAGACCACTTATGATGGCAACCGGCTGGCAGCTCTCTACATCGACCGAATCGTAAGTCCTCACGGCATTTCCCAAGGAGATTGTGTCAGATCAAGGAACCCAGTTCACCTCAAGGTTCTGGAAGAAGTTCCAAGAAGCCTTGGGAACCAAGTATCTTTCAGCACGGCTTTCCACCCACAGACTGGAGGTCAGACTGAGCGAGTCAATCAGATTCTCGAAGTCATGACTCCGAGCCTGTGTCTTGCCATATAGAGCAAAGTGGGAGGATTGTCTCCATTTTGCCGAGTTCTCCTATAACAACGGTTACCAGTCGAGCCTTCAGATGGCACCATTTGAGGTGTTGTACGGACACAGATGTCGCACACCCCTCAACTGGTCAGAGACTGGAGAAGGGCTAGTCTTTGGACCGGATATTCTCCGCGCAGCGGAAGAGCAAGTCCAACTAGTCAAAGAACGTTTGAAGGCAGCCAAGTCAAGGCAAAAGGGCTATGCTGACACTCACCGTCGGGACATGAGTTTCCATATCAGGGACCACGTGTGCCTGCGGGTAACTCCTCTGAAGGGAAACAAGCGTTTCAACGTCAAGGGGAAGCTCGCACTAAGGTTCATCGGACCCTTTGAGATCACTGCAAGTCATGTAGTAGACGGCTCCCCAGCTAGATCTACCACTTGAGATACCCCCCGTGCACCAAATCTTCCACGAGCCCCCACTCTGGAAGTACTTCTTACCTCCTGGCTAGCCCGATGCCCGCAAGGACATCGATCACCGAGCCTTTGACAGCTAACCCAACCTAACCTATGCAAGAGACCCCTCAGCAACCTCCATCAAGGAAGGCATCAAGCAAGAAGCCATACCATCAAGCACCTCAGGATTCCAAGGAGCACCGCTCGGAAGCAGAACCAACAAGGAGAAGTGAAGACTACCCCGTATCCAAGACTCCGCCTTTCTTTCCACGCCTAGTCTGGGAATCTCGAGGACGAGATTCTTGTAAGGGGGGGTAGGTCTGTCACACCCTGATTTTCATGTCACATTGCTTAAGCTTATTTTCATGTTAAAAATGTGGATTTACAAAAACTTTTGAGTGTTTTTGACTTTGCTTGATTTGACTTTTGTCTGCTGTTTGCTAGTGCTCTAAAAATCAAATAAATCCTCCAACTCTTATACTTCATCTCCTTGACCCAGAACCTTTTCCCAATGATCATGCCATGTGTATAGACCAGTATAGAATTTTCTTATAAAAATATTTTGGCCAAATGGTATTTTCTAAAATTAGTTTTCCAAAAACCCCTGAATTGAGGTTTGCACTGCAAGTACCTTATTTAGGGTGTGAAAAATCTTTCAAAAAGTATATTTGAATCCTATTAGGTATAGGACTCGCAGAAACCACAAAAGTATAATTTCAAAAGTTATTTTTATATTTTATTTAAAAGCTTTTTCTTAAGGCCAGAAATGGTCTTTAATAGGGAAAAATTATTTAATCATTTCAATAATATTTGCCAAAATTCAGGGAGACTCATAGGACATATATTGTCCATATATAAGAGTTTCAGCACATGGTCATGTTCAAAATATTGGGCAAATCCATCCAAAACCCTTTCTGGATATTTCAAGCTTTTGAAATATTTACAAACGAAATATTCTCCAAAAAATTCCAGGGAAATTCTATCATGTCATATATGACATATTTGATGATCTTGCAAAGCCTCATGCTTTGAAGATCAAGGAAACATCCTCAAACCCCTTCATAACCATTCTGTCCATATTTGAAGTTTGAGCAACTCTACGTTGCCAAACTTGTCCAAATGCTCTCAAACTTGGTGTACATGCCAAAATGATGTAATAATGCATCCATGCCAAATGGCACAAGTTTTGGAGAAGCATAACTAGGTCTAAGTGCCCCAAAACCAATTCTGTTCAAATGCAAATTTGAACAACTTTACATTACCAACTTTTTATCTGGGGCCTCAAACTTTGTGGGCATGATCATAACCCCAAATGATGATGCTACACCAAGTGGTGCATCAAGGGGAGATGATTTGCTTAACTCAAACATGGTGAAACCATTTCTGTTGATTTCTAGGGTTCACCAAAGTTACATTGGCCACTTTGCCCAAATGAGCTCAAATTTGGTAGAGGAGCCTAATTATATGTGACATTCCATCCTGTTAAGTCCCATGCCAATTGGAAGTCTTTTGCCTCCCCAAAACCTGATCAAACACCTGTGTTTGGACCCCTATTACTATTTCCCTTTACCCCAAATTCTTACCACAGCTTCCCCTGATCATACTCTACCCCCAGTAACTTCTCTATGGCCTCAGCTCAATCATTGGAGGGGGTAAAACCCCAATTCTCACTGTTGGACAGCAGTAAACTCCCTCTCCTTCACCTCTCTCCTCATTCCAGAGGCTCCCCAGAGCATCCAAGACCTCCACGCCTTTGTTTACTATCCCCTAGCACTACTGGACACTGGGGGACACGGCCAGGAGGCAAAGACATAAGCATGCCGGCCAAAGGCACGCTCTGGAGCACGCTACAGTGCGCCGAGGCACTGTAGCTCGGCCCTCCCGAGGCTTCCAGGCGGCCTTGGGCAGAGCGACCGTGTCTCCCGAGGTACCCTCGACGTCCGCAACACGCCGGGCGGTCGGACCCCTCCTCTCTCCTCCTCCCTCACCCCTGCTCGCACGCGCACCGGCCGACCCTGAGCACCAGTGAGCGACCTCGCACGCGCGGCCCCTCTGGCGCCTCCCCGCTCCTCCTCTCTCTTCCTCTAGGCGTGGACCAGCCCCGCGAACGCCCTAGACATGCCCACTGCTTCCCCCGTGGCCTGCAACGACAGCAACAACCTCGCCGTCGCATGCATCATCGGTGGACGGGCGCTCACCTATTTATAGGCCGCCCCCGAGCCCCCTTGCACCTCCTTTAGCTCTTTCCTTCCCTCCTACGCCTCCCGGGCCGACTCGTTGCTCTCCCCGTGCCCTACGGCCTCCCTTCTGGCCGGAGTTCCGCCACCGGCCTCCGCTCGAATCCTCGCCATCCCGAGCTCGCCTCCCTCCCTTTCCTTCACCAGAAGAGATGCGAGGGTACGGTGACCCTTTCCCCTACTTCTCCCAGACCACCGGGGCACCACATTCCCCAGCTGCTCGTCGCCCGAACGGGCATCCGCCGAGGCAGTGCCGAGCGCACCTCGGTCGTCCCCTGCCGGCCTTGCCGATCTCCCCCGATGCGCCGCATTTTAGTGGCCCCTCCGGTGGCCACCGCTTGGCCGGAGGTGGCCTGAGCCGCCGGGGGGCAGGGCAGCAACCTCCCGCCGATGAGGCCCCTGCCTCTTCTGTCGCGGGCGGGAGGAAGAAGAAGGCCTGCTGGAGGGGCCCGCTCGTCGGTGACCCAGCGGGGCAGGCCCAGCAGTTTAAGTGGAGACGGGCCGGGCGGGAGCCGTGTTCCCTAGGCGGAAGCACACTTCGGGGATTACGCCTTCGGCGTCACCACCTTCGCCCGCGCAGCCGAGCCGCTGGGCCGGCCCGCGAGCTATCCTTCGCCCAGAGCACCGTATGAGGTTGAACCCTTATTCCTTTTCTTTTTCTTTATTCTGTCAACTTCAAAAATGCCTAGATAATTCAAATGAACTCCAAATTGCATGATTCAAATTTCTGGTAGCTTCTAAAATCATACTCTATCACATGATGCAACATGCACACTTTTCCAGAAACATTTCTTTCACAAATATTTATCTAATGCCCATATTCCATTTTTTGTGATGAGCTTTAGAAAGTCACAGAGAGCTCAGTCTTGATCCAAATACAGTGATTGAAATTCCTAGATGCTTGTCATCTCCAAACTTAGTTTTGAAACATTTTTAATAATAGTTTCTCTACCCCACCAAATATTGAGCCAATTCTTCATATTTATCAGCTTTGCAAAATCCTAGGAAATTCATTTCAAATCCAAATCCAGTGAAACCAACTCCTAGATGCTTCTAAAATCATGACTTGATGATGGGTGCCTTTGCTCATCATTCAAGGAAATATTTCTGTATACTTCTTTCAAATCCATAAACCCCTTGATTCCATCATATTGGAATGTTCCAAATCACCCATTGATCCAATGCCTATGAAACCACCTTGGTCATTTCTAATATGACCAGAGGTATCCTAGAAAAGTCCAACTCCTATTTTTAGAGCACTTTTATTTTTGCTTTGATTGTGTTGCTTATTATGATTGTTTCCATCGTTAGTTGACGAAATAAACGGAGTATTCGGAGATGGACCAGAAGGTTTGAAGACTCAGAAGAATAAGGCAAGCAGCCCTTTGACCATGTTCAAGAAACCTTTTTATGCATGTCTCATAACACCTGATTATTCAATGCATCGGAATCATGTTTAGGTGGAAACCACTTTGGTTGCTACCTTTGTTACTTTACTATTGATACATGCATCAATCATGACCCTACCTTCCTATGAGGGTTATGTGGGTGGGAGCAGATAGATGTATGCTATAGTAGTTGGCTACGCAAAATGGGTCGGGGTTATGCATTGAGTGAAACAAGTGTGGTCTGACACACTTGCAAATGACCCAGTGGGTGCCACTAATGCCCCTGGGAGTTGATGAGGAGCTAGGGCACTACTTGGTGAAGAAGTAGTGTGCCGAGGCTTGACGGAAGTATTGTTTACAGAGATGGATTAGATTTATGTGTGACTACCGTCCCAACCAAACATGCGCAACCACTCTACCCTTATATGGGAAAGGGCATTATTGATTAGCTAGGTCGATACTAGCATGGTGCCCGCATTACTAGTGACGGGGGTGACTTGAGGTCACTCTCGGGACGGGGTCGTGCTTGGATAGGCGGCCATGACTGTCTTTACAGGGCACCGGACACACCGTTGGTACCCCGTGCTTGTGGTATGTGATGAATATTGGAGCGAGGCTCCAAGAATCTTGTGATGTGAAATGTGGGGCACGGGGCTGTTACCAATCCAGTGGACTCCATATTAGTGTCGTCTAGGGAAAGATAGTGATCGGGTGCTTACCCCGGGTACTTGAGGTATCGCGGGTCGTGGATGTCGCGGAAGTTCCCCGGATCTAGTGGGTAAAGTGCGCAACCTCTGCAGAGTGTCAAACTATTCGAATAGCCGTGTCCGCGGTCAAGGACAGTTGGGTGGTGCTACTTAGACTATGTCCATAAGTTTCTGGGAAACAACCCGGTATGATGGTATTATTGATGATGTGATTCTTGAGGAAGTCACAATGAGCTTGAGCATGAGTTGATTACAACTCTTTCTCGATATTGATGTCTGTGACCTCCTGATACTTGTTACAGACACATGCATATCCATGTTATATGTTGATCATACTTGCAGTTGAAAAACTAGCTTTCCGCAAATCTGCCAACCTAGAAGTAGAGCCTTGCATAATTATTCTGCTATCACATTTGGGTTTCTTGCGAGTACATTCAAAGTACTCATTGGCTTGCCACTGGTTATTTTATTGGCCAGGCATGAAAGAATAGGTTATGATGAAGATCTCTTGGTGACGAGCATGCGAGCTATGACGCTTCCCAGTCAGAATGCCTGTAGGGTTAAGGCAGATGGCATGGGTCCAAGTTGTCATTGAAGATTTCCGCTGCGATGTTATACTCAAGACTTGACCATTATGGTCCTATTTGTGTAATACAGTATGTATGGATGTAAGACTCTTGTTATTCAGCTTCTGTGTGTTCAGTGAGCATTGATCTCTGGGATCACTGTACACGTGCATTCGGTGATCACGACTTATGAGTCGGGGTCCCCACACCCACCTTCGCCGTTTCTTTTGTGCAGGTGCGCGCTTTTCATGCACAAGAATCCTTTCGAAGTCTACACTGTGAATGTGGACTACATGTTCTTAACTTTCACCAGAGGTGGTTTTATGGACTCGGAATTGATGGATCATATCATCAGGTACTGGAAGAATGACAAGCATATGAATGTGGTTTATCGATCTGGCGAACGCGTGCTGCTATCCCCTTTGTTTATCACGGTATTTCTCTTTTTTCCTTTTTTTCTTTTTTTCTGCTCGAGTGAACTGCAGTAAATAGTGTATAATAATTTGTTTTAGAATGTACTGAACTGCATACATTTTATTTTTTTGTGTTTAACCCATGCATCTTAAATGAAACAAATTATGGGGAGAATTGTGAACTGCTTACTGTTTTTAGAGAAGCGTGATCCGTTTTTTGATTAAGCGTCGGAGGGAACATCTTAAGGGGAACTGCATTAACGTTCTTTTGGTTATTACCCACACGCAGTATGTGCTTCAAATGAATGATCACGCGGATAGAGATGAAGATGGAAACGTTGTGTTGCCTTTTGTCCACGGCAAGTTTAACGTTGACGATGTAGCAAAGCAGTTCAAACTTTATGTTCGTGATGACGAGAACCTTCTTGATTGCAAATTAGTAAGTTATCAGATTTGCTTTTGTTCAGCCTTATGTACTTATTTTCTCTCCTAATTTTTTCCAGTAATCCTTTTTCACTCATCAAACCCATAACAAATTTGATGAAACAAAATCAGATTCTGTTACCACGGATGAAAGACCAGCATTATTCGCTATAAACGATGAATAGGCACCGCGAGACCCTTGACATTCATGACACTAGGAGGTACAGCGGACCGGTTGATCAAACGACGAGGTGGCATAAGTCTGAATACCACAGCGACCGTACTGAAATGGTAAATTTTTTCCTTTTTCACCTTTCTTCTTGTTTTCATGCGTGCGCGTGTTGAACAATTTTTGTTGTGATGTGTATTTTTGTTTTTTTATTTCCACCAGATGATCAGGATGACTGCATTGTTGAAGAAGGTTTATGGAGAAAAGGAGTACAAGAGAAAGGAGTCGGTAGACTGGGTCGATGTTTCAAAGATAGCTAGCTTTTTGGGCTCCCCTGAGCAGGGCCCCAATGAGTGCGGCTTTTTTGTTCTGAAGATGGCTTAGTTTTATGACGGCAAAAGCTTGGTTGTGAAATTCGCAAAGCGTAATGTGAGTATCTTTTTTAACCCAATAATAATCCCTCATTCCTTGATATTTTTTTGTCAGTTTCTTTTTTGTAGATGATGTTGTATATTTGTTTATTTTTTTTCTTCATCGCAGGAAGCTGTTCTTCAGGATTGGAAGGCTAAGTTTTTGTTCCAGATCCTGTTCCACCCTGAAAACATGGTCGTAGTCACCGAGTTCCCGGAGGATCTAAGAAATCTCCGCATTTCTCTTGGCTTTTCTCCAAAACTGGATTCACAGGAGCAGGATGAGGCATAAATGATAGCATATCTTTTTTTATGTGTGTTGATGTCTTTTTCGTGTGTGCTTCAGAACTTTCTGTAAACTGTATCTATGGCCGCTGTGTGTAGTTCTCGATCTGCAAAACTGTTCACACCATGCTGTGTGCTTTTGTATATACCGGTCTAGTTAGTTTTTGTGTTTTTCTTTTTGTGACAGACAGTGACAATGTCAAATATGTACATAATGGAGCTTTCAGCCAACTCCTCCTTGTGAATTGTAACATGTTCACATCGCACTACATTCACTTATATGAGTAGCAGCCAAGTTTTTTTAAATATACGCATCCGCACTGCATCTCACCTTACCACATGGGACTGCAAAGACGAATTCAACGTGTTTGTCGTCGAGTTTCAAAATTTTGGAAAAATTGTATTAGAAGACAGAAAATCAACCGTGTCTGCTAAGGGAGAGCTCAATTTTTTAAATTTTTTGCACTAAGCGCACTGCACTGTGTACTCGAAGCGTACTGCACTGTAAGCTTTAAATGCACCACGCACGCACTGCACTGTTCGTGAAGCCTAGTCTGACTCTATATTTTTTTATTTCTACCTGCATTCTATATTGATTCACGGTCATCTAAGATTCTATACGACAAAGAGAACTGCATTCTCAAAATGACATTCTGATCTCAGGGTTTTCATACAGAAGAGAACCGCATTCTGAGAATGACATTCTCATCTTATTTCTTTCATATAGAAGAGAACTGCATTTTATCAAGCATACCCCCCCGCAGCACATTGGTCACAAAGTATATATGGCATATGTTATATCTATTCATTTTGAACTTCAATATTACATGTTGAATTCTTTTTTTTGCAGTCCACTGAACACAAGCTATATATATTATATACGATATGATATATATAAAGGATGAAGTTAATATATTTTTAAAATGTAAAACTGTATATGTCTTGATCTATGTCCTTTTCCTGCTGCTTCTTCTTAAATTGTGCACTGCATTTGTTTCAATGGTTGTTGCTGCTTCTGTCTTGCTCTTGTTGTTCGCATTACCCCTCGTAACGCGACCGTGCGACTGTGATGCTTGCCTAAGCGCTGGATTCTGCGTTCTGTCTCTCCCCCTCGTTTTTGATGATGGTTTTTCGATGTCTTCATCTTCTTCTTCTTCTTGCTCATCTTCTTCTTCTTCTTCTTCCTCATCTTCCTCTTCTGTTACATCAGCTTCGCTCGCTTCCTCGTTCTCTTCTCTGTCAGCATCTTCTTCGTCATCTTCTTCATCTTTTTTTCTGTTCTATTTGGACAAGTTCTCGCGTTATGCTTCTCTCTCTTGTTGCAGACGCTACATAGTCTTCTCTTTGTCATATCATCTTGTTGGTCAGCTCGGTGATTTGTGGTGGCATTTTCAGCCTAGATTTGTTTCAGCCTCTCCTTACATGTTCTTGAGTTGTGTCCCGCAATCTTATTGCATGATTTACACATCCTTACCCCCAGTGGTCTTCCTCCGCTGTCCAGTTCTGGCTCAGGCCTGCTATTTTTTCAGGGCTTTTTTCATTTGCTGCAGCTTTTTTATTGGCTGATTTGCTCTCTTTCTTTCTCCCTTTTGTGTTTGAAACAGGCGGGGGAAGAATTGTGTCATCCATATTATGAGCTGCACCATCAGCAGCATGTTCGCGCTCCTTTCCTTGTTCCTCACCCCGCGCATCCATGATCTTCTCTACTTCTTCTTCTTCGTTTATTACGTTCACTTCTTGTATGAGTTCTCTCATCCCACCTAAAGCTCTGTTGTACCCTCTATCCGATTTGACACCCCTGTTCGCCAGGTCCATAGCAGTTTCTGCAAGTAGTCTCCTACGGCAGAACATCGAACTCCCATCTGGAGCAGTTTGCTCATAGTCTCTGCGGTCAAAAGTTGGATTTTGGCGTGCGTTCCGTGTGTATGTCTTCAATATGTACTCTTCAGGTATCTTGTCCACCCGCAGCTGATCCAACATGCAAATGATGTGCACGCAGAACAAGCCTACAGCAAAAGAATTTTTTTGGTTATTCGTGTCAGCAAACTTCACATAAATATGCAACATTTTTTCAATTTTTGGTTTTGTGAACTGCATTATAAATAGGTCCTGGGTCTACTGTTCTAGTGAACTTCACTAAGTTTTTTTTTCTGTTCATCTCTTTTTTGCTACCAGCAATAAATGAACTTCATTATGTTTTCTGTGTGCTTATTTTTTTGTTTCCTGTCTCACTGACCTGTGTGTGTCCACAGCTTGCATTCGCATTCATAGATACCGTTCGTCACATCAGCAACTACCTGGAACTCGTGTCTTGCCCAATCAAAATCATCAGACCGGTTGTAGTGGCGCACCAAATATTTCGTCGGGTTGTCAGGGGATTGCTCTGATCTGAATGCAGTGCTACGGTAGTGCATTTGCTTGATGTCAGCAAAGACCGCCCTGGTGTAAATCTTGGAGAGCTGAACCTCGAAACCAAACTGAGTAGTAGTCTTTATTTCCGTCTGTGAAACAAAGAAAACCAGTTAAGTAGTTGTTTTTTACAGCAAAAATCAAGAAAGCGAGTAGTGTTTTATTAATTGCTCATCCATCTTAAAAACTTTGCTCTGTTTATATACCTCGTTAGCTATGGTCTCCGCGTGCTCGACACCCTTCCTTGTATGGATGCACCTGTCCACCTGCGATGCAAAGATGTGTAGGTCATGTCTTTCCTTGACAAAGTTCCTCTTCAAGATCCGGTTCATGCTTTCACTTCTCTGTGTCGACGTCATCCGTGCACATAACACCTCCTTGTAGTAAGCTGATATCCATTCTTTTCGGTCTGTCCAGAGCGCCTTCATAATCTCATCATTTTGCAGGTTATACTTGTCCATGAGCTCATGCTAAGCGCGTTCAAACTCTGATGGCATCAGCGGGTGGTTGAGAACGGAGGTCAGATCATCCTTGAATGTCTCATACGCTTTGTACAGCAAGGACAGGTGATCCTTGTATTTTTTAGTATATGCCAACGACATAACTTGTGCAGCGTGCCTATTAGCGTACTTTTTATCGTGGCATCCATGGAGGGGCATTGATCTGCATGTTTTTGAAAAAATCAAGCAGTGAGTTATTGAGAGAACTGCATATCCTTTTTCAGCTTTTTTTTTCATTGGATGGAAGAAATGGACTACAAAACTTGGCTGTGAACTGCATTGTTATTTAACCCATTTTTTCAGCATACATGTGAATATGCAGATTGGCCGCTTGTTGTTCATGAAACGCAAGAACGTTCGGAACACCCACTCGAAAGTCGGTATTGTTTCGTCTCTGATGAGAACCACAGTGAATATTGTACTTTGGAGGTGGTGGTTGACTCCAACGAAGACGGCGAGAGGCATGTGGAACTTGTTGGTCTTGTAGGTCGTGTCAAATGTGACACAATCTCCAAAATCTTCGTACGATCCCCTGCAGCTCGCGTTCCCCCATAATATGTTCCGCACACGGTTATCGACATCTTTGTCGTAATCATAGAAGAACTCCGGGTTTATTTGATGCATCTTCTCAAAGAAAGCCAGGAGTTTCTTCACATCGTCTTCTGTTTCCTCCCTCGCGAATTGGTGCTTCCTGCAGTTCAAAATAATAATATACTTGCAGCATTATGGACATACAGAAAATGCACAAGCGAATAGCATGAAATAGACGAGATATCGTTTTTTGTTTAGTTAACGTACCTGTTCACCCAGTCACGGCTGGTGCGCCCCATAAAGTGCAGCCCTCCTGACATCCTTGACAGGGTTGACATCATCTGCGTGTACGTCAGGTTGTCGCTCTGCATGTCCTTCACTAGTTTATCAAGTAACGGATCATCCGTCTTATGCGAGTGCATGTGCAGAAGCATAGCCGGGCTGTCAATCATCCTGTGGTTGTGATTGAGCTCAATCTCTGCTATCACAAACACATCCTTAATTTTTTTCAATCTCATTTGCGCCTTGCAGCCAGTCCTCTTTGATGTTTTATCTCGCTTTCTGTCATAATCAGTGATAGTTTCTTTGCTTCTGCCTTCCTTTGAGCACACTATGTATCTGTTTGTTCTGTATCCGCCATTTTTGCGTGTGTCGAAGCCTGCATGCCTCGCATACGTGTTGTAGAATTCTCGCGCCGCAGCGTGTGATGTGAATTGCATACCTTTCATAGGCACAAGATCTTGGATCATGTTCTCATCCTGCACACACAATATGGAATGTTTTTTTTGTTAATGAGAATGCACAAGCTGAAAGAATGCGTAAGTGAACTGTAGTAGTTAGGCAAGGATGCTTACATGCGTGTATTGTTTTTTCTCTAATGGTGTTTGCAGCTCACCAATGTTTATTGGGCATGGAGGGGTGACAAAAGATCTGTGTAATTTAGGATCGCGAGGAGGCAGAAGTGTTGAGAACTTTACTTTTTTGGTTGCTTGCGGCTCTCCTTGATTCTGCTTCCGATTCTTTTGTTGGGCAGTAGGCGGCCTGGGTGGAATTCCACTGTCTCTTTGTCGACAAATCGTTTCCTCATGAACTTGCCGAACTTGCAGGGTTTCAACATTGGCTTGTGGAGGTGCTATATCATCCGTTCTGATCTGCTGGCCAAATGTTTCAAAGACACGCGTGTACCTTGGCTGCATAACTGTTATGATTTGCTCTTCATCATTATCATCCTCATCATCTTTCTGCGCGTGCTCCCCCATGAAGACCAGATCGTCGTCGTCCTCCTCATCTTGCGCGCTTTTTGCTTCACTGCCTTCTCCATCTCGAATGATGTTTGGTTCACTGTTTTCATCTTTATCCTCTACATCTTCATCCACAGAGTACGCAGTTCTGTTTGTTGTGTTAAAGAAACCCCTAGGTATTTCAGGTGTTATCCATCCAGGCATCTCCCACTCTTCTCTTCCAATGTAGTTCAGGGGCTTTGGGTCATAAATGAATCGAGGCATCTTCTATTTTGGAGGCATAGTAATTTCCTGCACAATATTAAGCCAAAGCTTTTTATGCACGTCAACAGTGAAATGAACTGCATCTTTCGTACTATATATCATTATATTTTGCAACTGTAAGAAATTGCACATCAATTTGTCATTCTATAGCAGGGGCACTGTTAGTTAACATGAAGAAACAATGCACTTCAGTTTTAGGCACAGCGCTCTACATATGTAAGTCATGGTGGACTGCAATTTTGAGCCATATAGCATTTTTTATTTTTCGAAGTATCTTTTTCTGTTTTCTACTTGGAGATACATGTGACTGCAATCGAGGCAAGAGGCGCACTGCATGGGGATAAAAACGGCACTGCAAACTGGATGTGGGGGTTGGGTATGTGATTTTCTTACATTATATGCAGTTCTCTCCTTCTGCAGATGAAGCTCTGGCTGCTGTTGGCGTGCAGTCCACCTCCGCTGCACGAACTCATGGGCTTTTTCAACTTTTGCCATTGTTGCGGGTGAAGGCTGGATGTGCACCATTCCAGTTCGCATTCACGATGAATGCGATGGAGAAGGCATCCTTGCAGTTCTCTTTCCCCTGTCATGCATAACCGAGGCTGGATGCTTCAGCAGCAGATCCCCCAGGTGGTGTTGGGGCGAAGATGAGGGGCGGCGTCGCTTCCTAAGCGCCGTCGCGGAAGTATCCTCGCCGACGGACTGCATCGCCGGCCGCTCGGCGCGCGCTCTGCGCTACTGGGCGCTGAAGAAGGCAGGGAGGGGTGGGGGTCGCCGCCGGCCGTCGGAGCGCTGCCCCGGAAGAAGGCGGGGATGGGTGGGGGTCGCCGCCGGCCGCCGGGGCGCTACCGCGCTAGGAGGCGGGGAGGGGAGGGGGACGCCGCCGGCCGCCGGGGCGCTGCCGCGCTAGGAGGCGGGGAGGGAGAGGGACGCCGCTGGCCGCCGGGGCGCTCCCGCGCTAGGTGGTCGGTAGGGAGGGGACTCCGCTCGCCGCTGGCCGCCGGGGCGCTCCGCGCTAGGAGGTCGGTAGGGGAGGGGTGTTATGAGAATAAGGTTTTTGTTAGGAGAATAAGGTCTTAAGGGGTGTTATGAGAATAGACCCACCCTATATATACCAACTTGGAGTACAAGATAAGGCGGAACCAAATCCTAGTCTATCCTATACTTCCTAATAATCCTTATACTCAACATCACCCCGCAGTCACAACGGTAGCGACGTAGATGGTGGGACTGAAGAAGAATCCATAGGCAAGCCGACGGACACCCCCCACAGTCGTAACGGTCAACGCATCGCAGAAGTTGTGGCTGGAGTGAAAGCCCATAAGGTAACTCAAGCAAGGAGATAGCCCTTTGTGCCGATGTTGATGTAGCCAAGAGCATAGGGTGGTGTAGCTGTTGTTGCGGTAGCCGTGCGAGGGACGCCATGGTCGATGTCGAGTCGGGGTGGCCGATGTCGAGGTAGTCACCGTGGACTGGGAAGAAGAGCGGTAGCGGCGGCCCGAGGAGGCGACGGCAGCTGCTAGGTCAGAAGCGTAGCGAGAGTGCTCGAAGTAGGTGAGGAAGAGCCTGACATCGTGACGAAGACCGGCGCGGACGATGGTGTTCCCGCGCCTAGGGAGGCAGCATGACACATACCACGTAGAAGTGGACCACGTGTCGCGGCGTTACGACCTTAAGGGGCGATGCAGCTATGGCGCATGAGTCGGGGCGACGTCGGGGAAGACCTCGGGGCAGTTGCAGGGACCGCGTGCCGCACTCGCTACGGCCCGATGGGGTGACACAGCAGCGACGCGAGGGTTGATGCAACCTCGGGGACAGCCTAGAGCGGACGGCCTCAGGGCGGCGGTTGACCGCGGGCCATGGCACTACGACCCGAAGGGGCGAAACAGCGGTAGTGCGCGGGTCGGTGCAGCCGCGGGAAGAACCATGGGGCGGGCGGAAGGGACCGCGTGCCACGCTCGCTACGGCCGGATGGGGCCACGCAGTGGCAGCACGAGGATCAATGCAGCCACGGGTACAACCTGAAGCAGACGGCCTCGGGCGGCGATGGACCGTGGGCCGTTGCACTGCGGCCCGAAGGGGCGACGGTGCGGTAGCACGTGGGTCTCTGCAGCCATAGAAAGCACCATGGGATGGCTACATTGCAGCCCGATGGGGCAATGCAAGGGCAGCCCATTACTTGATCGGCAGGTGCGCGCTATACTTGAGACGATCTTTGAGGGACCGGGCGAGGTGTACAACAATGAACAAAGCCTGAGTTGATGCTTGAGCAGATGAGCAGCCTCCAGCTGCAAGTATACAACACGTACTAGCTGCCTCGCAGCATGCACAAGCACATACGTGCATGGACACGGGCACACGCAGAGTGGATTTGCGATCCGGCGCGGCGTTGGAGCCAAGCACATCCACGCGTGGTGCGTGAGTGGGCGCGGCCGCACGGCGAGGGGCCGATGACGCAGGTCCAGCGCAAGGCCGGCCGAGTGGCCGCCGTCCAGCATGCCAAGCCCGAGGCACCATCCAGTTGGAGATGATGAAGATATCGATGAAGTACGCGCGCATTGTAGTCGACAGACGGCGGCAGGAGACGCAAACCAATCTACAGATCGGAAAACCAAAAAAGAGCACCGACCAATCGATCGGTGAAAGAGAAAAAACCCGAATCAACGGATGGGGCGATGCAGTGGCAGCACGAGGATCGATGCAGCCACAGGGACAACCTGAAGCAGACGGCCTCGGGCGGCGATGGACCGCGGGCCGTTGCACTGCGGCCCGAAGGGGCGATGCATCGGTAGCACGTGGGTCGGTGCAGCCATAGAAATAACCATGGGATGGCTACATTGCAGCCTGATGGGGCAATGCAAGGGCAGCCCTTTACTTGATCGGCAGGTGCGTGCTATACTTGAGACGATCTTCAAGGGACCTATCGAGGTGTACAACAATGCACAAAGCCTGAGTTGATGCTTGAGCAGACGAGCAGCCTCCAGCTGCAAGTATGCAGCACGTACTAGCTGCCTCGCAGCATGCACAAGCACATACGTGCATGGACACGGGCACGCGCAGAGTGGATTTGCGATCCGGTGCGGCGTTGGAGACAAGCACATCCATGCGTGGTGGGTGAGTGGCCGCGACCGCACAGCGAGGGGCCGATGACGCAGCTCCAGCGCAAGGCCGGTCGAGTGGCCGCCGACCAGCATGCCAAGCCCGAGGCACCATCCAGTTGGAGATGATGAAGATATCGATGAAGTAGGCGCGCATTGTAGTCGACAGACGGCGGCAGGAGACGCAAACCAATCTACAGATCGGAAAACCAAAAAAGAGCACCGACCAATCGATCGGTGAAAGAGAAAAAACCCGAATCAACGGACCGTGAAAAATACTCTCAGCGTAATTGGTGGACGAACCCTAGGTACCGGCGGCGCGGCCCCCGGTGGTGATCATGGAGATCAACCACCCCGGGGGCGGCGCGGTGCGGAAGCGATGGTGGCAGTAAGGGTTGTGGATCGAGGTTAGGCTGATACCATGTTAGAAGGGAGAGAGAGGTTTGATGGAATTGTTGATGTATTTCTTGAGCCTCGTGGGCATATATATAGGAGTACAAAGACCAACTTGGAGTACAAGATAAGGCGGAACCAAATCCTAGTCTATCCTATACTTCCTAATAGTCCTTATACTCAACATCGCCCCGCAGTCACAACGGTAGCGACGTAGATGGAGGGACTGAAGAAGAATCCGTAGGCAAGCCGACGGACACCCCCCCACAGTCGTAACGGTCAACGCATCACAGAAGTTGTGGCTGGAGTGAAAGCCCATAAGGTAACTCAAGCAAGGCGATAGCCCTTTGTGCCGATGTTGATGTAGCCGAGAGCGTAGGGTGGTGTAGCCGTTGTTGCGGTAGCCGTGCGAGGGACGCCGTGGTCGATGTCGAGTCGGGGTGGCCGATGTCGAGGTAGTCACCGTGGACTGGGAAGAAGAGCGACATCGGCGGCCCGAGGAGGCGGCGGCAGCGGCTAGGTCAGAAGCGCAGCGAGAGTGCTCGAAGTAGGCGAGGAAGAGCCTGACAGCGTGACGAAGACCGGCGCGGACGATGGTGTTCCCGCGCCTAGGGAGGCGGCATGACGCAAATCACGTAGAAGTTGACACGCGGGGACGGCGAAGTGGACCACGTGCCGCGGCGTTACGACCTGAAGGGGCGAAGTAGCTACGGCGCATGAGTCGGGGCGACGTCGGGGAAGACCTCGGGGCGGTTGTAGGGACCGCGTGCCACACTCGCTACGGCCCGATGGGGCGACACAGCAGCGGCGCGAGGGTTGATGCAGCCTCGGGGACAGCCTGGAGCGGACGGCCTCGGGGAGGCGGTTGACCGCGGGCCATGGCACTACGACCCGAAGGGGCAAAGCAGCGGTAGTGCGCGGGTCGGTGCAGCCGTGGGACGAACCATGGGGCAGATGGAAGGGACCGCGTGCCACGCTCTCTACGGCCGGATGGGGCGATGCAGTGGCAGCACGAGGATCGATGCAGCCACAGGGACAACCTGAAGCAGACGGCCTCGGGCGGCGATGGACCGCGGGCCGTTGCACTGCGGCCCGAAGGGGCGATGCATCGGTAGCACGTGGGTCGGTGCAGCCATAGAAAGAACCATGGGATGGCTACATTGCAGCCTGATGGGGCAATGCAAGGGCAGCCCTTTACTTGATCGGCAGGTGCGTGCTATACTTGAGACGATCTTCAAGGGACCTGTCGAGGTGTACAACAATGCACAAAGCCTGAGTTGATGCTTGAGCAGACGAGCAGCCTCCAGCTGCAAGTATGCAGCACGTACTAGCTGCCTCGCAGCATGCACAAGCACATACGTGCATGGAAACGGGCACGCGCAGAGTGGATTTGCAATCCGACGCGGCGTAGGAGACAAGCACATCCATGCGTGGTGTGTGAGTGGCCGCGACCGCACGGCGAGGGGCCGATGACGCAGGTCCAGCGCAAGGCCGGTCGAGTGGCCGCCGTCCAGCATGCCAAGCCCGAGGCACCATCCAGTTGGAGATGATGAAGATATCGATGAAGTAGGCGCGCATTGTAGTCGACAGACGGCGGCAGGAGACGCAAACCAATCTACAGATCGGAAAACCAAAAAAGAGCACCGACCAATCGATCGGTGAAAGAGAAAAAACCCGAATCAACGGACCGTGAAAAATACTCTCAACGTAATTGGTGGACGAACCCTAGGTACCGGCGGCGCGGCCCCCGGTGGTGATCATGGAGATCAACCACCCCGGGGGCGGCGCGGTGCGGAAGCGATGGTGGCAGTAAGGGTTGTGGATCGAGGTTAGGCTGATACCATGTTAGAAGGGAGAGAGAGGTTTGATGGAATTGTTGATGTATTGCTTGAGCCTCGTGGGCATATATATAGGAGTACAAAGACCAACTTGGAGTACAAGATAAGGCGGAACCAAATCCTAGTCTATCCTATACTTCCTAATAGTCCTTATACTCAACATCGCCCCGCAGTCACAACGGTAGCGACGTAGATGGTGGGACTGAAGAAGAATCCGTAGGCAAGCCGACGGACACCACCCCCCCCCCCACAGTCGTAACGGTCAACGCATCGCGGAAGTTGTGGATGGAGTGAAAGCCCATAAGGTAACTCAAGCAAGGCGATAGCCCTTTGTGCCGATGTTGATGTAGCCGAGAGCGTATGGTGGTGTAGCCGTTGTTGCGGTAGCCGTGCGAGGGACGCCGTGGTCGATGTCGAGTCGGGGTGGCCGATGTCGAGGTAGTCACCGTGGACTGGGAAGAAGAGCGGCAGCGGCGGCCCGAGGATGCGGCGGCAGCGGCTAGGTCAGAAGCGCAGCGAGAGTGCTCGTAGTAGGCGAGGAAGAGCCTGACAGCATGACGAAGACCGGCGCGGACGATGGTGCTCCCGCGCCTAGGGAGGCGGCGCGACGCATACCACGTAGAAGTCGACACGCGGGGACGACGAAGTGGACCACGTGCCGCGGCGTTACGACCTGAAGGGGCGACGCAGCTACGGCGCATGAGTCGGGGCTACGTCGGGGAAGACCTCGGGGCGGTTGTAGGGACCGCGTGCCACGCTCGCTACGGCCCGATGGGGCACACAGCAGCGGCGCGAGGGTTGATGCAGCCTCGGGGACAGCCTGGAGCGGACGGCCTCTGTAATGCCCAGGATGGGACTATACCTCCTACGTGTCGAGGCACGAGTTAAAGGTATAAGCCCATTCTGGAATGATCTCAAGTTTGGTATCTTTGCACGACTCATGTAAAAATAGGGATGAAATGCAAAAGGATAGTTGGCTTACACTCGCCACGTCACACAATACATTACATAAGCAAATCATCATCCAAAACATCACAACCCGACTACGGGCAAAGATCCAAAAGAAAGATACCAAATACATAAAGCCACAGGTCCGAATCGCCCCTAGTAGATACCACTACTGATCGTCGAAAACGTCACAAGCTTATGGCCACTCTCTTCATCGAACTCCCAGTGAAGTACTTGAACCAGCTCCTGCATCATTCTCGGCTGAACCTGCATCTGGTGTTGTAGTATCTGTCAGCCATGAGGACTCAGCAATCCCATAACCATGGGTATCAAGACTAGCAAAGCTTTATGGGTAGGAAGAGGTAAAGTGGTGAGGTTGCAGCAGCGGCTAAGCAATATATGGTGGCTGATGTCTACACACGCTTCTACTCTTGTAGACTATGTTGGGCCTCCAAGCGCAGAGGTTTGTAGGACAGCAACAATTTCCCTCAAGTGGATGACCTAAGGTTTATCGAACTCAGGGAAGTAGAGGTTGAAGATGGTCTCTCTCAAGCAACCCTGCAACTAAGATACAAGAAGTCTCTTGTGTCCCCAACACACCTAATACAACTAGGAGTTGTATAGGTGCACTAGTTCGGCGAAGAGATGGTAAAATATGGATGATAGGAGTGGCAAAGCAAAGTAATATAAATCTGTAATAAAAAGTGCAGCAAACAAACAAGTGGTAAACGTGAGCACAAAAGGTATTGCAATGGTGGAAACAAGTCCTAGGGTTCATACTTTCACTAGTGGCAACACCCAACAACATTAACATAATCGAATCACATGATATTTCCCATAAAACATGCAATGGAGATGCACCCGGAGGTCATTCCTTCGTGGTCAAGAGAGGACGAGAATTATGTAGGGCTACAAAAGCACACCTCAAAGTTCGTAGTTCTCAATCTAAGGATTTCCCAATGTCACCGCGGCCATCCAAAGAGAGTCCCACAATCACCACAACATATCTAAAGGATAGTCAAAGACAAGCACCAAGAGACTCTCAATCTTCAATCAACAAACAAGTGAGGAAATCACTCATGAAATTATTTTTCTAATCCATGTCCAATAGACCGCTGTCACCTTGGTCTCGGGAATTATACTAGATAAAGACAAGTGAGTACATCAATCCAATACATAGAGGAAGGGGAAATATCATGGGATCCATAGATTAACATAGCCTATGATCACAACGAAGATCACATCATGAGAGAGAGAATTGACCACATAGCTACTGCTAAGAACCTCAGCCCCGAGGAGGAACTACTCCCGCATCATGGACGGATGAAGCAACGTCGATGGAGATGAATCCGGGGGAACTTCCCCGAAGCTTGATGGCGATGGCGGCAGAGATCAGAATTGCGTCTGGAGAAAAGGGGTCCGGAATCAGGGTTTCTGCGACGCGGTGTAAATATATGCCAAAGGGGGGCATCTGCGGAGGCCTGGGGGGCCCAGGCGCACCCCCGGCGCGGCCAGGAAGGTGGCCGCGCCACCAGGGCGCCTGTAGCCCTGGTGGCCCCCCTCCGGCTCTACTTCGGGTGCCGGGAAGCTTCTGGAACGCTGATTTTTTATATAATTTTTCCTGGATTTTTCTGGCAGTTCTCGTAATGGGAAAACCTGAAATACAAAAACAGCAGAAAACAGAAACTGGCACTGGGGTGCACTGAGTTAATAGGTTAGTCCAAATATGATCAAAAGTGTATGGAAGTGTATAAATATCATAGCAATATCACCCAAAAGAGGCATGGAGCAAGCAGAAATTTTAGATACGTTTTGGACGTATCAACATCCCCAAGCTTAATTCCTGCTCATCCTCGAGTAGGTAAATGATAACAAGAATAATTTCTGTGGTGACATGCTATTAACCATATAGGACTTTTCATAGTCATATGACAAAAGCTTACTGAGACAATGAATCTGTAGTAATTAAGTTGCCTCATGAGAAAATCACAAAGAACTGAAAGTTTTACAATATGATACTGAAACATCAAATAGATTTGTAATGAGCATGGTGTGGAAATATGATAAAGTGATATCTCGCTTGCCCCCTTTAGTGAAGCAAAACATAAATGTAGGGGCACCTCCAAGGTTTAAGTGATGACTAGATACAATGATTTCAAAATAAACGATATCATAATCATGCAAAAGACAATGCTACTTTAGGACAATGCACATTACACTCAGAATGACAATCATGCTCTTAGTAGTTGGTGCTTTAAAAGAAGGTGGAGACTCGAACCGTGGCTTTTGTTGGCAAGGTTGAAAACCCATGGTCGGAAACAAAGACAAAACATGTACCAGAGCTCTTGGTTTTAAAAACAGAGGTAATAATTATTTTTTTAGAATATGCATGTTTCGTCAACGAATGCTAGCAGATAACTCAATTACTTCTTGAGATGGACAAGTTTCGAGGAACGGCTCCCGAATGAGGACGATCACATCCTCTTAATCTCCATTGTTTATCACTGCCAAAGTTTTCTGATTTCTCATGAACAAAGCGTGAAGGAGGGTTTGTTTGTTATATTAATTTTGAGCCGGGCGCACTCTTTGCCAGTTCCTTCTCGTATTATGGGTTTGCACATTAGACATGCAATCCCGGGGTGAAGCTTGTCCAACTTAAAAAGATCATGAATTAACTACTACTTCCTCATGAGCTAAAACAGAGGCACAAAAGAGAAATACTTTTTTTGAATAATTTCGAGATGGTACATGAAAGTCTTCGTTAGGAATGGCAGGTAAATACCATGTATAGGAAGGTATGGTGGACTCATATGACATAACTGGTTTAAAAGATTTTGGATGCACAAGCAGTCAGTCCTCTTAGTACAGGCGAAGGTTAGCAAAAGACTGGGAGCGACCAACTAAGAGAGCAATGACGGTCATAATCATGCAGAGCGACAAATCAACATTGAATCAAGCATGGAAGTTATATCGCTACTCAGAAACAAAAGATCATCAAGGCTTGACAGACTTTCTTTACAGTATTAAATATGCGTGAGCATACGCCAAGTCAATCAAAATAAATTCTCGAAGGAAGATATTACTGAACCATACCACATCATAGGCAAACAAATCATGTTGGTACTCTAATAACACATTGGGAACCCCCCAGCTATTTGAGACTAACCATAAGAAAACATGAACTACTAAGCACCATTATGCACGCAACATTTTTATCATAGACATATCAACCAATGCAACAGAAGCAAACTCTCTTAATAAGATAAGCATGATAACTAAAGAGAGTTCAAGCAACCAACTAAACAAAAGCTCTTTAAAAAGATAAGCATGAAAACTAAGAGCTAAGCATGATAGTAGCTATTAAAAGACCAAGAACATACACAGCAAAGATAGACATGAAAATTCTATGTTGTGTTCTAGGTTGAAGTGGAGCGTGTTTCTCTCCCACACAAAGAAAGCTGAGTTCCGACTCGTTATGAAAAGCTAAAGAAAACTAAAAAGGAAACTAAGAGCAAGACGCTCCAAGCATAGCACATAACACATGAAGTGATAAAAATATAGTGGAACGAAGGACGAACTGATAATGTTGATGGAGAAGGGGATGCATGGGGGCATCCCCAAGCTTAGACGCTTGAGTCTTCTTGAATATTTCTTGGGGGTGCATGGGGGCATCCCCAAGCTTGAGCGTTTGACACTCCTGAATCTTTTTATCATCTTCCCTCGCACACTTGAAAACTCGCTTCATACATAACTCATCATAATCTGATTAGCGAGGTTAGTACCCATAATAAAATAATTTTTCCTTGCTGAAAATAAGGATATTCTTGAAGGTCTACTGTTTCTCAAGATTGCCAAAAGGTTTTTGCAAAGAAAAAGCAAGCTCAAGGTTTGCAAAACGAAGGAAAGGCAAAACAGGACAGAATCTGTGAAAAACAGACCAGCAGGTAGTAAATGATTTTTTCGGGGCACTTCTGCCACTCAAATCAAAAAACTCAGAACAGACGCCCGAAATACAATTGTATAGAGCACGCTGTCGAAAAACTTCAGACCAAAAAGATGACCTGGTGATTTTATACGAGTTTTTCTATCCAAGGACAGAATCTGTTTCCTGGACAGCACGTCACAACTTTTGAACTTTCTTGCAATCAGATGCTACACTTGGCACAAAGCTGAAAAGTAAAGATACAATGATGATGCTACTGTAGTAACAACATCGAGACACAACAAAAGAAAAAAAAATTATTCATTGTGGGCTGCCTCCCAAAAGCGCTTTCTTTTATGCCTTTAAGCTAGGCATAATGACTTTAATGATGCTCTCGTAGGAATAAGAGTTGAAGAGCAAAAGAGAGCATCAAGAAGCAAATATCAAACACATTTAAGCCTAGCATGCTTCCTATGCATAGGAATATTGCAAGAAAATAAATTATTGAAGCGTAAAGCAACTAGCATAGGAAGGCAAAACAAGCATAACTTCAAAACCTTCAACATAAAGAGAGGGAACTTAATATTATTGAAATATCTGTAAGCATATGTTCCCTTCTCATAATAATTTTCAGTGGGATCACGAATAAACTCAACAATATAAGCATCACATAAAGCATTGTTACCATGATCCACAGGCAAAAAGGTACTCTTACTCTCCACATAAGCATAATCTTTCTCATTGGTAATAGTGTGAGTAGGACTATCATAAACAACTTGAACACTATAGATTAATTGTGTATTAGGAAGATGGTGTTCAACAAGGGAGTAATTCCCTCCATGATTATGACAAGTTTCATAAGGATAATTTCTCCTTATGTCATAGGTACCTTTATAATCACTATAGATTGGAGTTATAACATCATCATGGTAGAGAAGAGCATTATCATTGCTAGCAACTATATTTGTAAACATGTTGTCTTTATTCTTACTAGCAAAAGAATTATCAATTATCACATCACTAGTGGGTAAAGGATTTGCAATCCTATCATCCCCAAGCTTAGAGCTTCCCATATCATCACTTTCAGAGTTGGTACCAAAAAGATTTTCAAGATCATAAGTAGCATTATCATCATTTTCCCAATCACAATAAGTAACATGCATATCATAATCAAAATCATCTTCAATAGTACCTACGGACGTATCATCAAGATGCTAATTAAGGCAATAAACTTCACCTTCTTCTTTAAACATACAACCGTTAGGATAAAAGTTGGTGGGAGGAATATGCTCAGGTCAGGTTGATACCCATTCTTCTTCCTTCTTGCTCCTCTTCCTCGTCCTCTTCTTTTTCTTCTTCACCTTAGGAGGGGGTGGTTGGAGATGAAGCTTCTCCACATATCCTGGTTTATCATTAGAAACAATAGGGGAAACTTGGGAGAAACTCTCCTTTTTATTAGCAGAAATATAAGAGAAATTTTTATACTTTGGTAAAGTTTCCTCCTTTCTAATCTTACTTATGTAATCATTTTCATGGCAATTAACAACACAATAGAGATGGCAATTTTGCAAAGTGTTTTTTATTCCTATGGCATTAACATCTAGCCAAGAAGTCTTTTCTGTTAACTCTTCACACATCAAAAATAACATAAGCTCATCATAAAGATCAGAGGTGATCATGTTATCACATAACTGGTTAACAGTTATGTTTTGAAAGTTCATGCATTGAAAATTAAAGTGACCCTCTATACGGCAAAGTTCACAAGTAAAAGGATAAAGGTCACACAATTCTCTAGCAATTTCATTTAAATCTCTGACCCAAGTGATTGTTCTTTCATGCTTATGTTGCTTACAATACTTCTCTTCTTCAATCATAGGCCTTTCACAAGGTCTATCCACTCCACAAAAATTAACATCCTTATATAAAACTTCATTTTTAGGAATTGGATCATGCATGTTGCAATCATCATGAACAATTTCATTTTCTTTCTAAGTCTCTTTAAAAGGTTTATGATACTTGATCCAATCCTCCTTAGGCATATTAAGATGTGAAGCAAAAGATTTGAGGAAATCAACAAGGAGTTGAGAATCAAGTCCAAACTTAGCACTAAACTTATTAAAACTTGTAGTTTCAACAAAGGACTTAATGCAATCATACTCATAAATTATACCTGACTCTTTACCTTTGTCGATCTCCCAATCTTCAGTGTTGCGTTGAATTCTTTCAAGGAGTTCCCATTTAGCATCAGTCTTTTCTTTGTGAAAGAACCCATAGAGGAAGCATCGAGCAAATCTTTATCCTGTCGAGAGATCCTCGCATAGAAATTAGTAATAATCATATCTTTGGGGAGCCCATGGTTAGGACTTTTTAGCATTAACGTTTTCAGTCTCCCCCAAGCTTGAGGTATGCTCTCTCCGTCATGAGGATAGAAATTATAAACATAATTCCTATTCTTATGGACTTCATGAAGAGGATAAAACTTAGTATAAAAGAGAGACATAAGCTCTTGCCAATCAAGCAAGTGCGAGTTATCGAGAAGCTTATACCAATCTGAAGCCTTATCTACAAGTGACACGGCGAACAATTTCCTCATGACAAACTCCCTTGATACACCTGCAAGCTTAAATAATGAACATAATTGTGACAGATATAGCAAGTGTTCACCGGGATGTCTGTCTCCTGCATAACGATTAGCCAAGACAAAATCGATAATACCAGCTGGTATTTTATAGGGCACAATTTCAGTAGGGGGAGGAGCAACCACCACAGGTGTGGGGTGTCTTCCCGCAAGCAACGATCCAATAGCAAGTTTGTCCATAAGCATAAATAGTGAAATAAAAACAAGAAACAAAAAGATTTAATTACAAGATCTAAAGATATAGCTTCAAGCGCTCACCTCCCCGGCAACGGCGCCAAAAATAGCTTGATGTCTACACACGCTTCTACTCTTGTAGACTATGTTGGGCCTCCAAGCGCAGAGGTTTGTAGGACAGCAGCAATTTCCCTCAAGTGGACGACCTAAGGTTTATCGAACTCACGGAAGTAGAGGTTGAAGATGGTCTCTCTCAAGCAACCCTGCAACTAAGATACAAGAAGTCTCTTGTGTCCCCAACACACCTAATACAACTAGGAGTAGTATAGGTGCACTAGTTCGGCGAAGAGATGGTAAAATATGGATGATAGGAGTGGCAAAGCAAAGTAATATAAATCTGTAATAAAAAGTGCAGCAAACAAACAAGTGGTAAACGTGAGCACAAATGGTATTGCAATGGTGGAAACAAGGCCTAGGGTTCATACTTTCACTAGTGGCAACTCCCAACAACATTAACATAATCGAATCACATGATATTTCCCATAAAACATGCAATGGAGACGCACCCGGAGGTCATTCCTTCGTGGTCAAGAGAGGACGAGAATTATGTAGGGCTACAAAAGCACACCTCAAAGTTCGTAGTTCTGAATCTAAGGATTTCCCAATGTCACCGCGGCCATCCAAAGAGAGTCCCACAATCACCACAACATATCTAAAGGATAGTCAAAGACAAGCACCAAGAGACCCTCAATCTTCAATCAACACACAAGAGAGGAAATCACTCATGAAATTATTTTTCTAATCCATGTCCAATAGACCGCTGTCACCTTGGTCTCGGGAATTATACTAGATAAAGACAAGTGAGTACATCAATCCAATACATAGAGGAAGGGGAAATATCATGGGATCACCCTAGATTAACATAGCCTATGATTACAACGAAGATTACATCATGGGAGAGAGAATTGACCACATAGCTACTGGTAAGAACCTCAGCCCCGAGGAGGAACTACTCCCGCATCATGGAGGGAGGAAGCAACGTCGATGGAGATGAATCCGGGGGCACTTCCCCGTCCCGGCAGGGTGCCCGCACAAGAATTCTGGTCCCCCGAAGCACTACTAGAAAAAAGGCTATTAGTGGCGCACCCAATATTGCCATTAGTGGCGCACCATGGGTGGGCCACTAATACCACGCCACTAATAAGGAATACTAGTGGCGCACCAGTGGTGCGCCACTGTTAATCCCAATAACAGTGGCGCACCACTGGTGCGCCACTGGTATGCCTATGTGGTGCGCCACTGGTAACCCTAAGGGGTGCGCCACTGGTATGCCTATGTGGTGCGCCACTGGTAACCCTAAGGGGTGCGCCACTGATAACCCTAAGGGGTGCGCCACTGATATCCCCACTAGGTGCGCCACTAATGTGCTATATGATGCACCACTACTATTATTTCTAGGAATTTCCTTTTGCATTTCTAGTATTTGCACAGGTTACAAAATACAATACATCACAGAATATAAACAACACATAATACAATACATCACAGAATATAAACAGCACATAATACAATTCATCACATTAGTCTCCGAATTCGAAATAGCGAACAAAGTTCAAATATTAGACAAGTTTAGGTCTCGAGACCGAGTAGCGAGTTTGTCGTCACATTACAAAGTTGATATCATCTAAACTACCATCACATAGAAGAGAGCTGCGGTCACGATGAGCATCATCGCGATGAAACTAGTCTTCATCCGGTTCCTCCTCCGCTCCCTCCTCTCTCCCTCTAGATAGCGCTCGTATCTAGCTTCCGCCTCCGCCCTAGTGGTGTACCCTTTGTAACTGTTACCGCTGAAACGATGAACCTGTCTCCGACACTCCTCCCAGTCGTCATAGACTCCGGGAACCCTACCCTTGTACACGACGTACGACGGCATCTCTATGCACTAGACAAACAAAACGTTAGTAGCAATTCACAGATAATATATAAGTATGCAACAAAAGGATCGGAAGAGAAAAGCAACACATTAATAGCACGGTTCATGGTCCTACTAATAAATAGCATCGATTACATATAAGTTGAACGACTGTCCAAACTAAAGAGACATACAAGTTCATTAAAGTTTAATTACTACACAAGCTAATCGACATTTCATAACTACATACCATCAATACTTTCTTCGACTCGACTCAGGGACCGGAGCGTGGATGAAGCCGCCGTCATCCGTCGGCGTCATGAATGTGCGGTCGTTGTCAGCCTGCATTTGTAGCGTTGTTTCTATTTCACTGTTGGACGGTTGATATTTGAGGTGGAACTGCCCCGAGGTACGAAGGACATCTTGACAGATGATTTCCGCAAACTCCGACTGGATGCGAAAGAATTCTTGTCTGATGTCCATGTCCTGGATTGCCGACAAGCGTGCGGCCCAATCTTGGAGACCCTTTGGTAGCATAAGGTGATTATGGTCCCGTACGATCGCCCGCATGTGATGGAGGGTGTAGTAGGCATCCTTCTGACTGCTAGGCGGCTGCTTGACGCAGGGGAACGTCGTTACGTGGGTGAACACGTGCTTGCCGTACCTACACATTTCCTTCCTGAAGGTGCCTCCAGATTTGGCGTAGCCGGGGAGAGCATCATCAAGAACTTTCTTGATATTTGTGTAGTTTTTCTTCGACTGACGGTCCGAGTCGAAATACGTGGCCGTGGAATATTTCGGGCTTAAGAGGATGAGTGTGCAACGTGTGTCACTGCACAAAACACGGAATGTTAGGAAAAAAAAAGAACGATCGAAATCTAAGAAATCATATGTTACGGGGGCGGTGAGGGGATGACTTACTCGGGAAAGTAAGGCACGAGGAAGGTATCCTTATCTTTGTTCGCCATAATGACGCCTTCGAGGTATGAACTCGCGACTTGCCGGTCCCCAGCGATGTCCAAGTGCTTGGCACGCATGTAGAAGGGGTCGACTACCACGATGTCCGGGGTCTTGTCTCTAATGATCTGCATCTCCATATTGAGCGAAAATAGCCGAATGAAGGTGTAGTGCAGGGGATGAAGGTTAAACATAGCGAAGATGTCATCAAACCGCAGGACGATCATACTCCCGATGGTGCCATCGACAAAGCCCTTGCCCTCTGGCACCTTGGCCACGAAAACCGGGTATGAGTCATCTTTCTCGGAGAGACGCCGCTTCTCCATAGAAAGAACACTGTCATGCAGACTCCGCATAGCACCGGTTGCAGCCTTGAACAGATTAGCCGGTAGCATCGGCCTACCCGCCACATGCACCGCCCTCATGATATCCTTAGGTATTGGTGGCCCGTCCTGAGCACGGATCGTACTCGGTGCCGGCTGGCTCGCACCCTTGTTAGTTTTTCTTTTCCGTCCCTTCTTTGGCTTCTGCTGATGTAATGGGATCGAGGTCTGCTCAGAGACCACCTTCTTGAGTGTGGTGGGGCTGATAATATTTCCCACCTCGGCTGCTTGAGTCTCGGTGAAGGCGGCAGCTGGAGGCGTCTCCTGAGAACCGAACAGACGACGCCTGTTGCAATTGGGTTTCTCCGCGGTACCAGCTAGATCGCGATCGACTTTTGCAGGGTTGGGTTCTTGAGAAGGAGGCGCCAAGAATTCGTCACCGTACCCACCATGTTCGTTGAAGTAGTCATCGACGTTGACAAATGTATCGTCGTCGACGTCCGGATCCTGTGCCATATGCATGCCCGGATCAGCTGACGGCGGTAGCGTTGCGGCGGTCTTGCCATGGCTTGGCGCCGGCAGGACTGGCGGTGTTGTCTGTGGGGTGGTGACCCCCGCCCCCAAAGGAATCTGGCTCTTCGGCCAAAGCAATGGCCAGTTGAAGCAGGCGCCGAGGGTCATCACATCGTCTTCGTCGGCCCCATGGGGTCGATACGGAGGTAACAAGTCGTCGCAGCCCCGCAGCACCCGAACCAGTTGAACCCTATACACGGTGGGTGGCATCGGATTATGGTGGAACACGCGGTTGCCCGGTTCAACGATTTTGGCCTTTGCGACATCGATCAACTTGCCGTCCACGAAGTGCAGGAGAGTGCATGGAACTTCGTTGGCGGCGCCCTGCGAAAACATGTAGGGCGTCAGGGATGCCCAGTCAAAGGCAAGGAGATGAAGTCATCGGCCGAGGCTTAGTTACCGTGATGGCGTCGAGCTCGGCTAATGTCGAGGCACCGCCAACGACGGGCGTGCAAGTGACGGAGGGGCCGCTTGCTGCCGAGGTGCCGGCCGGCGTATTCTTCCCACACCCGGGTGCATCAAGCTCCAATGCCGGCGCCGGCACCGGAGACACCAATGACGCCTCCGCCGGAGACACCACTGCCGGCGCGTTGTGCGAGTTGCTGCCCGTCAAGCTGGGAATCGGGGGCGGCCCCTGTTGGCTGCCCGCAAACCACCCCCGCATCCCCTCAAGCAAGGTAGGCATAATGGCGGTGATCGTCGCTCCCAGTTGGTCTCGCACTTGGTCTCGCACTTGCTCTTCGACTATCTGAGGAATCTGCGCCACTTTTGCCTTGAGTTCTTTAACCTCCTGGCTTTCCAAGCTGGTCTTTCTCTCCTTTCGCCCAGTCTTATAGTATTCCGACCATTTCGTGGACAAGCCTTCGCCGGCCACACGACCAGCTGACGTCGGCTTAGCTAACTTATCCTTCTGTTTCATTACATTCAACGCCCTATTTAAAGTGGTGTCCCAAGGGGCAGACGGGGACCCCGCGCTACTGCTTTCAGTTTCCTGCGGAAGTAACGTGAACCATTTAGAAATTTGGCTTCATTAATTAGAATGCAACCATATGGAGCTAATTACGCGGGGGTGTATTCCTTACCAGAACAAGCTCAAGCGCCTTCACCTTCAGATCCGTGGTAAGCTCCTTTGTTACCGGGTCCTCCTTGTACCGGGCTCTGATAAAGTTCCTGGTCTGCTTTTCATGGCGGTATTTATCGAAGAGGGGCGGTAGGCCTTGCTCGACACGCTCCGCGTCCTCCTTGTCCCATTTAGGTTCCGCCACTCTGTAACCGCCGGGACCGAGTGTGTGGACCCCTAAGTTCAATTCCGCATTTCTTTCCCCCACTGACTTGATTCCACGGATGCGTTGCTCTCGCACTTGGTCTTGAACTCCAGGTAGTCAGCTTTGCTGATCGAAGGATTTTTCTCCTTGATCTTCTCATAACTATCACCTCTTTCAATCATTTTCTTCACCCGAGCTCTCCAAGAAGCCAGGGCCGTGCTCATCTTCGTGAGGGCGGCACTGTTCACTTTATTCCCTAAGAGGCGTGTGTTTGCGAAGTCACCGCGGAACTTGTATCGTTCGTGCAGCTTCGTGAAGAGGAGGATCCGCAAATTCCCTCGTTCACGTTGCCTTAGGTTCTCGGTGTTGATCGTGACGGTGCTCCGGACAATGCACCCGAGTTGTCCCGCGTACCCACTGACTAATTCTTTGGGCGCCGTTGGATGCCCACTGGAGGACACTTCAGTAAATTCCTCCTTGACGGTGCCGAGCACGTTCGGGCGCCGGTCCTTCCGTTGCCTCTTCGGTTGGCTGCCATCTGTGCGTTCGCTGCCATCATCAGTGGTGGCATCCCCGGCGGCACCATCAGTGGTGTCATCCCCGACGCCACTAGGGGTTGTGTAGTCGGGATCGGTGTCTTCCGCGGCGTCCTCATAGCGGTGAGGGTATTCCTCCATCTCCTGGGACAGCTCCCAGAATGGCTTGCCGCCGCCCGAACCGCCGGCCTCATCGTTGTCGGCTATGTTCGCTCTAAATAGGAAAAAAGTTTGGTCAAAAAGTTGGTTATTGTCAAGGAACAAGATCTCATCATTTAGGGTTTGTGAGGAATTATCATGGTCTCATCACTTAGGGTTTGTCGACACCGAGGCATCCTAAAAGCTACGGTCTCATCACTTAGGATTTGTCGACACCGAGGCATACTAAGATACCCCGGCCCATGCATTAGTCGCAAGTACCCCATATGTCCTATTTTTAGCAAAGTCATGCTAAAATTCACGGAAAATTTCAGCATGACCTTTGCTGAAAATAGGACATATGGAGTACCCGAACTTGCCGGAACGGAAGTTAATCGACATTCCGGCAAACTCAAGGGCCTCTCGGGGTACCTGCAAAATCACCATGCCAAAAAATGGCATATCTTCCATATATGCACAACAAAATTTTGCTGTTGACTGCCTTCCTGTAAAGGTTATTATTACCAGCACTTTTCCTCCTTAAGAACAGTCATACCAATCATAAGAAGTCTTTTCCATCAGTATTATGGGTTGTGCTTCATCAAAGATGCACTCATGCATCTATTCTGTGCACTGTTGTAGAAAAAGGTGGAAATATATGATAAAGGTGGAAATATATTCAGCAAAGGTGCTCTAAAATCAGAAATACTACCCCCCAAATCTTTAGAGTGGTCTAGTACACACACTTGCAGCACAGGCACACATGCCTAAACATTGGAGTCTACAAAATAAACTCAACTAAGCTATCTTTTAACCCCCAGAAGGGTTTATTGGTAGGACGGTTCAATTTCACCTAGAACGGGGAAAATCCCTAGAATCCTGTAAAGGGCTGCAATACTATATGCAAGAGCATGCAGATATCCGTGATTTCAGTTCCTCGGGTAGACCTCTGTCTAAGAGAGTACCTGGGTGATATGCACTTTATTCGTACATAAGCTTAAAACGAGCAGCCTGTCACCTGCTGTTACACTCACATGACAACAGTATTAAACCTGACCGACTCCTTTCTATTTCCTTTAAGTTAGGACAAGGAAGAGGTATTCCAGAGATAGAATTTCATCACAGTGACCCTACACTTCCTGGTCCTCATGACTGCCTCACGGGAGGACTGTCCAAAATATCAACAGACTAGCAACTTGCTTAAGATTCAAAAACGGCTGAATATGCAGAAACTGCAGAAGCAGGTGGCATTCAGGATCAAAATCCAAAAGGTTGGTGGCACTACTCTGGCCAAAAATCAATGCACTAGACGGTTAATTTTTGTTTGAGTGATCAAGCACACAAAGTTGCAGCAGAGGCTCACATGCCTAAACATTGGGGCCTACAAACTAGACTCGGCAGAGCTATGTTTTTAAACCAAGAAGGGCTTATTGGCAGGACGGTTTTAACCTGACATACTACGAGGAAAATTCAAAGACTAAAGAAAACTGCTGAAATACTATATGCAAGAGTACACAGATATCCGTGATTCCGCTACCTCAAGTAGATCCCTGTCTAAGCTGCATAGCTGTATATCTAAGCTGTATAAAAGTTCAGCGCATCAATACACAGAGAAGCATGACTTCTAAATTCAGCACCTGCAGTTTTTTTACTTCTTAACAGGCAACTACTACAGTAACCAGAGTACTTCACCGATCTAGCTTGTGCATGCCAGTGTTCTGTGCATGGCTGTTCATCAGTTTACAACATCTGGCTAGCTAGCAATGCGGCACGTCTGAAACTAGATAGCAATGCGCACATTTGAAAACTACTTCAAAATACGTAGGAGCAAGTGTTACTATCATTGGCCAAGAAACAAGGAATACATACATCCAAGAAGAACACATGAGCCTGATTGATAATAGCATATATTTCTTTCCAATTAAGGACCGGATTCATTTCATTTCATCATGAAACTGACAAAACAAGTCCAGCCTCCCTGGTAGATATACATAAAAGAGCCAGCGCCCTCCGGCACCATGGCTGCTATGCTACCAATCTACCTAGAGTATTACAGCCAGAAAATGAAAAAACTGAGAAACTAACGCACATACACTACACCGCGTACTGTTTTTAACCTGACAAACAACAAACAGAAATAAACGGTTGCTGCTCAGCAAGCGAAATTGGAACCGATAATACGAGCATTAATTAGCAGCACAGTTGACCTCTTATAATCGCCAGACTGTTCAAAAACAGAGGACAGGGAAGGGCGCAAGTTTGTAGGAGACCTTGGATTTGAAATCCTACAACGTATCATTTCAAAATTTATGCAAACCTAGCTCCCTATCACTGTATCAAACCGAACTAGAGCTAAATAAGACGATGGAAATGACGACAGACCACGGGAATAAGCTAGATTTCAGAAACAGAGGGCAAGCAAGGAAGCAGATTTGGACAAAGGGGGCAGGAGAGAGACCTTGGACTTGACGGAGCGCTTGATGAGCGACCAGAGCCCCGGCACGGAGAGCACGAAGAGCCCGAGCGAGGTGTAGTAGCTCGCCTGCGAGTACCCCGTCCCCGTCGCGGCGGCGGTGGGGGACCGGCGGCGGGGCAGCAGGGGAGGGGAGGCGGCGGGGGAGACGGGGTCGGGACCCAGCGGCCGGCGGTGGCGTCGGAGGGGGCGTCGCCGCAGGGGATGGGGGGCTGTGGCGGCGACAGGGGAGGGGATAAGAGGAGATCGAGGAACAAGTGCGACGGCCGGGGAGCTAGTGAGGAGAGGGGGATCTAGCGGATGGCAGCGCTAACAATGGCGCACATCTCTGGTAGTGCGCCATTACTGCCATGGCCTAGTGGTTAAAAGAGTCCGCGTCTGTGTTATGGACAGAAGTACTGTCATGGCCTAGTGGTTGGACCCTTGATGCATAACCCAGCCAGCCAGGGTTCGAATCCTGGCGGCCCCATTTTTTTCAATCTTTAAAAAAAATGTTTTTGATGTATATATGTCTATTGGTTGCACTAGTCCGGTCTTTAAACATTTTTTTACCTTTTTCTGTGTTTTTTCTTTACTGTTTTTGTCAGTTCTTTTTCAGTTTTCTATTAAATATATTTGAATGTATTTGAGTATTTGAATATATTTGAATGTAAATATTGTTAAACAACATACATTTGAATGTAAATATTGTTAAACCATTGTGCAAATGGAGATACATTTGAACATACATTTGATAATTTGAATGTATTTGAATGTAAATATTGTTAAACAACATACATTTGAACATACATTTGATAATTTAAGATTTGAGATAAAAGAATAGGAAAATGCAAATGGAGTGATAAAACCATTGTGCAAAGATTTAGAATTAGATGACATGGTTGAAATCAAGTGATACATGTAATAATTTAGTTGCATGTAATAATTGAGCTTGCCACTGACACACACACACACGCGGCCGACACGTCGTGATTCAATCTTAGCTATCTTTTCACAATCTTCTTGCCCTTCTTCCTCGCGGTTGAATAATTTAGCCCCGGAACCCCTTGAATTGATCTTCTCTTGAACGGACGTCCTTTAGGTAGGGTGGTCCTGCTTCTTCTTGTGGTGTATGGTACTTCATCGTCGTCGTCATCTTCCATCTTCGGGTCGCCGTACTTGTCAAAGTCTTGCTCATTGGCGACTCCATCCATTCCGATGATGTTCCTTTTGCCTCTCCTCACGACAACACAACTGGGCTTTGACGGGTCGGTAATGAAGAAGCATTGGTCCACTTTGGAAGCCAGTACCCATGGCTCATTTTTCGCGGTGACGTTTGCGCCCGCGGTCTTGGATTTGGCTTCTGGTATAACCATGGTGGTGAAATACCGGTCTTCTTTTAGGACGCTCTTGGCCCATCTGACACGGAACATCGGGACCTTCTCTCCAGTGTAGCTCAGCTCCCAGATCTCCTCGATCCTTCCGTAGTATCTGTCCTTGTCGTTACCGGTGTAGGATTCCATCGTTACCCCGGAGTTCTGATAATCGCTCTTCATGTCCTTTTCCTCGGTGTAGAATGTGTAGCCGTTGATATCGTACGCCTCATAGGTCATCAGGTTGTGCTCGGCGCCCTGTGACAAGGCGAATATGAGTTTTTCTTCCGCGGAAGAATCCTCATGTAAAGGGTACGACAGAAGCTTCTCCTTGAACCAACGCGTGAAACATGAGTTGTGCTCTTTGATTATAGCTCCCTCCGTCCTCTGTTGGCCTCGGTCATTGTACGTCTTCTCAATAAAGATTTTGTGCTCTACCACCCAAGGATCGACCACGTCTATGTGTTGTAGCGCGACTAGGTTTGCTCTTTCAAAGTCGGCGAGTCGACCCATGAAGTCGACATGCATTTCGTGGCGACCCTCGCGGTGACCCCATCCAGCGAGCCTGCCGAGGTGCCTGTTGACGGGCAGACCAACGGGGTTCTCGATGCCTAGATAATTCGTGCAGAAGGAGATGCACTCTTCGGTCAGAAAGCCCTTTGCTATGCTTCCATCTGGACGTGCCCTGTTGCGAACGTATCCTTTGATGACACCATTCATCCTTTCGAACGGCATCATGCTGTGCAGGAACGTCGGCCCGAGTTGGATGATATCCTCCACGATATGGACCAGCAGATGCACCATAACGTCGAAGAATGCGGGCGGGAAGTAGATCTCAAGCTCGCATAGTATCACCACGATCTCTTCCTGTAGCCTTCTGAGTTGCCTCACGCCAACAGACTTCCGAGAGATGACGTCGAAAAAGTTGCATAGGCCAAATAGCGTGTCACGGACGTGCGCGTCCATGATCCCACGGATTGCAACTGGAAGTATCTGCGTCATCAGCATGTGACAGTCGTGAGACTTCATCCCGCTGAACTTCTGCTTCGCTGAGTCTAGGTATCTGCTTATCTTCCCCGCGTAACCGTAAGGAAGTTTTACTCCTACGAGGCAGGTGAAAAACTGCTCGATCTCCTTCTGACTTAGAGTGAAGCACGCGGGAGGGTAGTCATATTCGATCTTCTTGGCCTTTTTGCCTTTGCGATGACTTTCCGTGTCCTTCGCCTCATCATCATCATCATCATCATTAGGGCGCCAGAGCTCCTCCCTGATGCCCATTTTTTGCAAGTCTGCCCTTGCTTTCGGCCCATCTTTGGTCCTCTCTGGCATGTTGAGCAGGGTACCAAGCAGACTCTCGCACACGTTCTTCGTGATATGCATGACATCAAGGCTGTGAGGCACACGGAGGATCTTCCAGTACGGCAAGTCCCAGAAAACAGACCTCGTTTTCCATACCTTCAGCAGCGGCTCTGGCGCCTTTCGCTTCTTTCCCGGCAGTGGGCACTCTTTCCAATTTTTCAACAGCTCGTCTATTTCCTCGCCGCTCCTCGTACGTGGGGGTCTTCGGGTTTCGGTTTCACCATCGAACAGATCCTTGCGTTTTCTCCATGCGTCATCGTCGCGAAGCCACCTTCGATGTCCCATGAACACGGTTTTCGAAGACCCAGGATCTCTATCTAGCTGGCGATACGTTGTGTCATCCATGCACCTGACGCATGCACAAAATCCGTGGACCACCTGCCCCGCGACATATCCGTAACCGAGATAGTCGTGCACCGTCGTGTGCAGTGCGGCTCTCATAGGGAAATATTCTTTCGCTGCGGCGTCCCACGTATTGGCTGGCGTTTTCCACAGCGTGTCTAGCTCCTCTTTCAGCAGCCCCAGATACAGATTGATGTCGTTCCCTGGTTGTTTCGGCCCTTCAATTAGCATACTCATGTGAATGTACTTCCTCTTCATACACATCCAGGGGGGAAGGTTGTACATCCACACAAACACAGGCCAGGTGCTATGTGTGCTTCTCTGGCTGCCAAACGGATTGACTCCATCGGTGCTCGCGCCCAGCACGATGTTCCTTGGATCGTCCCCAAATTCTGTGTCTTCGAAGTTCAACGCTTGCCACTGGCTCGCGTCCTTAGGGTGACTCAGCATCTTGTCTTTTTTATTTATCTCCGGATCATTTCCGTCATCTTCTCGCTTCTTCTCCTCCCTATCCGCGTGCCAACGCAGGAGCTTTGCTAGCTTAGGGTCCGCGAAATACCGCTGCAGACGAGGAGTGATCGGAAAGTACCACACCACTTTTCGAGGAGCTTTCTTCCTCTTCTTGTATCGACTGACGCCGCACACCGGACATATGGTAGACTCCGCGTGCTCGTCCCGATAAATGATGCAATCGTTCATGCACACATGGTATTTCACGTGCGGTAAATCCAGAGGACACACGATTTTCTTCGCCTCCTCGAAACTGGTCGGGCACTTGTTCCCCTTCGGAAGACGTTCGTGCCAGAATGACATGTTCTCGTCGAAGCATGCGTCGGTCATTTTGTGTTTTACCTTCATCTCCAGAGCCATGAGCGTTACTTTCAGGCGGGTATCCTCGGGCCTGCATCCTTCATACAATGGAGTAACCGCGTCTGTCTCTAGTTGATCCAGCTTGGCTTTCTCTCGGGCGGCAGCTCTTGCGTTACCCGTCTGCTTGCGAAGCAGCTCTTGAATATGAGGGTCATGCACCCAGCCCATCGATGGTCCATCGTCGTCTGCTCCGGCATCTTCATCTTCATGATCATGCCCTTCGTCTTGATCTTCCTCATCATCATGTCCGGCATCTTCTACATGATGACCGTGTCCTGCATCTACTTCGTGATCATGTCCTGGAGATTCTTCGTCTTCTCGCCCGCCCTCGCCGCTGCCCTTCCTTTTTTCTGCTTGCCCGGCCCCCATGGATGACTTCATAGTCATCTTCATCACCTTGCCACCGATAGCCATCCATGAAACCACGCAAGAGCAAGTGGTCCTGCACCTGCCCGGAATCCGGGTCCGCAATAAGGCTCTTCAGCTTGCATCTTCGACACGGACATCTTATCTCCGTCTCGTTCTTTTGAAGCATCTCGGCCTTCGCGGAGCTCAAAAACCTATTTACGATGCCTTCGGTCATCGTGCGGACCATGGTCGCCTGCGGGGTAGAGCAAAATGATATTTTAGAAAAAAAATTTTTTTGCATGACTTTGCCTAAAAATAGGACCAAAAAGAATGCACATAGTGCCAAATTCTCGCCGAAACGGAAATGAATCAACATTCCGGCAAAATATTGGCAACTATCGCATTTCAAATACCGGTACCTGCAAACACAAACATATGCAACACCACAAACATATGTACATCTCTAGGCCATAAAAAGTGTGTACGTTGTTGGAGACGGAGAGAAAAGTAGATCTAGAACATAAAGAAAGCTTTCCCCTTACTTACCTATCAAAAAAAGGAAATTTAACCACTTAATTTGGGTGAATCAATGGTGCAAATGAGGTGAGGAGGAGGAGCAAGACGACCAGATTTGTTTTGGTGGAGGGGGGAAAGTGAGTGTGTGTGGTAGGTGGTGGCTGCCTAAGTAGCAAATGCTCCCAGGTTACCAGTGGCGCACCCCTTCACTGGTGCGCCACTAGTAGCCAGGAATACTAGTGGCGCACCAGTGAAGGGGTGCGCCACTGCTATGTTTTTTTTTGGACCACCGCCATGCCCAGCCTTACCAGTGGCGCACCAGGGCAAGGTGCGCCACTACTATTTCTGATAGTAGTGGCGCATCTTGCCCTGGTGCGCCACTGGTAAGGCTGGGCATGGCTGGTATACTGTTCAAAAACTTACCAGTGGCGCACCAGGGCAAGGTGCGCCACTACTATTTTTGATAGTAGTGGCGCACCTTGCCCTGGTGCGCCACTGGTAAGGCTGGCATGGCTGGTATACTGTTCAAAAACTTACCAGTGGCGCACCGCACACCTGGTGCGCCACTAGTAATGTCACTATTAGTGGAGCACCTGTTTGTGGTGCGCCACTGCTATATAGTAGTGGCGCACCACATCTCTGGTGCGCCACTAATAGTGATATTACCTATAGCCTTTTTTCTAGTAGATGGCGATGGCGGCGGAGATCGGAATTGCGTCTGGAGAAAAGGGTTTCTGCGACGCGATGTAAATATATGCCAAAGGGGGGCATCAGCGGATGGCTGGGGGGGCCCAGGCGCCCCCCGGCGCGGCCAGGAGGGGGGCCGCGCCACCCGGGCGCCTGGAGCCCTGGTGGCCCCCCTCCGGCTCTACTTCGGGTGCCGGGAAGCTTCTGGAACGCTGATTTTTTATATAATTTTTCCGGGATTTTTCTGGCAGTTCTCGTAATGGGAAAACCTGAAATACAAAAATAGCAGAAAAGAGAAACTGGCACTGGGGTGCACTGAGTTAATAGGTTAGTCCAAATATGAACAAAAGTGTATGGAAGTGTATAAATATCATAGCAATATCACCCAAAAGAGGCATGGAGCATGCAGAAATTATAGATACGTTTTGGACATATCAGTGGCTAACTTACGAGTACAAGAATAAGATGAGCATCTACGCAAATGGTCGCAAACTAGTAGTGATCGCTGATGGCTTCTCGCCCCTCGTTGGTTACCCCAAGTGGAAGGTTGAGATGTAGCGTAGCGGAAAATTTCCCTTGGCAAAGATACCAAGGATCGAATCCCGTGAGACTCCGAGGGTCGACAAGTAGGTGTCAACGGCGCCAGAAGCTTAGCGGTTGACGGGACCTGCACACAGATACAGATAACTTTTCTCCCAACGAGTACATAGAGGTTGTCAATCCCTCCGGCCTTGTTGTTTACAAAGGATCAAACACAAGAGATAATAATGATAGCTATGACTGCAACTAGGAAATAAAAACATGAAGTAAATAGAAGGTGTGATCAGCGGTGGTAATATGGACCGGGGTCCCATGATGTTCACTAGTGATGTCTCTCTCCCAAAAGACGATAAAACAGCAAAGCGAGGTAAACAAATTACAGCTGGGCAATTGACATGATTATGTGCGCAAACCAATGCTAACTATGCTGCAAAGAAAGGTAGAGGCTCAAAAGCATGGGCGGTACACCCAGGCAAGTAGACCGAAATCCATCTGCATCTACTACTAATCATCCACCTTGAGATATCTATCCAGAACATCTCGCTAGTATTAAGTTGCGAATCCCACCCAAAGTGTAAACTCAAAGCAACAGACAACTGCATTAAAAGAACTTTGCGTAAAGTAAACAATCCTTGCACCCGCAAGTACAAGCACCGTTGTTTTCTCCCTTGCGGAAGCAGCACATCCCCTAGACTCATGTTTCTGTCACTCAAGCTAGTCATCAGGGGGCATGAACCCACAATCAAGCATAACGCTCCCTCTTGGAGTTACTACCTACTACTTGGCCAAAGCAACAAACAGCAGCGGAGAACATGCAAGAATTACTCAAGAACAAAGATATAAAAGAGGTGAATCAAATATATTACTCAAACAGAATCTGAACATAGTCTCATAATCCATCAGATCCCAGCAAACTCAGCAAAGCAACAGCAGAAAGATTACATATGTGCCTCGATCACGTAGGGCAGCTCACGCGGTCTAAACCATGAAGAGAAAAGAGGGGAGGAGAACATCACATAGCTATTGATCATGGACCCATGGTCCAAGGTGGACTACTCACGACTCATCCGGGAAGCGTCCATGGTGGTGGAGAAGCTCCCGGTGGTGGTTCTCCCCTCCGGCAGGGTGCCGGGAAGAGTTCTCCTGATGCTCCCGATCTTGGAAGCGCTGCGGCGGTGGAACAGAGGCGAGATCGCGAAAAAGGGTTCTGTCCTCGAGGGTTTCGGGACGAGAGGGATATATATGCGAAGGGGGGCAGCCAGAGGTGGAGCAGGGGCCCCAGGCGCCCCCCTGCGCGGCCAGGGGTGGGGCCGCGCCAGGTGGCCGCCTGGGCCTCCCCTGGCTCCCCTCTGGCCCATCTTTGGTTCTTCGCAAAGCTTCCTGTACGCTGATTTTTCCTGTATTTTTCCTGGAATTTTTGGAGCACTTTTAATATGGGGGAAACCTGAAATAGAAAAACAGCAGAAAATAGGAACTGGCACTGTGGTGCACTGAGTTAATAGGTCAGTCCAAATATGATCAAAAGTGTATGGAAGTGCATCAATATCATAGCAATATCACACAAAAGAAGCATGGAGCAAGCAGAAATTATAGATACGTTTTGGACGTATCAACATCCCCAAGCTTAATTCCTGCTCGTCCTCGAGTAGGTAAATGATAACAAGCATAATTTCTGTGGTGACATGCTACCAACCATATAAGAACTTTTTAAGTAAAGCAATCAAGGCATGTAATTCAATTCAAGTCATAACAAGCAAGAGTCTATATTAGCATTGTAACAAGCAACGTAAGAACATAAATGTGCAAGAGCTCTCGCTGTCCGTGACTCGAATGTCTCCAAATGGTGTTTGCGTGCAAGAAAGGGGATAGGGATATACGAGAGAGCAAAACATAGTTTTTGTATTGTTGAGAACTTAATCTACTAAAGTTTCACACTTCACTACTAGGAAAAGGGTTATAGATGGAATTGATACTAATGGCGCACCAGACAAGCAGTGCGCCATTAGTATATAGAAATGGCGCACCAGCAACTGATACGCCATTAGAGTTCGAACTACTAATGGCGCACCAGGCCCAGAGTGCGCCATTAGTATCAAGAAGTTTTTTTTTTGAACTAGCGCGCCTGTCCAAACATACTGATGGCGCATCCAGACAAAGTGCGCCATTACTAGTTGTAACTAGTAATGGCGCACCAGCAGTAAAGTGCGCCATTAATGCTCTTTTTTTATGATATTTTTTATTCTTTTTTTTACAAAACTACTAATGGCGCACTGTCCCACAGTGCGCCATTACTAGTTTAAACTAGTAATGGCGCACAGCGCTACAGTGCGCCATTAGTATGTTAATTTTTTTTGCAAAACTAGTAATGGCGCACCAACTATAAATGCGCCATTAGTAACCTTGATTACTAATGGCGCATTTATAGTTGGTACGCCATTAGTAAGCGGGCAGCAACAAGATATTTTGGACAGCCTCTCCTACCACACTCACTTCCCCCCCCCCCCACTTCTTCATTCTCTCCACCTCCTCTCCTCTCGGGTCCCTCCTCTTTTTCACTTCATTTCCACCATATATTCATTCAAATTAAGTGGTTAAATTACCTTGTTTTCATAGGTAAGTAAGGGGGGAAGCTATATTTATGTTGTTCTCCATACAACAATGTGCACATGCACTTTTTATGGCCTAGCTAGATCTATGTATGTTTGTGGTGTTGCATATGTTTGTTGTGTTGCATATGTGTTTGTGTTTGGAGGTGTACCGGTATTTGAAATGCGATAGTTGCCAATATTTTCCCGGAATGTTGATTCATTTCTGTTTCGGTGAGAATTTTGGCATTAAGCATTCATTTTTGTCCTATTTTTAGGGAAAGTCATGGCAAATTTTTTCTTGGTTCTAAAATATCGTTTTGCTCTACCCCGCAGGCGACCATGGTACGCACGATGACCGAAGGCACCGTGAATAGGTTTTTGAGGTCCGCGAAGGCCGAGATGCTTCAAAAGAACGAGACGGAGATAAGATGTCCGTGTCGAAGATGCAAGCTGAAGAGCCTTATTGCGGACCCGGATTCCGGGCAGGTGCGGGACCACCTGCTCTTGCGTGGTTTCATGGATGGCTATCGGTGGCAAGGTGATGAAGATGACTACGAAGTCGTCCATGGGGGCCGGGCAAGAAATGAGGAAGGGCAGCAAGACAACCACCGCGGCTCGGGCGGGCGAGAAGACGAAGAATCCCCAGGAGATGATCACGACGGTGATGCTGTACACAGTCATCATGTAGAAGATGCAGGACATGATGATGAGGAAGATGCCGGAGCAGACGACGGGCATGATCATGAAGATGATGATGCCGGCGGAGCAGACGACGCTGAACCATCGATGGGCTGGGTGCAGGACCCTCATATTCAAGAGCTGCTTCTCAAGCAGACCGATAACGCAAGAGCTGCCGCCCGAGAGAAAGCCACGATGGATCAACTTGAGTTAGACGCGGTTACTCCATTGTATGAAGGATGCAGGCCCGAGGATACCCGCCTGAAAGTAACGCTCATGGCTCTGGAGATGAAGGTAAAACACAAAATGACCGACGCATGCTTCGACGAGAACATGTCATTCTGGCACGAACGTCTTCCTAAGGGGAACAAGTGCCCCACCAGTTTGGAAGAGGCGAAGAAAATCGCGTGTCCTCTGGATTCTGGCACGCGGATAGAGAGGAGAAGAAGCGAGAAGATGACGCAAATGATCCGGAGATAGATAAAAAAGACAAGATGCTGAGTAACCCTAAGGATGCGAGCCAGTGGCAAGCGTTGAACTTCGAAGACCTAGAATTTGGGAACGATCCAAGGAACATCGTGCTAGGCGCGAGCACCGATGGAGTCAATCCGTTTGGCAGCCAGAGAAGCACACATAGCACCTGGCCTGTGTTTGTGTGGATGTACAACCTTCCCCCCTGGTTGTGCATGAAGAGGAAGTACATTCACATGAGTATGCTAATTGAAGGACCGAAACAACCAGGGAACGACATCAATCTGTATCTGGGGCTGCTGAAAGTGGAGCTAGACACGCTGTGGAAAACGCCAGCCAATACGTGGGATGCCGCAAAGAAAGAATATTTCCCTATGAGAGCCGCACTGCTCACGACGGTGCACGACTATCTCGGTTACGGATATGTCGCGGGGCAGGTGGTCCACGGATTTTCTGGATGCGTCAGGTGCATGGATGACACAACGTATCGCCAGCTAGATAGAGATCCCGGGTCTTCGAAAACCGTGTTCATGGGACATTGAAGGTGGCTTCGCGACGATGACCTGTGGAGAAAACGCAAGGATCTGTTCGATGGTGAAACCGAACCCCGAGGACGCCCGCATACGAGGAGCGGCGAGGAAATAGACGAGCTGTTGAAAAATTGGAAAGATTGCCCACTGCCGTGAAAGAAGCAAAAGGCGTCAGAGCCGGGAAAGAAGCGAAAGGCGCCAGAGCCGCTGCTGAAGGTATGGAAAACGAGGTCTGTTTTCTGGGACTTGCCGTACTGGAAGATCCACCGTGTGCCTCACAGCCTTGATGTAATGCATATCACGAAGAACGGGTGCGAGAGTCTGCTTGGTACCCTGCTCAACATGCCAGAGAGGACCAAAGATGGGCCGAAAGCAAGGGCAGACTTGAAATCAATGGGCATCAGGCAGGAGCTTCACGCTATATATGATGATCATGATGATGATGATGATGAGGCGAAGCAGGACACGGAAAGTCGTTGCAAAGGCAAAAACGCCAAGAAGACCGGAAATGACTACCCTCCCGCGTGCTTCACTCTAAGTCAGGAGGAGATCGAGCAGTTTTTCACCTGCCTCGTAGGAGTACAACTTCCTTACGGTTACGCGGGGAAGATAATTAGATACCTAGACCGGGCGAAGCTGAAGTTCAGCGGGATGAAGTCTCACGACTGTCACGTGCTGATGACGTAGATACTTCCAGTTGCAATCCGTGGTATCATGGACGCGCACGTCCGTGAAACCCTATTTGGCCTATGCAACTTTTTCGACGTCATCTCTCGGAAGTCTGTTGGCGTGAGGCAACTCAGAAGGCTACAGGAAGAGACCGTGGTGATACTATGCGAGCTTGAGATGTACTTCCCGCCCGCATTCTTCGACGTTATGGTGCATCTGCTGGTCCATATCGTGGACGATATCATCCAACTCAGGCCGACGTTCCTGCACAGCATGATGCCGTTCGAAAGGATGAATGGTGTCATCAAAGGATACGTTCGCAACATGTCACTTTCTGACCGAAGAGTGCATCTCCTACTGCACGAATTATCTAGGCATCGAGAACCCCATTGGTCTGCCCGTCAACAGGCACCTCGGCAGGCTCGCTGGATGGGGTCACCGTGAGGGTCGCCGCGAAATGCATGTCGACTTCGAGGGTCGACTCGCCGACTTTGAAAGAGCAAACCTAGTCGCGCTACAACACATAGACGTGGTCGATCCTTGGGTGGTTCAGCACAAAACCTTTATTGAGAAGACATACAATGACCGAGGCCAATAGAGGACGGACGGAGATATAATCAAAGAGCACAACTCATGTTTCACGCGTTGGTTCAAGCAGAAGCTTCTGTCGTACCCTTTACATGATGATTCTTCCGCGGAAGAACAACTCATATTCGCCTTGTCACAGGGCGCCGATCACAACCTGATGACCTATGAGGCGTACGATATCAACGGCTACACATTCTACACCGAGGCCAAGGACATGAAGAGCGATGGTTATCAGAACTCCGGGGTAACTATGGAATCCTACACCGGTAATGACAAGGACAGATACTACGGAAGGATCGAGGAGATCTGGGAGCTGAGCTACGCTGGAGAGAAGGTCCCGATGTTCCGTGTCAGATGGGCCAAGAGCGTCCTAAAAGAAGACCGGTATTTCACCACCATGGTTATACCCGAAGCCAAATCCAAGACCGCGGGCGCAAATGTCACCGCGAAAAATGAGCCATGGGTACTAGCTTCCCAAGTTGACCAATGCTTCTTCATTACCGACCCGTCAAAGCCCAGTCGTGTTGTCGTGAGGAGAGGCAAAAGGAAGATCATCGGAATGGATGGAGTAGCCAATGAGCAAGTCTTCGACTAGTACGGCGACCCGAGGATCGAACATGACGACGATGATGAAGTAGCAGCATACACCACAAGAAGAAGCAGGACCACCCTACCTAAAGGACGTCCGTTCCACAGAAGAACTCCATTTGCGAAAAAGAAGGGCAAGAAGATTGTGAACAGATAGCTAGCTAAGATCGATTGTATTTAAATCGTAGCCTTCATTTCTCGATTGTATTTCATGGGCACTTTTTGAACTATCATGAATATTTTTAAATTTCATGGACACTCGATCTCGACCCCCCCCCCATCTCGATCGCTATCCCACCTCGCCAGATTCCGGCCCCCCTCGCCGCCGAGCACCCCCCGGTCCACCGGCCGCCGCCGCCGACCCCCTGCACCCTCGATTCCCCTACTCAACCGCCGCCGCCGACCCATGATATATTCAAAATAATAAATTTGATGATATTTTTTCATATTCATAAATATTTTCAAATAACAAATTTGATGATATTTTTTAAAAAATTATTACTTTTTTATAAAAAAAATATTACTGTTATGATTTAAACAAGTTTGAACATATTTAAACACAAATAAGTGTCAAATAGCATTTTTTAAAAGCAACAAAAATTTTGGGGAGGCTGGGAATCGAACCCAGGACCTCCTGGTGGGTATGCAGAGTGCTGACCAATCGGGCTAGTGTGGGGGTTCTGTTAGGTAGTGGGTTAGGTGAAAGATATAGCTTTCTCACAATACTAATGGCGCACCTGGGGGCGGTGCGCCATTAGAGTCCACATACTTATGGCGCACATAGCAGAAGTGCGCCATTAGTAATCCCACATACATACGGCCGCACCCTCCTCTCTCTCCCTCTCGCCAGATCTCCCCCCCCTGTCTCCCTGACGCTTCTCTCTCCCTCACCGCCGCCGCCCTCGCCCCCCTTTCCCCGACGCCGCCGCCCCCACGCCCCCGACGCCGCCGCACCACGCCC
>LR738713.1:783503660-783583607 GCA_902687465.1 Secale cereale | reverse complement strand
TCCCCCTCCCTCCCTCCTTCCCCTACCTCCATGTTTCTGATTTAGGCCATATCTTTGGAAAAAAGGCCTTAGTTTCTCTGTGAAAAGAAAATGTGAAACACCTCACAAATATGAACACTGCTCTTAAAATTTCAACTTGCTTGTATGAACCATGGGGAATTGCTCTTTAAGCTGTACAACACATGATTTTTCACTGCTAGTTCTAGGGTTCAGGAAATCCCGTTATTTTGTAACTGAAAGGCGCTAATCATCAATATGTTACATAGCAATGGCATTTCCAGAAATGAAACTTTACTTCATCAGAAACACAGAGACAGTTATGGTATTATATTATGGAAGGACTAAATTACAGCAGCACATAATAAGTAATCATTTGCGGCTTTCAAAAAGGCCAGCTAGATGTGGGCTCTAAGTTTTGTGGCAAGATCAACCATTAACTGTAATAGCACACTGACCCCTCTCGTGCATGTCATTCTTTTGATATCTCAGTTTTCGCTCCATAGTGCTCGTAATAGGGCTAGTCTGCTATGATGATGTCTCAGTTTTCGCTCCATAGTGCTCGTTCCGATATCAAGCAAATGCAAATCGGTTTCCTAGCGGGTGCTGAACTCGCTATCCTATCTTTCTTACCCCTTGTAAGTTTCTGACACTTTTGTTCCCGTTGAAAGGAAAGGGGGCTAGCCCGGTTACACTAAATAGCAGCTGGTTAATAGAGTAGTGGTAGTAGTAGCAGTGATAGTGTGATACTATATCCCCTCTCCATGTCTCCATCGAACGAATAGGCATGGGAAGGCATGATGGTACATGGTAACAAAACTAACCACAATGTAATACAATGTTTAGACAGTGACAACGTGCGTTTGTAAGCGTGCTTGCCTAGTGCGGAATTAAACAAAGGGTCGCTTTGTAGCATGATCTCAATTGAGGCACAAAAAGCAGATTCTTCATTGTTAATAAGTACTACTTCTATTTGTTCGGGTACTAGATGGTGTGGTGAATCATTTGAGTTCTTCAGACCACTCTCGTGTGCTAAAAAAAACCTAGTCTTCAGATTAGTGAATGATGTCGAAAAATATGCATTTTGGTAGGAACTTGATTATGGGCTACCGAAATATCAGATAATGGTCATAGTTAACAGAATTGAGAGGGTTCGTCCCAATAGCATGCCGCCTTAGCATTTCAAGAAAATAGGGATAAAGACACCATCATGCTATATGAATGAAGTCATGCTTGTTATATGAATGCTATATGAATGAAGTCATGCTTGTTATACACAAATCTCCAAACTCATTCAATGTTGATTAATAGAGTATTAATTTCCAACTAAAGTGAATGATAGCAGAAGCATCATTATTGTACTGGTAAATAGAAAGACATGTAGTTTATAATCATGGAGTATATTGCTGGAGTATTATTTAGATTAAATGCAGCATAGTTTGTTAACTGAATTTGTTACTACTCCATGCAGTCTAGTTTTTTCTGTTTTCTAGTTTGTTAATTAAATTCAGTTAACTACTGGGTAAAAATTCAGTTAACCACTGTGTTAAATTCAGTTTGTTAATTAAATAAAATGGGCTTATCTATCTATCTACATGAACATGGGCTGAAAAAGAAAAGGCAAGTAGTAGATGCCAACTTTTGACATGCATGCACTCATTCTTGTAAACTAAACTAAACATGCTTATCTATCTATCTATCTTTCTGCTTTAGTATGTATGTATGCATTGTATTTTTATTTGCTCCAGGCCAGCTTAATTTGCTGGCTGGCTGGCATGATGGCTGATGGATCCCTCAGCTGGAGCTCAGTGTGATCTTTTGGATAGTCTAAAGTGAAGTTGAAAGCCCGATGCACTCCATCCAGATTTTTGCTGGGTTTTGTCTCCGACCATCGTGTCGTGATAGTTTTGCAGGTACCCCGAGAGGCCCTTGAGTTTGCTGGAATGTCGATTAACTTCCGTTCCGGCAAATTCGGGTACTCCATATGTCCTATTTTCAGCAAAGGTCATGCTGAATTTTTCCGTGAATTTTAGCATGACTTTGCTAAAAAATAGGACATATGGGGTACTTGTGACTAATGCATGGGCCGGGGTATCTTAGTAGTTAATTAAGTAGGATCAAGTGCCCCTTTATTCTAGCTGCATGAAACCATAGGCGGCAATAATAGAGCCAAGTGATTAGGCCCAACTTAGAATTCTCCTTCCTAGCTTAGCTTTTAGGATGCCTCGGTGTCGACAAACCATAAATTATGAAACCTTGGCTTTTAGGGTGCCTCGGTGTCGATAAAAACCGAAATGATGAAAGCTTAGGCTTTTAGGGTGCCTCGGCGTCGAAAAACCCTCAATTATAAAAGCTTAGCTTTTAGGATGCCTCGGTGTCGACAAACCCTAAATGATGAGACCATGATCTTGTTCCTTGACAATAACCAACTTTTTGACCAAACTTTGTTCCTATTTAGAGAGAAACATGGCCAACAACGATGAGGCCGGCGGTTCGGGCGGGAAGGCATTCTGGGAGCTGTCCCAGGAGATGGAGGAACAACCTCACTTGTATGAGGACGCCGCCTTCCCCACCGATCCTGAGACCACTGATGGTACCGCGGAGGATAACCCCACTGATGCCACCACTGATGGTGCCGCCGAGAATGCCACCACTGATGATGGCGGCGCACGCACAGATGGCAGCCAACCTAAGAGGCAACGGAAGGACCGGCGCCCGACCGTGCTCCGCACCCTCAAGGAGGAAGTTACTGAAGTGGACTCCGACGGGAATCCAACGGCGCCCGAACGAATAGTCAAGGGGTACTCGCTTCAGCTCGGGTGCATTCTCCGGAGCACCGTCTCGATCAACAGAGAGAACCTGAGGTATCCTGACAACGGGAATTACCGCAACCTCCTCTTCACGAAGCTGCACGAACGATACAAGTTCCCTGCTCAATTTGATAACACAAGCCTCAAAGGGAATAAAGTGAACAGTGCTGCCCTCACGAAGATGAGCAAGGCCCTGTCTATTTGGAAAACCAATGTGAAGAGAATGATCGAGAAATGTGAGAGTTATGAGAAGATCAAGGAGAAACATCCTTCGATCACTGAAGATGACTATAACGACTTCAAGATCAATTGCTCGAGCATCGCACACTCCGAATCAAGTCAGTGGGGGAAAGAAATGCGGGAGCTCAACTTAGGGGAACACACACTCGGTCCCGGCAGTTACAGAGTGGCGGAGCCTATATGGGACAAGGATGAGGCGGACCGTGCCGAGCAAGGCCTACCACCCCTCTTCGATAAATACAGTGACAAGCAGACCAGGAAATTTATCAGGGCCCGGTACAAGAAGGACCCGAAAACAAAGGAGCTGACCACGGATCCGAAGACCAGGGCGCTTGAGGCTATTCTGGTAAGGAATACACCCCCGCGTAATTAGCTCCATATGGTTGCATTCTAATTAATGAAGCCAAATTTCTAAATGATTCACATTCATTCCGCCGGCGACTGAAAGCAGTAGCGCGGGGTCGACTAAGAGCGGCCCTTGGGACACGACTCTAAATAGGGCGTTGAATGTAATGAAGAACAAGGATAAGCTCGAGAAGTCTACGTCAGCTGGTCGTGTGGCCGGCAAAGGCTTGTCGACAAAATGGTCGTCATACTATAACGCTGGTGGGCGAAAGGAGAAAAAGACCAGCTCGGAAAGCCTGGCGCGCGAGGTTCAAGAATTCAAGGCACAGGTGGCACGGATTCTGGAGATTGTCCAAGAGCAAGTGCAACAACAGCTCGGAGCGACGATCACCGCCATTGTGCCTAGCTTGATTGAGGGGTTGCAGGCGTGGATTGCGGGCGGCCAACAGGGGCCGCCACCGATTCCCAGCTTCACGGCCAGCAACTCGCAGAACGCGATGGCGGGGCCATTGGTGTCTCCGGCGGAGGCGGCATTGGTGTGTCCGACGCCGGCACGGGAGCTTAATGCACCCGGGTGTACGCCGACCGGCACCTCTGCATCAAGCGGCCCCTCCGTCAACTGCACGCCCGCCGTTGGCGGTGCCTCGACATTAGCCGAGCTCGACGCCATCATCACGGTAACTAGTTAAGCCTCTCTCGGCCGAGGACTTCATCTCCTTGCCTTTGACTGGGCATCCCTGACGCCCTACATGTTTTCGCAGGGCGCCGCCGACGTTCCGTGCACTCTCCTGCACTTCGTGAACAACGAGTTGGTCGATGTCGCCAAGGGCAAAATCGTTCAATCAGGCAACCCCTTGTTCCACGGTACCCAGATGCCACCCAACTTGTTTAGGGTTCAACTGGTTCGGGTGCTGCCAGGCTGCGACGAGGTGTTACCTCCGATTCGACCCGTCGGGGCCGACGATGATGACGTCATGACCCTCAGCGCCTGCCTGAGCTGGCCCCTGCTTTGGCCGAAGAGCCAGATTCGTTTGGGGGCGGGGGAAACCACCCCAAAGACAACACCGCCAGTCGTGCCGACGCCAAGTCGTCCCCATGGCAAGTCCGCCGCAACCGTGCCGGACATCCCTATGCCACTGGATCCAAACATGCATATGGCACAGGATCAGAACGACGACGACGATACATTTGCCAACGTCGATCAGTACTTTGCCGATCATGGGTACGGTGACGACTTCATGGGGCCTCCTTCTCAAGAACCCAACCCAACAAAAGACGTGCGTGATCAAGCCGGTACCGCAGAGAAGCCAAGTTGCAACAGGCGTCGTCTGCCCTTCAGCTCTCAGGAGACGCCTCCAGCTGCCGACTTCACCAAGCCTCAGATAGGCGAGGTGCGAAATATTATCTGCCCCAACACACTAAAGAAGGCGGTCTCTGAGCAGAACTCGGTCCCAATTCAGGAGATCAAGAAGAAGGCACGCAAAAGAAAAACTAACAAGGGTGCGAGCCAGCCGGCACCGAGTACGATCCATGCTCAGGACGGGCCACCTTCACCTGAGGATGTAATGAGGAGGGTGCATGTGGCGGGTAGGCCGATGCTACCAACAAATATGCTCGATGCCGCAACCGGTGCTATGCGGAGTCTGCATGACAGTGTTCTTTCTTTGGAGAAGCGGCGTCTTAGAGAGATGGATGTGGCATACCCGATTTTCGCGGCCAAGGTGCCGGAGGGCAAGGGCTTTGTGGATAACTCCATCGGGGGTACGATCGTCCTGCGGTTTGATGACATCCACGCTATGTTGAACCTTCTTCCGCTGCACTACACCTTCGTTCGGCTATTTTCGCTGAGTATGGAGATGCGGATCATTCGCGTAAAGACCCCGAACATCGTGATAGTCGACCCCTTCTACATGCGTGCCAAGTTCTTGGGCAGCGCTGGGGACCGGCAAGTCGCGAGTTCTTACCTCGAAGGTGTCATTCTGGCAAACCGAGATAAGGATAACTTCCTCGTGCCTTACTTTCCCGAGTAAGTCCTCCGCCTCAACCGCCCCGTAACATATGAATTCTTAGATTTCGATCGTTCTTCTTTTAACATTCCGTGTTTTCTGAAGTGACACACAATGCATGCTCATCCTACTAAGCCCCAAATATTCCATGGCCACGTATTTCGACCCGGACCGTCAGTCGGCTGTAGACTACACAAATGTCAAGAAGGTTCTTGATGATGTTCTCCCCGGCTACGCCAAATCTGGAGGCACCTTCACCAGGACAACTCGTAAGTACGGCAAGCACGTGTTCTCCCACAACACGACGTTCTGCTGCGTCAAGCAGCCGCCTGGCGGTCAGAAGGGTGCCTACTACGCCATCCATCACATGCGGGCGATCGTACGAGACCATCATCAACTTCTGCTACCGAGTAAGCTCAAAGATTGGGCCGCGAGCGTGTCGGCAATCCAGGACGCGGACATCAGACAAGATTTCTTTCGCATCCAGTCGGAGTTTGCGGAAATCATCCATCAAGATGTCCTTCGTACCTCGGGGCAGTTCTACCTCAGAAATCAACCGTCGAACAGTGACATCGACACAATGCTACAAATGCAGGCTGACAACGCCCGTGATTTCATGACTCCCATGATAGACGGCAGCTTCATCCACGCTCCGGTGCATTGAGTCGAGTCGAAAGCAGTGATGCTGTGTCTAGTTCTGAAACATCGATTGGCTCATGTTGTAATTAAACTTTAATGAACTTGTAGTATGTCTCTTTGGTTTTGAGAGTCGTTCAACTTAGATGTAATCGATGCTATTAATGTCTTGCTTTTCTCTTTCGATCGTTCTGTTGCATACTTATATATTGCTTATGAATTGTCTGTGAATTGGTACTAACGTTTCGTTTGGCTAGTAGCGATGCCATCGTATGTCGTGTACAAGGGTAAGGTTCCCGGAGTCTACGACGACTGGGAGGAGTGTCGGAGACAGGTTCACCGATTCAGCGGTAACAGTTACAAAGGGTACACCACTAGGGCCGAGGCCGAATCTAGATATGCCCGCTATCTAGCGGGAGAGGGGAGGGAGCGTTGGAGGAACCGGATGAAGACGAGTTTCATCGTGATGATGCTCATCGTGATGACCGCAGCTCTCTTCTATGTGATGGTAGTTTAGATGATCGATATCGACTTGTAATGTGAAGACAAACTCGCTACTCGCGGTCTCGAGGCTTGTAATGTATTGTTCTATCTTTGTTCGGTCTTTTCAATTCGGAGACTAATATGATGAATTGTATTCGAAGACTAATATGATGAATTGTATTCGACTAATCTTCTATTGTATTCGATGAATTTGTTGTTGATGTGTGCTGTCTATATTCTGTGCAATTATACATTTTGTAATATGTGCAAAAAAACAGAAAAATAATATTAAAAAAAAACCTAATATTCATACTAATGGCGCATCACAGCAGAGTGCGCCATTAGTATGCCAAAGGATACTAATGGCGCATTAGCAGCCAGTGCGCCATTACTATGCGGACATTACTAATGGCGCATTCTGCTGGAGTGCACCATTAGTATGCCAAAGCACCTGGCTACACATGGCCCCTGGGAGGCATACTAATGGCGCACTACAGTGCATACTAATGGCGCATCTGCGGTGCGCCATTAGTATACCAGATACTAATGGCGCACCAGAGGTGCGCCATTAGTAAAATATACTAATGGCGTGCTAGTAATGGCGCACCACTAATGCGCCATTAATTGCCAAATTAGGTGCGCCATTAGTAGGCCTTTTCCTAGTAGTGCTTGGTCTTCTTTGGAATCTTATCTTGACTCATCCCCAGACCACTAGCCAGGTACAAGTCAAAATGATCCACTCCCTTTCGATATTTTGAGCACTCATGCAATGGATGAGCGTAAGCAAGAAACTTGACACTTAGGATGGCAAAGAGAGAAAAATGATGAAGGGGGAAGACAAAAAAGGTGTGAAAGGCTCACATCAATGAGGACAATCATAGGCGAGAGAAAGCCAAATGATAGATATGATGTGAGGAGTAGGGATTGCCATGCAACGGATGCACATATGAGCTAAGGTAACCTCTCCAATGGAACTAGTGGGGGTGCATCCAACTTGCTCGCTCAAGAAGACCTAGAGCTCTTTTGAGGAGGCTCATCATTGGAATATACAAGCCAAGTTCTAGAGTGTGAAGGTCCCCACATAGCTATATGCATGAATGATAATCTCTATGGAGTACAAGGTATAAGATGAAGTACGAGTGTGGATCTCTCAAAAGGAATAGTAGTGTGGCCCCTTCTCTCTTTTTATTTCTTTTTCTCTTTTTTCTATTTTTTTATTTTTTTGTGGCCTCAATGGCTCTTTCTATTTAACTCTCATTTGTCCTCTTTGGGATCTTTTGATTTTGTCCTCTTTGGGATCTTTTCCTCACTTTAGGGGCAACACTCTATGTATTACAAGAAGTATAGAAGATCTTTCACACTTTACAAAAGTACTCAACAAAAAGAAGATGAAACTATCATGATGTATGCAAATGTATGCCTCTGCCAGTGTAGCAGGATATGCAATGATACTAGCGCGTCATGTAGCAATGATTAGGGCAAGGCCCAACTAGCATGCGGCTCATCGATCAAGCAAAAGCATGTATGACATGAAGATCAAGTCATGAGAAGATGGATGTTGCATGGCAATGTATCTCGGAAAGGCTATGGAAATGCCTTGATAGGTAGGTATGGTGGCTGTTTTGAGGAAGGATATAATGAGGCTTATGATGACAGAGCGTATCGTGCCAAGGATTTGGATGCACCGGCGAAGTATGCGCCAACTCTCGAGGTGAGAAAGGGCAATGCACGGTACCGATGAGGCTAGAAAAATATGGCTAGGTGGAAGTGTCAACTTTCGAATACTCACATTAGTCCGAAGAACTCATGCACTTATTATCGGCAACTCTCAATCTAATTAGGAGGTTCACAAAGAGACAAGTACCCCGAGGAGGAGTGTATGGGGGTTTGGTTATCCTTGCGCATCCTCGACTCATGGTACGTGAGTGTACTCTAATATTCGATCCCTCCAAAGATTAGTGATCCATCTAGTAGCTAAAGTTCTCAACTATTTTGTAGGTTTTCGAAAATAAACACGGATTGCCCAAAATACGACATCTATCACTAATAGGCTAAAGCTCTTGACACCAAAAGTTCAGACATTACTCATGGCAATACCTCAAAACTATTGCAAGTTACTACTAAAATTAAATAGCAACCTCAGTAACCTACTTTAAGTTAAGACACACAACTCAGTGCAACAGGCAAACTCTCTTAACAAGATAAACATGAAAACTCAAGAGAGTTCAGCAACCAACTAAACAAAAGCTCTTTAAAAAGAAAAGCATGAAAACTAAGAGCTAAACATGACAGCAGCTATGGAAAGACAAAGAACACGCACAGCAAAGATAAGCATGAAAATCCTATGTTGTTGTTCTAGGTTGAAGTGGAGCGTGTTTCTCTCCCACACAAAGAAAGCTGGGTTCTAACTTGTTATGAACAGCAAGCAAAGCTAAAGAAAACTAAAAAGGAAACTAAGAGCAAGACGCTCCAAGCATAGCACATAACGCATGAAGTGAAAAAATATAGTGCAACGAAAGACGAACGGATAATTGTTGATGGAGAAGGGGATGCATGGGGGCATCCCCAAGCTTAGACGCTTGAGTCTTCTTGAATATTTCTTGGGGGTGCACGGGGGCATCCCCAAGATTGAGCGTTTGACCCTCCTGAATCTTCTTTTATCATCTTCCCTCGCACACTTGAAAACTCCCTTCATAAATAACTCATCATAATCTGATTAGCGAGGTTAGTACCCACAATAAAATAATTTTTTCCCTACTGGAAATAAAGATATTCTTGAAGAGCTACTGTTTCTCAAGATTGCCAAAAGGTTTTTGCAAAGAAAAAGCAAGCTCAAGGTTTGCAAAACGAAGAAAAGGCAAAACAGGACAGAATCTATGAAAAACAGACCAGCAGGTAGTAAATAATTTTCTCGGGGCATTTCCGCGACTCAAATCAAAAAACTCAAAACAGACGCCCGAAAGCCAATTGTATAGAGCACGTTGTCAAAAAAATTCAGATCAAAAAGATGATCTGGAGATTTTATTCGAATTTTTCTGTCCAAGGACATAATCTGTTTTCTAGAGAGCACGTCACAACTTTTGAACTTTCTTGCAATCGGAGGCTAAACTTGGCACGAAGCTGAAAAGAAAAGATACAATGATGATGATACTGTAGTAACAAACCTCAAGACACAACAAAAGCAAAATAAAACCTAATTCGTTGTGGGCTGCCTCCCAAAAGCGCTTTCTTTTATGCCTTTAAGCTAGGCATGATGCAAAAAGAGAAGATCAAGTTTTATCAAGAGTAAGAGAATAGCTAGCCCGTGTAACGGACTCAAAAGGCAACTTAATCTTATTTCTAGGGAAGTGTTCCATCCCTTTCTTGAGAGGGAATTGGAATTTTATATTCCCCTCTTTCATGTCAATGATAGCACCAACGGTGCGAAGAAAAGGGCGTCCCAAAATAATTGGACATGAAGGTTCACATTCAATATCCATAATAGTAAATTCAACGGGAACATAATTGTCATTGACAATGATAAGAACATCGTTGATCTTCCCCAAAGGTTTCTTTACAGAAGAATCAACAAGACGAACACCAAAAGAACAAGGATCAAAAGGTTTCAATTCAAACATATCATACATTCTTTTGGGCATAACGGAGGTACTAGCTCCAACATCACATAAAGCATAGCAAGAGAAGTTATTCAACTTAATTTTAATCATAGGATCCCAACTATCTTCTAGCTTTCTAGATATGGAGGCTTCTACCCTAAGCTTCTCCTCCCTAGCTTTGATGAGAGCATTAGTGATATGCTCCGTGAAGGCAAGATTAAGTGTGCTAGTGTGGGGATCTCTAGACATCTTGTGAAGAAAACCAATAACTTCAGAAAGGGTGCAATTATCAAAATCAAGGTCACTACTATCAAGTAAAGTGGTAGTGGTGTCCTTTAGGCTCACTTGTTTGGTAGCTTATATCGTTATAGGAGTTTCTTCTTCTACGGTTGAGGTCATAGCATCACCATTAATAGGTCCAATGGGACTAGGAGTGCATTGGGTGCTAAGAGTTTGGATATCCTCAACAACTTGGATAGTAGCAACAGTGTGGTGGGTAGGAAGGATCTTAATCCTATCTTCTTCCTCCTTTTCTCTATCCCATCTTTCTTTAAGTTTAGCCATCATCCTAATGTTTTCATTAATTTGCACTTGAATAGCATTCATAGGAGTGGTCTTCCTCTCCTCAAGAGGAGAAGTTCTAATTTTAAGCAACTCTACCTCATGGGCTAAATTGTCTACCTTCGAAGAGAGATTATCTAGTTTGTCTAGTTTTTCTTCTACACTCTTATTGAAGGCCTTTTGGGTAGTGATGAAGTCTTTAAGCATAATCTCTAGTTCAGAAGTGGAGTTCTTGGTGCTAGGATAAGCATTGTTGTTCCCATAGGAATTAGAGGGGAACGGTCTAGGGTTGCTACCAAAATTACTCCTATAAGCATTGTTATTGAAATTGTTTCTAGAGATAAAGTTCACATCTACTTGATCTTGAGCAATCAAAGAATTTAAAGGAACACCATGAGGATTAATAGAAGATTGCTTGGAAAGTAGAGACATGATCAAGTCAACTTTTTCATTTAGGGAGGAAATCTCCTCGACAGAGTTTACCTTCCTACCTGTTGGAGCGTGTTCGGTGTGCCATTGGGAATAATTGGTCATCATCTCGTCGAGAAGTTTCGTGGCAGCACCAAGTGTATTTGACATAAAGGTTCCTCCCGCGGCCGAATCTAACAAGTTCCGCGAGGTAAAGTTCAAGCCTGCATAAAAAGTTTGGATAACCATCCAAGTAGTCAAACCATGAGTAGGGTAGTTCTTGACAAGAGATTTCATGCGTTCCCAAGCTTGGGCAACGTGTTCATTATCCAATTGTTTAAAATTCATTATGTTACTCCTTAATTGGATAATTTTAGCAGGGGGATAGTACTTCCCAATAAAGGCATCCTTGCACTTGTCCCAAGAATCTATACTATTCCTAGGCAAGGATTGAAACCAGATTTTAGCTCCTCATCTCAAGGAGAATGGAAAAAGCTTAAGCTTAACAATATCACCATCTACTTCTTTGTACTTTTGCATATCACAGAGCTCAACAAAATTATTTAAGTGCAAAGCAGCATCATCTCCAGCACCGGTGAATTGATCTTTCATAACTAGGTTCAACAAAGCAGGTTTAATCTCATAAGAAGTTGCTGAAGTGGCAGGTGTAGCAATAGGCGTGCAGATAAAGTCACTGTTGTTATGACTAGTGAAGTCACACAACTTGGTGTTCTCGGTGGAACCCATAGCAGCAGCAAGCAAGATAACTATTTTTGTGATTTTTGGTAAGGGACACTAAAGCAAAAACTGAAAGGTAAACTAACAAGACTAAAAAGCAAAGATAAAAGATAGTGTGCAACTCCCCTATCTTGAAGAGTGGAGTCCCCAGCAACGGCGCCAGAAACTTGCTTGATGGCTTCTCGCCCCTCGTTGGTTACCCCAAGTGGAAGGTTGAGATGTAGCGTAGCGGCAAATTTCCCTTGGCAAAGATACCAAGGATCAAATCCCGTGAGACTCCGAGGGTCGACAAGTAGGTGTCAACGGCGCCAAAAACTTAGCGGTTGACGGGACCTACACACAGATACAGATAACTTTGCTCCCAACGAGTACAGAGAGGTTGTCAATCCCTCCGGCCTTGTTGTTTACAAAGGATCAAACACAAGAGATAATAATGATAGCTATGACTGCAACTAGGAAATAAAAATAGTAAGTAAATAGAAGGTGTGATCAGCGGTGGTAATATGGACCGGGGTCCCATGATGTTCACTAGTGATGTCTCTCTCCCAAAAGACGATAAAATAGCAAAGCAAGGTAAACAAATTACAGCTGGGCAATTGACAGGATTATGTGCGCAAACCAATGCTAACTATGCTGCAAAGAAAGGTAGAGGCTCAAAAGCATGGGCGGTACGCCAAGGCAAGTAGACCGAAATCCATCTGCATCTACTACTAGTCATCCACCTTGAGATATCTATCCAGAACATCTCGCTGGTATTAAGTTGCGAATCCCACCCAAAGTGTAAACTCAAAGCAACAGACAACTGCATTAAAAGAACTTTGCGTAAAGTAAACAATCCTTGCACCCGCAAGTACAAGCACCGTTGTTTTCTCCCTTGTGCCAACATCACATCCCCTAGACTCATGTTTCTGTCACTCAAGCTAGTCATCAGGGGGCATGAACCCACAATCAAGCATAACGCTCCCTCTTGGAGTTACTACCTACTACTTGGCCAAAGCAATAAACAACAACGGAGAACATGCAAGAATTACTCAAGAACAAAGATATAAAAGAGGTGAATCAAATATATTACTCAAACACAATCTGAACATAGTCTCATAATCCATCAGATCCCAGCAAACTCAGCAAAGCAACAGCAGAAAGATTACATATGTTCCTCGATCATGTAGGGCAGCTCACGAGGTCTAAACCATGAAGAGCAAAGAGGGGAGGAGAACCTCACATAGCTATTGATCATGGACCCATGGTCCAAGGTGGACTACTCACGACTCATCCGGGAAGCGTCCATGGTGGTGGAGAAGCTCCCGGTGGTGGTTCTCCCCTCCGGCATGGTGCCGGGAAGAGTTCTCCTGATGCTCCCGATCTTGGAAGCGCTGCGGCGGCGGAACAGAGGCGAGATCGCGAAAAAGGGTTCTGTCCTCGAGGGTTTCGGGGCGAGAGGGATATATATGCGAAGGGGGGCAGCCAGAGGCGGAGCAGGGGCTCCAGGCGCTCCCCTGGCGCGGCCAGGGGTGGGGCGGCGCCAGGTGGCCGCCTGGGCCTGCCCTGGCTCCCCTCTGGCCCATCTTTGGTTCTTCGCGAAGCTTCCTGTACGCTGATTTTTCCTGTATTTTTCCTGGAATTTTTGGAGCACTTTTAATATGGGGGAAACCTGAAATAGAAAAACATCACAAAACAGGAACTTGCACTGTGGTGCACTGAGTTAATAGGTTAGTCCAAATATGATCAAAAGTGTATGGAAGTGCATCAATATCATAGCAATATCACACAAAAGAAGCATGGAGCAAGCAGAAATTATAGATACGTTTTGGACGTATCAATCGCTAAAGATTCTGAACTACCTACGAGTCAATCATAACCCCACCGTGTTCTCTTCTCAAAGTGAAAAGAGACAGTCACGGTTACTCACACAGTTGTGTGTTTTACTTCGGAACCTCTGTCAAGTTTTCTACAACCGGACATTAACAAATTCCAATCTGCCACATAACCGCGGGCACGGCTTTCGAAAGATCATAACCCTGCAGGGGTGTCCCAACTTAGCCCATCACAAGCTCTGATGATTAGCTGAAGTGATAAATATAATATCATCACCCCTTATCTTAGGGAAATTCGATCAGGCTCGGCATCCCGGTGCACAAGACATTTCGACAATGGTAAAACAAGTCCAGCAAGACCTCCCGGCGTGCCGACACCCTGATAGTAGCCGCGCGTATCTCGTCTCAGGACACGTCCGGATAGGTGAGCCTACGGGAGCCAATCCTCGAGTTTCCCCGTGGTGGCCCCACAGTCTCCCCGTTTGGGACCAACACCATCAGCACTGGCCCCCCCCCCCTGTTATGTAGAATTAAGAACTCGGGGACATGACCCCCTATGCAATTAATTAATTAATTAAGTTGTTATTATGAGCAAATTAAAACCAATGTTGGGCCTTGCTGGAGGAGTTTTATTCAAAGACGAAGTGTCAAGGGGTCCCCATATACCCATCGTGTAAGGAACGCAAAATCAAGGAACATAATGCCGGTTTATCGGCGCCTAAGGTGGCATGAGTGGAACAAAACACCGAGCAAAAGGCCAAGCCTTCCACCCATGCCCTGTATATAGGTGTGTTAATAATAATAATAGATATTGTGATATTCCAACAAAAAGTTCCCTCCTGAAACGATCTTCATCTTCACCTGCAACTAACAACACTATAAGAGGGCTGAGCAAGCGGGTAACATAGCCAAACAGTGGTTTCGCTAGGAAGGTTTCAAAGGTTAGAGGTTTCATGGCAACAAGGAGAGGCTGACAATAATGATGGGTAGCGCGACATGAAACGATAGCATCGAGACACTAAGCATGGCAATGATAGTAAAGGTATCCAAGGGTATGATCATCTTGCCTGAGATTCCGCAAGGAAGAAGAACAAGTCCATGAAGAAGACGAAGAAGAAGTCTTGAAGAAGAACCACGGGTAGACGAACGAATCCTCACGAACGCAATGGAACAAGCACTAACGAGAAGAAGCAAGCAACACGGTAAACACACCACACGAGACATGACAATATGCTCAACCAAGTATGATGCAAGATAGTTCTATATAGGATACACCACAAGTCTATACAGGAAGCATAATATGGCAAGGTAGGAAGCATAGAAAACAACACAAGTTTATATGATGCAATACATGGCAAGGTATGATGCATGACAAATCTATACAGGAAGCACAGCAAGTCTATACAGGAAGCATTACATGGCAAGGTAGGAAGCACAGAAAACAACACAAGAAACATGACAATATGCTCAGGCAAGTATGATGCAAGACAAGTCTATATATGATGCAAGGGGTGAAGCAAAAGTAAACTAACTATTTAGACAAGTTTAAATGAGGCCGGAACAACAAACAACAATTCCATAAATCCCGATGTGCATATTATGAATTTGGTATTGTTCTGCCTATTACACCATTTTAATGTTGTTAAACAGCAAAACAAGGGGCACCATGTTATTCTAGACATTTTTCCACCCCATTTACATATAAAGTTTATTAAAAACCGAGCTACAGTTATTTAGTTATGAATTAAACAAGTTTAACATATTATTTGAGAAAACTTATGCAAACAGCAATAAAAACATTTTTAACATGATTGAAAGTGGCATATTAATAATCTACACAAAATTCTGAGCATTTTTCATATATAAAGTTTTTACATGTGATGCATAGTTGTGAAGTTATTATATGCATGAAGCTTGATGGACTTTTCTGCAAAACTGTAAAACACTGGATAATTACAAAATCGCAGGTAGGGGACAAAAAAGGAACTGGGCCGAAACTGAGCGAAAGGAGGGGTGATGTCTACACACGCTTCTACTCTTGTAGACTATGTTGGGCCTCCAAGCGTAGAGGTTTGTAGGACAGCAGCAATTTCCCTCAAGTGGATGACCTAAGGTTTATCGAACTCAGGGAAGTAGAGGTTGAAGATGGTCTCTCTCAAGCAACCCTGCAACTAAGATACAAGAAGTCTCTTGTGTCCCCAACACACCTAATACACTTGTTAGATGTATAGGTGCACTAGTTCGGCGAAGAGATTTTAAATGGCAAGTGATATGGATGGCAAAACAAAGTAATATAAATCTGTAATAAAAAGTGCAGCAAGCAAACAAGTGGTAAACGTGAGCACAAATGGTATTGCAATGGTGGAAACAAGGCCTAGGGTTCATACTTTCACTAGTGGCAACTCCCAACAACATTAACATAATCGAATCACATGATATTTCCCATAAAACTTGCAAAGGGGACACACTCGGAGGTCATTCCTTCGTGGTCAAGAGAGGACGAGAATTATGTAGGGCTACAAAAGCACACCTCAAAGTTCGTAGTTCTCTATCTAAGGATTTCCCAATGTCACCGCGGCCATCCAAAGAGAGTCCCACAATCACCACAACATATCTAAAGGATAGTCAAAGACAAGCACCAAGAGACTCTCAATCTTCAATCAACACACAAGAGAGGAAATCACTCATGAAAATACTTTTCTAATCCATGTCCAATAGACCGCTGTCACCTTGGTCTTGGGGAATTATACTAGATAAAGACAAGTGAGTACATCAATCCACTACATAGAGGAAGGGGAAATATGATGGGATCACCCTAGATTAACATAGCCTATGATCACAACGAAGATCACATCATGGGAGAGAGAATTGACCACATAGCTACTGGTAAGAACCTCAGCCCCGAGGAGGAACTACTCCCGCATCATGGAGGGAGGAAGCAACGTCGATGGAGATGAATCCTGGGGCACTTCCCCGTCCCGGCAGGGTGCCGGCACAGGAATTCTGGTCCCCCGAAGCTTGATGGCGATGGCGGCGGAGATCGTAATCGCGTCTGGAGAAAAGGGGTCTGGAATCAGGGTTTTCGCGAGACGCTTTAAATATATGCCAAAGGGGGGCATCGGAGGAGGTCAGGGGGGCCCAGGCGCCCCCCCTCCCCCGGCGCGGCCTAGGGGGGGGGCGTCTGGGCAGGCCGCCTGGAGCCCCCGTGGACCCCCTCCGGCCCTACTTTGGCCGCATGGAAGCTTCCGGAACGCTGATTTTTTATATAATTTTTCTGGATTTTTCCTGGCAGTTCTCGTAATGTGAAAACCTGAAATACAAAAACAACCGAAAACAGAAACTGGCACTGGGGTGCACTGAGTTAATAGGTTAGTCCAAATATGATCAAAAGTGTATGGAAGTGTATAAATATCATAGCAATATCACCCAAAAGAGGCATGGAGCAAGCAGCAATTTTAGATACATTTTGGACGTATCAACATCCCCAAGCTTAATTCCTGCTCGTCCTCGAGTAGGTAAATGATAACAAGAATAATTTCTGTGGTGACATGCTATTAACCATATAGGAATGCTTTTTCTTTGAATTAACTACTACTTCCTCATGAACTTAAAACAGATCATGAATTAACTACTACTTCCTCATGAACTTAAAACAGAGGCACAAAATAGGAATGCTTTTTCTTTGAATAATTTCGAGATGGTACATGCAAGTCTCCGTTAGGAATGGCAGGTAAATACCATGTAGGAAGATATGGTGGACTCATATGGCATAACTGGATTAAAAGGATGTGGATGCACAAGCAGTCAGTCCGCTTAGTATAGGCGAAGGTTAGCAAAAGACGGGGAGAGACCAACTAAGAGAGCAATGACGGTCATAATCATGCAGAGCGACAAAGCAACATTGAATCAGGCATGGAAGTTATATCGCTACTAAGAAACAAAAGATCATCAAGGCTTGACAGACTTTCTTTACAGTCTTAAATATGCGTGAGCATACGCCAAGTCAATCAAAATAAATTCTTTGAAGGAAGATATTACTAAACCATACCACATCATAGGCAAACAAATCATGTTGGTACTCCAATAACACATTGGGAACGCTCCAGCTATTCGAGACTAACCATAAGAAAACATGAACTACTAAGCGCCATTATGCACGTAGCATCTTTATCATAGACATATCAACCAATGCAACGGAAGCAAACTCTCTTAATAAGATAAGCATGGTAATTAAATAGAGTTCAAGCAACCAACTAAACAAAAGCTCTTTGAAAAGATAAGCATGAAAGCTAAGAGCTGGACATGATAGTAGCTATTAAAAGACAAAGAACACACACAGCAAGGATAGACATGAAAATTCTATGTTATGTTCTAGGTAGAAGTGGAGCGTGTTTCTCTCCCACATAAAGAAAGCTGAGTTCCAACTCGTTATGAACAGCAAGCAAAGCTAAAGAAAACTAAAAAGGAAAACAAAAAGCAAGACGCTCCAAGCATAGCACATAACACATGAAGTGATAAAAATATAGTGGAACGAAAGACGAACTGATAATGTTGATGGAGAAGGGGATGCACAGGGGCATCCCCAAGCTTAGACGCTTGAGTCTTCTTGAATATTTCTTGGGGGTGCATGGGGGCATCCCCAAGCTTGAGCGTTTGACACTCCTGAATCTTTTTATCATCTTCCCTCGCACACTTGAAAACTCCCTTCATACATAACTCATCATAATCTGATTAGCGAGGTTAGTACCCATAATAAAATAATTATACCTTGCTGGAAATAAAGATATTCTTGAAGTTCTACTGTTTCTCAAGATTGCCAAAAGGTTTTTGCAAAGAAAAAGCAAGCTCTAGGTTTGCAAAATGAAGGAAAGGCAAAACAGGACAGAATCTCTGAAAAACAGAACAGCTTGTAGTAAATGATTTGTTCGGGGCACTTCTGCAACTCTAATAAAAAAACTCAGAACAGACGCACGAAAGAAAATTGTATAGAGCACGCTGTCGAAAAAATTCAGACCAAAAAGATGATCTGGTGATTTTATACGAACTTTTCTGTCCAAGGACAGAATCTGTTTCCTGGACAGCACGTCACAACTTTTGATCTTTCTTGCAATCGGAGGCTAAACTTGGCACAAAGCTGAAAAATAAAGATACAATGATGTTGCTACAGTAGTAACAAACATAAAGACCACTAAAAACTGAAAGAACAAACTGAAAGCAAGGATAACAAGGGTTGTCTCCCTAGAGCTCTTTCGTTATAGCCATAAAGATAGGCTTAAGACATTAATGATGCTCTCGTAGGAATAAGAGTTGAAGAACAAAAGAGAGCATCAAGAAGCAAATACCAAATACATTTAAGCCTAACATGCTTCCTATGCATAGGAATATTGCAATAGAATAATTCATTGAAGCACAAAGCAACTAGCATAGGAAGGCAAAACAAGCATAACTTCAAAATATTCGCCATAAAGAGAGGAAACTTCTTATTATTAAGATATTTAGAACCAAGTCTCCCTCTCTCATTATAAATTTCAGTGGCATCATGGATGAACTCAACAATATAAGCATCACATAAAGCATTGTTACCATGATCCACATGCAAAAAGGTACTCTGACTCTCCACATAAGCATAATCTTTCTCATTGGTAATAGTGGGAGTAGGACTATCATAAACCACTTGAACACTATAGATTAATTGTGTAGTAGGAGGGTGGTGTTCAACAAGGGAGTAATGCCCTCCATGATTATGACAAGTTTCATAAGGATAATTTCTCCTTATGTCATAGGTACCTTTATAATCACTATAGGTTGGAGTTATAACATCATCATGGTAGAGAAGAGCATTATCTTTGCTAGCAACTATATTTGTAAACATGTTGTCTTTATTCTTACTAGCAAAAGAATTATCAATTATCACATCACTAGTGGGTAAAGGATTTGCAATCCTATCATCCCCAAGTTAGAGCTTCCCATATCATCACTTTCAGAGTTGGTACCAAAAAGATTTTCAATATCATAAGTAGCATTATCATCATTTTCCCAATCACAATAAGTAACATGCATATCATAATCAAAATCATCTTCAATAGTACCTACGGATGTATCATCATGAAGATAATTAAGGCAATAAACTTCACCTTCTTCTTTAAACTTACAATCGTTAGGATAAAAGTTGATGGGAGGAATATGCTCAGGCCAGGTTGATACCCATTCTTATTCTTTTTTGCTCCTCTTCCTCCTCCTCTTCTTTTTCTTCTTCTTAACCTTAGGAGGGAGTGGTTGGAGATGAAGCTTCTCCACATATCCTGGTTTATCATTAGAAACAATAGGGGAAACTTGGGAGAAACTCTCCTTTTTATTAGCAGAAATATAAGAGACATTTTTATACTTTGGTAAAGTTCCCTCCTTTATAATCTTACCTATGTAATCATTCTCGTGGCAATTAACAACACAATAGAGATGGCAATTTTGCAAAGTGTTTTTTATTCCTATGGCATTAACATCTAGCCATGAAGTCTTTTCTGATAACTCTTCACACATCAAAAATAACATAAGCTCATCATAAAGATCAGAGGTGATCATGTTATCACACAACCGGTTAACAGTTATGTTTTGAAAGTTCATGCATTGAAAATTAAAGTGACCCTCTATACAGCAAAGTTCACAAGTAAAAGGATAAAGGTCACACAATTCTCTAGCAATTTCATTTAAATCTCTGACCCAAGTGATTGTTCTTTCATGCTTATGTTCCTTACAATACTTCTCTTCTTCAATCATAGGCCTTTCACAAGGTCTATCCACTCCACAAAAATTAACATGCCTATATAAAACTTCATTTTTAGGAATTGGATCATGCATGTTGCAATCATCATGACAATTTCATTTTCTTTGCAAGTCTCTTTAAAAGGTTTATGATACTTGATCCAATCCTCCTTAGGCATATTAAGATGTGAAGCAAAAGATTTGAGGAAATCAACAAGGAGTTGAGAATCAAGCCCAAACTTAGCACTAAACTTATTAAAACTTGTAGTTTCAACAAAGGACTTAATGCAATCATACTCATAAATTATACCTGAATCTTTACCTTTGTCGGTCTCCCAATCTTCAGTGTTGCGTTGAATTATTTCAAGGAGTTCCCATTTAGCATCATCTTTTTGTTTGTGAAAGAACCCATAGAGGAAGCGTCGAGCAAATCTTTATCCTGTCGAGAAAGCCTCGCATAGAAATTAGTAATAATCATATCTTTGGGGAGCCCATGGTTAGGGCACTTTAGCATTAACGTTTTCAGTCTCCCCCAAGCTTGAGCTATGCTCTCTCCGTCATGAGGATAAAAATTATAAACATAATTCCTATTCTCATGGACTTAGTAAAAGAGAGACTGGATCTCTTCCCAATCCAGCAGGTGAGAGTCATCTAGTAGCCTATACCATTCCAATGCTTTTCCTTTCAGTGACAAGGCAAATAATTTCGTCATGACAAACTCCTTTGATACACCTGCAAGCTTAAATAATGAACATAGTTGTGACAGATATAGCAAGTGTTCACCGGGATGTTTGTCTCCTGCATAACGATTAGCCAAAACATAATCGATAATACCAGCTGGTATTTTATAGGGCACTATTTCAGTAGGGGGAGGAGCAACCACCACAGGTGTGGGGCGTCTTCCCGCAAGCAACGATCCAATAGCACGGTTTTCCATAAACATAACTAATGAAATAAAAACAAGAAACAAAAAGATTTAATTGCAAGATCTAAAGATATACCTTCAAGCACTCACCTCCCCGGCAACGGCGCCAGAAATAGCTTGATGTCTACACACGCTTCTACTCTTGTAGACTATGTAGGGCCTCCAAGCGCAGAGGTTTGTAGGACAGTAGCAATTTCCCTCAAGTGGATGACCTAAGGTTTATTGAACTCAGGGAAGTAGAGGTTGAAGATGGTCTTTCTCAAGCAACCCTGCAACTAAGATAAAAGAAGTCTCTTGTGTCCCCAACACACCTAATACACTTGTTAGATGTATAGGTGCACTAGTTCGGCGAAGAGATGTTAAATGGCAAGTGATATGGATGGCAAAACAAAGTAATATAAATCTGTAATAAAAAGTGCAGCAAGCAAACAAGTGGTAAACGTGAGCACAAATGGTATTGCAATGGTGGAAACAAGGCCTAGGGTTCATACTTTCACTAGTGGCAACTCCCAACAACATTAACATAATCGAATCACATGATATTTCCCATAAAACATGCAAAGGGGACACACTCAGAGGTCATTCCTTCGTGGTCAAGAGAGGACGAGAATTATGTAGGGCTACAAAAGCACACCTCAAAGTTCGTAGTTCTCTATCTAAGGATTTGCCAATGTCACCGCGGCCATCCAAAGAGAGTCCCACAATCACCACAACATATCTAAAGGATAGTGAAAGACAAGCACCAAGAGACTCTCAATCTTCAATCAACACACAAGAGAGGAAATCACTCATGAAAATACTTTTCTAATCCATGTCCAATAGACCGCTGTCACCTTGGTCTCGGGGATTATACTAGATAAAGACAAGTGAGTACATCAATCCAATACATAGAGGAAGGGGAAATATCATGGGATCACCCTAGATTAACATAGCCTATGATCACAACGAAGATCACATCATGGGAGAGAGAATTGACCACATAGCTACTGGTAAGAACCTCAGCCCCGAGGAGGAACTACTCCCGCATCATGGAGGGAGGAAGCAACGTCGATGGAGATGAATCCGGGGGCACCTCCCCGTCCCGACAGGGTGCCGGCACAGGAATTCTGGTCCCCCGAAGCTTGATGGCGATGGCGGCGGAGATCGGAATCGCGTCTGGAGAAAAGGGGTCTGGAATCAGGGTTTTCGCGAGACGCTTTAAATATATGCCAAAGGGGGGCATCGGAGGAGGTCAGGGGGGCCCAGGCGCCCCCCCGGCGCGGCCTTGGGGGGGCCGCCTGGGCAGGCCGCCTGGAGCCCCCGTGGACCCCCTCCGGCCCTATTTTGGCCGCATGGAAGCTTCCGGAACGCTGATTTTTTATATATTTTTTCTGGATTTTTCCTGGCACTTCTTGTAATGTGAAAACCTGAAATACAAAAACAGCCGAAAACAAAAACTGGCACTGGGGTTCACTGAGTTAATAGGTTAGTCCAAATATGATCAAACGTGTATGGAAGTGTATAAATATCATAGCAATATCACCCAAAAGAGGCATGGAGCAAGCAGAAATTATAGATACGTTTTGGATGTATCAAGGGGGCTGTGGGGAGCTCACCCATGGGCTTCAGCCCAGTTGGTGCAGCGGTTGGATGGCTGGGGTGTCTCGGTGCTCTGGGTCGCGGCATAGAAGAGGCCCAGGGCGAAGAGGACTCGGGCGAGGCGGTTCAGCGGGTGCGGGAGACGAGCGGCTGCGGGCGCTGGCTCCTCTCGCCCGATCCAGGATCGGGGCTCCAGGGATTGGCGAGGCAGGGGATCGAGCGGCGCGCTGGAGTTGGGCGATCGGGCGCGCTGGAGTCAACACGTCGCTGTAGAGACGATGCAGCGGCTGCATCAGGAGCGAGGTTCAGAGCGCCAACGGGACATGGCGGCGGCAGGTGATGGCTTGGCGACGGAGGAAGGAGGTCCGGCGGGGACCCGAAGGCCCAGGGCGTCGGCGAAAATTGGGGCAGAGGAGGAGCATGGCCTGGTCCGGTGGGCGAGCGGGTCAACGAGGGCCTGCAGCTTGGACAGGACGGCGGCGTTCAGCGATGTGGCTGCGGAGAGCTTCACGGGGCGCCATGGGTGGTCCCCTGTGGACGAAGAGACAGAGAGCTCAGATGGAGAAAGGAGACAGGGGAGGAAGGAGGCAGGGAGCAGTTGCGTGACCTGGGACTCCGGTAGCCAGCTGCTCGAGGCCGGAGCTGGATGGCTGCTTGGGGATCGAGCCGGAGGAGTTCGGGGCCTCAGGCGCGGGAGCAGAGGAGGCCGAGACACCATGGCAGCAGGTGGGAACGCGGCTTGGTGGTTTGGATCGGGAGGGGATCGGGCCTGGATCCCGAGGTGGGGAATGGACAGGAGGGTAGTGGGTGGCGGCGGCAACGACGAGGAGTGGATGGATGGGACAGGATCCCTAGTTTCTAGGGTTTTGGTCTGGTTATATATAGCATTTGGGTAAAATAGGGGCTATCTAGTCCCTTCGATCGACATCGGATGGACGAGAATAAATAGGTAGGGAATCCAAATAAAGAATCGATGATATTTTAGGGATGTCTGGGGATGATCCGGACACATCGGTCACGACTGCCCGGGTCGGGTTTCGGGGAAGTTTTGGACAAGGTTCGAGGAGAGGAAAGTGGGCTGTGTAGAATGCATCGGACTGAGACGAGAGAAGAGAGAGAGAGATGGCAGCCCGGCAACAGGTTTTAGAGCACTGAAACGTCCGACGAATAAACCGGCTATAGTGCCGCTATAGATTTAACGGTTGGGCTATCAAACAGACTCCGAATGCGATGAAATTTGACAGGCGGTCTGTCTACACTATAATAAGACCACACGCCAAGTTTCATCCCATTCCGAGAACATTTTCTGGCCACTTATAAAATAAATATTCGGAGGTGCCGCGGGCGCGTGCGAGTGTGTCTGGTCTCAGAACGGACAACAGAGAGAACTGGGGGAACCCGAACGAATGCAAGTTTTGAAAACATGTTGATGAAAAGCACATGATGACAAGGCAAAGTGCAACACGCAAGCAAATGACATGGCAACGATGATGAATAACTGCCAGACACCTGGCGCATCGGTCTCGGGGCGTCACAACTCTCCCACACTAACAAAGGATCTCGACCCGAGATCCTGGAGATGGCACCGGATAAAATGGAAAAGGAAGAGGTAAAAACAAGTTGCTTCTTTGACAAACGAGTGAAACCAATGACCCATGAGAGGTTGAACAACTTGAAAGAAGAATACAACAGAGATGAACGAAGATGAAAACACTCCCTTAGAAAAGAGGAACAAGGTACATACGAGAACCATGTAGGTCAAAAGACATGAACAAGAGCTTACGGATGACGAAAGAATTTCAACCACTCCGGTTAAAACAAGATGGAGCAGGAATAGAACGAAAAAAAACATTGGACAGCATTTCGTTTGAAAATGGAAGGAATTGAACATGAACTTGAGGAGATGGTTTGATGCGTGATGAAATCAACAACACACAGCCTCCTGAACATTGAAAGAATGGCACAAGGGGAAAGGAAGGCTTCAGAATGCACTCCGGTTGAAAAGAGAGGAAAAACTTTGATAAGATGAGAGAACTCGAACGTTGGGCACACCAGACCAGTTAAATAGATAAACAAGGAAAAGAACATCATCTTGACAAAACGAGATTATGGGACAAAGAGGGCAATATCACAATGCCTCCGGAATGAAAGAATATATGCCAGATCGTTGGAAAGAAAAGAACGAAGAAGAAAAGGACAACTTCTCCACAATTGAATTGAAAGAGCATCCTTACGGGGATGAATTGAACAAAATTGTAGGAAATTCAACAACGAGAAGAATAAGCTTGATGTGGGCTTATGGAAAACATCTCAAAATTATGAGGTGACAACCACCCACTAATGGAAAACAATTGATTGGATTGAGATGAACGACAAGATGAAAAAACTTGTTTCTGTAGGAGGATAAATGAAGAAATTGGGTCATTTATAAGCACCGTAAATAGCAACAATCTTTAGGGAAAGCTTTAGGTGAAATATAACCCAAATAACTCCAACAAACAAAAATGGGAGGTTGAAAGGATCTCCTGAGAAAATAAGGATGATGGGTTTAAATATTTCATTCTTGATAACTTGTGAATCATGAAACATGAAGGAAAATTCTCAAGAATGATATAACACCATCTCAAACGCAACAGGGAGTACGAATTGCACTTTGAAATGCAAGAACAATGCTTGAGCTCCAACAAGAATCTTGATGAAGACTTCGAGGATGAATTAAATCTTGATGAACCACCATGAAGAACTCCGGTAATGAAAGCATGGGAAGTGAAAGATGAAAAGAATAAGATTGAAGCCTTGCAATGCTTTAGATGAAGCTTCGTGACGAGATAATTAATATAGCTTGGACCTTCGGAAAAGAAGTATGGATCATTTCGAACCAAGAGTTTATTCCTCATGAACAAACTTCAGAAGAAGGAATTAATAACCTTGAGGAAAACAAGAATAAAAATTATGTCATGCTCATCCTTCACCAATTTAAATTGATGACAACCAAAGGATTTGGCATACTACTTATTCTCGTTGGAAAGAATTAAAGAGAGATCTCACACAAACTTGAGAAAGTATTCCACGAATCACAAGTAGGATTTCAGAAAGAACGAATTAATTGATATGATGACAAAGGGAAATGAATGTTGAACAAACCACCGTAAAAAAATCGAAACCGAGTGATGATAGAGAACAAACCACCATGAAGAATTAGAAAATGAACGAAGATACATGAGGCAATCTTAGATACAAAAGAACGAATGGATGACGAGGAAAATAAAGAATACTTGAATGATGCACCGGAAGAATATGGAGACGAACGGAGAGGCATCGATGAAGAGTATTTGGAGGACGAAGTTGAAAACTGAGAACAAGGAATCTTCTGAAATGATGGCCTTCGGAGGATCACAATGGAAAGAATTCATGAAATGCTCTGGAAGAATAATAGAGGAAGGTTGACCTGAAGTTGAAAGGAAATTGAAAGCGGTCTTGGAGAAGGCATGTGACTGATGGAAATCATTCTTTCGTCACACTATGAAAAGAATTTGAGAATAACCCCGGAAAATTAGAAGAGTCAGGTAAGATCCTGGGAAAAGACCTGTGGGTTAGGGCCCACTAAAAGAAATCACCGCTGAAAAAGATTGCGTAAGAGATATTGCACCGGTTGAATTAAATGGCTAGAATAAGATGACAATCCTCAAAATAGCTTGAACGGGTTAAGAATGGAAACACGAATCTTTTGAGATGTCTTGAACACTCTGGATATGAATAAAGAGATGTGAAGAGATAAGAGAGCCTTGGATAAGAAATTCCAACACGGAAAACATGTGAAACAAGAGGAACCGGTATGATCAACACCAAGCTTGAATTACATCCACCGGCAGAATTTGAGAACAAAAGAATGATGAACTTGAAGTTTCCTGAGTATCTTCCTGAGAATCACCGGATAATGAAATTGAACGAAACGAATGAAGAAACATCACATTAATAAAATGGATATTTCATTCTAGAATTTCCGACTCCTAGAATAAGAAGGGAGGGAGGGCGGGGAAACAAAGACAACTTGGGATGAATGCAACACACACCGATGAGGAAAACCAAGACTTGGTCTTGCACATATAAAAAGGATCGGGTTAACTTGAAGAGAAGCACACCGATTGAAACGGATTTACATAGCAATCTTGCTGATCAAGAAGGACTACCACTGCCATAGAAATATGAGAACACCGATTAGGAAAGGTGTGGAATCAACATTTGACATCGAAGCAACTCGAATACCAGAATCAAAACAATACAACGGATAGATATGTTGCAACATAATCTTCACAATATCAACTGAGCAGAGAATTGAACGATTGAATTCCGTAGGTACATCAACTTGTCGAGAAGCCACTTGGGAGAACAAAAAGGTAAATAAAAACAAGAAGGAGCAGATAGAACAAATACAAGATAGAAGCTCCGTTTGACATATTCGTGCTGAAAGCTCATGGAACGTGTTACAAAAGGGTTTTGCAATCCCCGGATCAGCATAGCCAAGGACCCTTTAAGATGCAACTCCCGATCGGAACAAACGCCCATAAACCACTTCACTCAATGTAGAACCCCGAACTCCATATCATGCATTCGTTGGAAGAATGCATATGAACTACTGGATGAATCCACCTATTAATTTCCGAAAGTTTCCAGTTATGCAATCAGGTGTTGGGGATATAGGGGAAGCACCGCACACTCAACTCTAATCCTACATCCAGCTGTATCCATCCTTCAACACATAACCAGTTATTTCCGGAAACCGTTTACCTCGGACCTTCGAAACGCATCTACTATACAAGCTATGGCAATACTCCCGAACTACCTCCCCAGTACTAGGTGATGTCGGGGTTATCTTGCCACTAACCGCATAGGAGAGTTTACGATGTCGGCCGTCTTAAGTATTCCAGAACTGTTGCGATATATTTGTGATGACAACACCTCGGAGCTCAACTCCCCGGGACACTGCCACAACCCCTAAATGACAGGAGGCATCAAGAACAATGTTCTCGTCACAAAGACATCGGAGCAATCCAAACAATACTCGCGTGATCCTAAAAAATTTTGGTGAATTTTGAGAGTAGAAGAGACAGGAGTAATCGTCAGGAGTCCTCACCTGAGTGAGAAGAGATGAGGAGCAAAAGAAATCCTACTCTCCGATATATATATAGGACTCAAAATATTTTCATGTGTGTGCCTAGACTCAACCGTCAATGATTCGATCAATCAGTGGGGGCTTCTAGGTCGGAGAAGGCTCTGATACCAACTTGTAACGCCCCGGACACACCCGCCGGTGGTCGTTACTCCTGGCGGGATCTAGACTGGCCCCACATATCAATACTAGTATTTTATGCGCACAAGTGAGGGCAAAGTGCGCAGAAAAAACTAGTATTGATATGTGGGGCCGGTCTAGATCCCGCCAGGAGTAACGACAACGGGCGGGTGTGTTCGGGGAGTTACAGCCTCGGGGCGGCGGTTGACCGCGGGCCATGGCACTACGACCCGAAGGGGCGAAGCAGCGGTAGTGCGCGGGTCGGTGCAGCCGTGTGAAGAACCATGGGGCGGACGGAAGGGACCGCGTGCCACGCTCGCTACGGCCGGATGGGGCGATGCAGTGGCAGCGCGAGGATCGATGCAGCCACAGGGACAACCTGAAGCAGACGGCCTCAGGCGGCAATGGACCGCGGACCGTTGCACTGCGGCCCGAAGGGGCGATGCAGCGGTAGCACGTGGGTCGGTGCAGCCATAGAAAGAACCATGGGATGGCTACATTGCAGCCTGATGGGGCAATGCAAGGGCAGCCCATTACTTGATCGGCAGATGCGCGCTATTCTTGAGACGATCTTCAAGGGACCGGGCGAGGTGTACAACAATGCACAAAGCCTAATTTGATGCTTGAGCAGACGAGCAGCCTCCAGCTGCAAGTATACATCACGTACTAGCTGCCTCGCAGCATTCCCAAGCACATACGTGCATGGACACGGGCATGCGCAGATTGGATTTGCGATCCGGCGTGGCGTAGGAGACAAGCACATCCACGCGTGGTGCGTGAGTGGCCGCGGCCGCACGGCGAGGGGCCGATGATGCAGGTCCAGCGCAAGGCCGGCCGAGTGGCCGCCGTCCAGCATGCCAAGCCCGAGGCACCATCCAGTTGGAGATGATGAAGATATCGATGAAGTAGGCGCGCATTGTAGTCGACAGACGGCGGCAGGAGACGCAAACTGATCTACAGATCGGAAAACCAAAAAAGAGCACCGACCAATCGATCGGTGAAAGAGAAAAAAACCGAATCAACGGACCGAGACAAATACTCTCAACGTAATCGGTGGCGCGGCCCCCGATGGTGATTGATAACCCTCAATCGTAAGGGATCGAGATAGTTTTCGCGGTTAAGAATAACCCAATTTATAGATTCGACACACGGGGAGCCAAAGAGTATTTATAAGCTTTGACAGTTGAGTTGTCAATTCAACCGCACCTGAAATATACTTACTTGCAACAAAAGATAAGTGGTAACGGTGATAGGATAGTGATGGTGGTGATAGTAAAAGTAAACAACAAGAGTAAATAGCAAAAGTAAGCAGCAAAAGTAGCAACTAGTAACCAGCAGGATTTAAAACACTGTAGGCTAGGGAGATGGATGGTTGGGCGCTGCATGGATGAGATATATCATGTATCTAACCTGGGGCAAGGCACACAGAAAAGTAATGATCATCTAGGCAAATATCAAACACTAGGCATGTATCCCACGGGTAGTTATACGTGCTTGAAATAAGAACTTGCACAACATCTTTTGTCCTACCATCCCGCTACGAACGGGGCCAAAAGGAACTTATGGAGATTAAGGTACTCCTGTCAAAGAGCACCGGAACAAAGCAATAAACTCAATGGATACATGTAATCCTCAAACTATGGACCATCCCCTTTGGTGTCCCAAGCTGTCACTTTTGGGATCGCCGGTTCCGGACCGTAATAGGTGCAAACAACTCATAGATAGGATCAAGAACACAAATATATTCATGCAAACACATATGGTTCAGATCTGAAATCATGGCACTCGGGCCCTAAGTGACAAGCATTAAGAGCAACAAGTTGAAGCAAAGATGATAAACACCATAGTAGATGATAGGCAACATGCCCCCAACAATCTGATGAACTATTACATGATCTAACTCATCCAATCCCTACCATCCCCTTTGCCTACAGCAGGGAATTACTCACACATGGAAGGATAAGTCATGGAGGGAGGATGGAGTGGTGATGATGATGACGATGGCAACGATTTCCACTCTCCGGAGGCCAAATAAGCCTCCAGATTAGCCCTCCCGAAGAAGAACAGAGGGTGGCGGTGGCTCCGCGACGGAAACTGGGAAAACGACTCCTGTTCTGGGGTTTTCTCGTCACGGGATAAATACGGGTCAAAGTAGGGCACCAGGGGAGGTGGGAGCAGTCCATGCGGCCTCCCGGCGTGGCCAGGGGTGGGGCCGCGCCACCAGGGCGCCTGGGCCCCCCCTGGCTGCCCTCTGGTCCATCTTCTGGCACAAGGTTCCTTCGGGTGCGTGGATTTTCTGTGATTTTTCGTGGAATTTTCTGAGACACCTAAAAATCCGTTTTCCTGCACACAATAAAACCATACAGGCAGCTCTTCTGAAAACAGCGTCAGTCCGGGTTAGTTTAGTTCAAATCATGCAAGAATGAGGTCAAAACAATAGCAAAAGTGTTTGGAAAAGTAGATACGTTTGAGACGTATCAACTCCCCCAAGCTTAGCATATTGCTTGTCCTCAAGCAATTCAGTTCAACGAACTGGACGCGACAAAGAAAACTTTGACAAACTCTTTTGCTTCATTAGATGTATATAAGCATGTACTACAAAAAGAGTCTAGCAAGTATTGAAACAATGCTATGAGGACAATGCACGGAGGAATCCTATTTTCAAGTGACCAATCACAAATAACCAAAAGTAAATAATATACTACTGAAAATCAAGACAAGATTACATGGCACATAGCTTGAACATACTAGAGTGGTATCTCGCTAGCCTCCATGAGTGAAGCAAAAGATAAATGCAGAAACTCCTCCAGAGTTTTAAAGGAGACTAGAACTAAGAATTTCTGAATAAATAATATCACAAGCATGCAGGAGACAATGTAATACTTTGGGACAATGCACATTACACTCAGAATGACAATTATGCTCTCCTAGTTGGTGCTTTGAAGAAAGAAGGTGGAGACTCTCGAACCGTGGAATTTGATGGCGAGGTTGAAAACCCGTGGTTGGAAGCAAAGACTAAACATGTACCAGAGCTCTTGGTTTTGAAAACAGAGGTAAAAATGATTTTGAGAGGTGCATATTTCGTCAACGAATGTTAATAGACAACCCAATTACTTCTCGAGCTGGACAAGTTTCGAGGAACGGCTCCCGCACGGGGACGATCACATCCCCTTAATCTCCTTTGTTTATCACTGCCAAAAGTTTTCTGATTTCTCATGAACAAAGCGTGAAGGAGGGTTTGTTTGTTGTATTATCTTTTATGACCCGGGCGCACTCATGCCAGTTCCTTCTCGTATTAGGGGTTTGCAGATTAGACATGCAATCCCGGGGTAAAACTTGTCCAACTTAAAAAGATCATGAATTAACTACTACTTCCTCATGAGCTAAAAGAGAGGCACAAAAGAGAAATGCTTTTGAATAATTTTGAGATGGTACAAGAAAGTCTTCGTTAGGAATGGCAAGTAAATACCATGTATAGGAAGGTATGGTGGACTCATATGGCATAACTGGTTTAAAGGATTTTGGATGCACAAGCAGTCAGTCCGCTTAGTACAGGTGAAGGCTAGCAAAAGACTGGGAGCGACCAACTAAGAGAGCAATAACGGTCATAATCATGCAGAGCGACAAAGCAACATTGAATCGGGCATGAAAGTGATATAACTATTCTGAAACTCAAAGATCATCAAGGCAGAGCAGACTTTTTAGTCTTAAACATGTGTAAACATGTGCCAAGTCAATCCAAGAATTCTCCAAAGGGAAATACCACCTTAGTATACCGAACTATGAACAGTGCAATGCATGTAAATCATTTCAATAACACATTATATACTCTAGCTATTTGAGACTAGCCACAAGGAAAGCATGAACCACTGGGAGAGCATTGTAAACATAGCACTATGTCGCTACAAGCTGGTCTCTAGATCATAAGTACAGGCATATATACAAAAGTAGAAACAAGAAGAGTTCATACCGGTTTTCCCTTGTTGCTTCCCTTCAGTCGATCTTCGTCATTACTGCCTCGTCACTTGCACGACCGAACGTATGAAATATAATTAAATGCCATCACGGACTCGAGCTGAACTCTGAAAACAAAGCAAACTAAAGGGAGAAAGGAAATCTTTTTGGATTATTTCAAAGGTTGAACGAAAGCAAAAGAAAGAGAAAATCTTTTTGTTGTTTTTGCAAAGAAAGAAATAAAGAAGAACGGGCAAAAACTTTGAAAAGATCAAAGCGAATAAAACGGATAATACAATGGAAAAGTGAGAAGGGCACGTACTCCCCCAAGCTTAGGCTTTTGGCCTAAGTTGGTAGTAGCTACTGCCCCCAGGAGCCTCCTGCTCCGGGGGAATGCTGGTGAGTCCAAGGGTCGTAGAAGGATTCCGGCGCGTGCACCGAACTCCTCGGATCCTCCCACGAGGAAGGGTCCGTACTCCAAGCAGAGGAAGACCCTTCACCAAACTGGGTGACGGTCTCCCCCTGAAAAGGTGGTAACTCACCGTGTTCCTCCTCGTCGAGCACAACCCCCTCCATGGGGTTATGAAACTGATGCTGGGCCATGAACTCATCGAACTGGATAACATAAAAGGACCATCCGTTCCTGCGAGAAAAATCAAACAAAAGAGGTGCAGGTAGACGGATCTCGCGTTCCGCGGTAGTTCCGAAACGCAAGATATAAACAAGATTACTAAGCTCAGAAGTCATGGTAACAAACTTATGCCTTTTCATAGCGGCAAGATCAAAACTTAAATAAGTAAAAGGCTTATCATCAGGGTGTGGGTGCCTTTAAGATATTCTAAGATAAGTGTGGCATAAACGCCACCAAATAAATCTCCCCTGTTACTGTTCATAACAAGGCGTCGAGCAATTAAGGCACCCAAATTATAATCGAACCTCCCTGAGAGGGCGGTTGCCAGGATAGCAATATCCGGCGCAGAAGTGTTGCTCGTGTTGTCACGAGCTAATACCCCTCTAGCAACATAATATGCAAAATACCTGAGGTGAGGGAATAAGATGCTGGAGATTTTTGACCGATGAATATCCCTCGTACCCATGCTGCAGAGAGAGTTGAAGACGGTTTTCAGCTCGGAGGGCTGAGAGGTCATCTTAGCCGTCCGCCCAACGTTTGGCACACCTATTATTTCACAAAACTTTCCCAAGGGCATGGTGATAAGATCATTGTAAATTTTAAACTCAATAGCACCAGTATCAGGGTTATATCTAAAACTGTTAATGAAACCGGAGGTGAGTTTTTGATACTGAGTAACACGGCACGTGACGAGCCGTGTCAGACCTGCATTAGCACAAAGATTATAAAACTCATCCTTGATTCCCGCAGCTTCAAGGAATTCATCACATGGAAACATCATAGCACGTGCTGGACATGTGTCTTCCAACAACTCTAGGGGCACATGATCTTCATTGTAGCTCACCCTAGTAGTCGAGGGTGAGGCTGCGGCTCTAGTAACTCGATCGGAGTGCGTGGGCCTCTTCTTCTCAAGCCGCCCCTTTGCCCTTCCTAACAAACTCATTTCTGAAATTTTTGGCAAATTACAAAAACAAGGATTTAAACAAAGTGGATTAAGGCAAACTACTCAACTCACTTACCTAAGGCATAAACTTGCATCAAAACTTGGAAAATAAATTTCTACACATGCATGCAAGCTCATCTACACAGCACCAAGAACTACTAAATACTCACAAATGAAGCCACCAATCAGAAATCTAATTGGAGGGGTGGAGGAGTTACATACCAGGGAGTATTTGTTCAAAATCTCAGCTCGAATGATAGGCTGTAGAGAGAGATCGAAAATCGCCTCCAAGAGCAGCAAGAACGAAAGAACAAGTGCAGAAATCGTGTTTTTGGAGAGAAAGAGAGAGAGAGAGAGAGAGAGAGAGAGAGAGAGAGAGAGAGAGAGGAAGAAGACTCACCTGGAGGGAGGTCTTGAGGGCCCCAGGCGCCCTATGGGCGCGGCCAGGGGGCAGTCCGCGCCAGCTGGCCGCCTGGGCCACTGGTGGCCCCCCCTGGTCAGCCCCAGGTGCCTCTGGGTCACTCCCGGCATAAAAATTTTAATTTTAATTTTTCCCGAATTTTTCTGGAAACTTCACTGTAGAAGTTCAAAAAGCTGCAAGACTTTCTGAAAACTTAAAGCAGTGATTAGTATTGTGAAGCTTCAAAACATAAACACTTGGTACAGCAAGGAGAACAAAAGCTAAAACAAATGAAAACATAACAAGCTCAACTTTTTACCTATATAAAACAAGCTCACTAGTAAGGTTGATCAAGTCTTACCAACAAACAGGCGATATATAGAGCAAAAAGTCTCACCTCTTACGAAGTGATCATTGTACCTTTACTTTAATGGACATTGTCCCCACCATAATAGTTTTGTATTTGTGGTGCACATGTAGTGGACAGTTCCATTCTCCAATCTTCACGGTCTCGATATTTTCTATAGAGTTGAGGCCATGCCTCTTGTCGGTATTCTTTGGGAAATACACCGTGTGTTCTTTATCATTCACATTCAAGGTAACCTTTCCTTTATTGCAATCAATAATAGCACCTGCGGTGTTAAGAAAAGGTCTACCAAGAATAATGGACATGCTCCCATCCTCGGGCATGTCAAGCAGAACAAAATCAGTAAGGATCAAACAATTAGCAACTTCTACAGGGACATCCTCACAAATACCTATCGGAACGGCGGTTGACTTGTCAGCCATCTGAAGAGAGATATCTGTAGGGATTAGCTTCTCTAAACAAAGCCTCTTGTAAAGAGAGAAAGGCATAACACTCACTCCTGCTCCAAGATCACATAAAGCAGTTTTGACATAATTATTCTTTATGGAGCAAGGAATGGTGGGTATACCTGGATCACCAAGCTTCTCAGGAATCTTGCCACTAAAAGAGTAGTTAGCAAGCATAGTAGATATTGCTTCATTAGGAACTTTTCTTTTATTAGTGACAATATCTTTCATATATTTTGAATAGGGAGGTAACTTAATAGCATCAGTCAAAGAGATTTGAAGAAAAAGAGGTTTAATCCACTCACAAAACTTATTGTAATGCTCTTCTTCTTTAGATTTGAGAGACTTACCTGGAAAGGGCATGGGTTCATGTATCCATGGTTCTCTTTCCTTTCCATGTCTTCTTGCGACGAAGTCTTCTCTAGTGTATTTCTTGCGTTTGTCAGGTGCTTCTTCTTCTCGAACTTCAGGCGGATCATTCTTCTCATTATCCTTACCTTCAGGTTCGGCACCGTCTTCAGTCTCAGCATCGGAGATAGATACACTGTTGGGATCAACAGCTGGCTCTTCACTTGTAATAGGATCATTGGAATTGTCAGCCTCCTTGTGTTTCTTCTTCTTCTTCTTTGGAGAGCCAACAATTTCTTCTTCCTGCATTTGAGAATCTTGCTCGATTCTCCTTGGATGCCCCTCTGGATAGAGAGGATCTTGCGTGCTAGTTCCTCCTCGGGTCTTAATCCCGAAGGCCTGCAAATCATCTTGTTTGGCATTGTTAGCAAGCAAATCTTTTTGCACATTAGAAATTTGTTCAAGCTGAGTTTGAACCATATGAAAATGCTTCACAAGACATTTAACATCATTAACTGTTCTACCTAGAACATCAAGCAAACTTTTGATAGCAAGGGAATTATCATGCAATTGACTTTGTATCCTCTCATTAAAATGATTTTGTCTCATAATAAAATTATCAAACTCATCTAAACATTGATCAGGGGGCTTACCATGAGGGATGTCACTTGCGTTGAAATCTAAAAGAGAGTGTACCTCTACCATAGGAGGGTGAGTGGTAGGCTCACACAACTTCTCAATAGGGGGTAGATTCTTCATGTCTTCAGTTTTAATACCCTTCTCTTTAATAGACTTCTTTGCTTCTCGCATATCTTCGGGGCTTAGAACAAACATGCCCCTCTTCTTTGGTGGTGGAGGTGGTTCAGGGACGGACCAATCTTCATGGTTTTTGGCAATCCTGCCCATCAAATCCTCTGCCTCGTCCGGTGTTCTTTTCCTGAAAACACAACCAGCACAACTGTCCAAATAGGACCTGGATTCATCAGTTAGACCAGCATAAAATATATCGATTCATTCATTCTTAGGGACTCCATGTCCTGGTCTAGCCCGGATCAGACTACAGTACCTCCCCCAAGCTTTATGGAGGTGCTCATCCTGCAACTCTTTAAAGTTATAAATTCTTTGTAAAGCACCATGTTGCATATGAGCAGGAAAGTACTTATCAACAAAAGAGTGAGCTAAGTCTTGAGGACTCTTAATGGAACCACATGGTAGTGAATCATACCATGTTTTAGCACCTTCCTTCAAAGAGAAAGGAAGAAGCTTAGTCACATAAAAGTTTCGTATCTTCTCATCTGTGGCAAACAAGCCACCCAACTCAGTGAGTTTGGTCAGGTCTGCAATAGCATCATCATTTTCTCTACCATAAAAGGGGTCGGCTTCAACCATAGGTATAAGTGAAAGATCAACAGAGAAATCATAATCAGGATCATTGATGCATATAGGAGATGTAGCAAATTCAGGATCAGGAACGGTCTTGTTCTTCAAGGAGTGTTTTTCAAGCAGCTTCTTAATAGCTTCAGGGTCAGAGCCGGCAAACTCTGTCAGTCCCTGCATAAATCATCATCAAGCATAATGTAATCATCATCAAGGAATCTCTCCTTGAGTTTACTCAAATGAGGATCACTACAAGAAATATGTCAACTTGTGACCACCACTATTGGTCACTGAATGGTCACAAATTTCCATTTGTGACCTTTTTGTGACCAAAAACATAAGTTCAAAAGTTGGCCGTCATAAACTGACTATAGCGACCTTCTCTGTGAGAAGGTCATAGACGTTTATGACCAAAATATGCCTACTGTCCTGTTTTGGTCACTAGCAGTCTCCCCAGACCACGTAGGCATCCAGCGTGGCAAGCTGATGTGGCACAAGAATCAGCCCAGTCCATTTCGGTGCTTTAAATGGGCCGAGCCCATTAATTCAACCTTTTTAATATATATTTTTTCTATTAATTTTCGCTAGCTACATGGGCTTGGCCCAGTAATTCGGCCTTTTTAATTTCTTTGCCTATTCCTTTTGACATATTTGTTTGGTCTCGTATTTTTTTGGGCCATTTCTTTGCTGGGCCTCTCAAGTTTTCCCCTCAGAAATAATTGTTCAATATATCTTGGGCTGGGCCGAAATAATTGATGCAATCCAACTTCTTTTATTATGCCATTGACATTACAACACATCACACTACAAGCTATGTTGGGCCTAGCCTAGTTCCAATACATTTTCAAAGCAACGTGGAATATTATAGGAGCCCAAAATATCTTTACATGCATTCATTCTAGCAGTACATATCTTTGCATCCAAGGAACCAGTAAGTGCCAAGCAAAACTATTCTACAGCAAAGAAAATAAATAGATGACAAGACATCACAGAAGTTCCTATTGTCCTCCTCCTTCAACATTTGAAAACCTTCACCTGGCAGTAGATCAATCATGAGTGAGAAACAATACAGCAGCAAAAAAATGTTCAGGCGATGCAAAAAATAAGTCATTACACATGGTATTCATGTACAGATTGTAAGTCATGGATCACAGCATAAGTAATTACACGTCAAGAATGCAGCCTGGAAGTATAAAGAGTGCTTCCTAGCACACCAAGAATCCAACATAAAGTAATCATGTACATGGGTGCGCTGCTGACCATAAAGTAACATCACAAAGACTCAGCCATCACAAAGACTCAGCCCGATCCTAATATAAAGCAATTTAGAAACTCAATGTCAACAGAATATATAGAAGAAAGAAATGCTCATTTGGTTGGAAATTATTATCAAGTCGCATTTTAAGTTTCTTTCTATTGCATCAACAACAACCACATAAAAGTATGATGAACAAACTATATGTCAAAAGAGAACTGAGTAGATAATAGACACTAAGAGAAAGCAGATAGTATACTTAGTAATTACTACAGGTTTTCTCACTGGATACACACAAACTTTGCACATGCAGATTTGCTCCCTGCAAAAACAAGTCTGAACAGTTGGCTATAATAATTACGGCAACGAAATTCCCAAAACAGAGAATGGTGGTACTGGTCGAAATTCCCCAAAAATAAGGAAATGCGACATGCATGACAAGTTGTGACATTACTAGAGGATTTGATTAAACCAACACGCTGGAGTGTTTTGAATAGATAAAAGAAAAGAACAGGACCTCTTAAACAATGAGATTTAATCTACAGTATAAAAAGAACATCTCAGTAAAGTAATGTAATATTATCGCTTTGTTATTATTGATTCCAAATAAGTGGGATGTGACTGCTTGACCTGATGAAACTACACAACTAGAATGATCTCAGAACTGATCCCATCGTCTAGTCCGACAGATAATCACCACAGGTCTTGTTAGGCGAAGAAGGAGAAGAAGAAAATGCATGTAGCGACGAGTACGAAAGACTGGAGGGCCGATAGGTCATTACCGCTGGCTTGCCAACATTGTGCAGAAGGACTTGACATGTCTAGATATTGAAGCAAACAAAAAAGCCTCTTCAGAAATTCCTAACACTTTGCTACATATGGGCTAGGCACACTGATGGGATTGAGTGCCAGTAAGCCCTCCCCAGCTCGCTCCGGTCTAGGAAAAAAGACCACGCCACGCCCGATTATTCCCTCTCTGACTTCCTCGTTTCATCACCAAACAAAGCAACTACAAATCCTAATCGGGGGTATACAGAGAGACGAATATGTGCAAAGTAAAGTAACATTTTGCTCTCTTTCTCCCTCTGTCCAATCCATGTTTGTATGTGCGTAATGTACAGGTGAACTGAAACCCAAAGGAATCACCAAACCGAAGCAAACTACAGTAATAAAAAACTAGCTAAGGGGAGAAACAAAAACGCAAGGAATGGAGGAAGGTACCAGCGTCATTGAGCTCGATGCCCCACTGACGTGGCGGTGCAGGGTTGGGCGTGACATGACCGGAGATGGCTGGCTGCGCTGGGTCGTCGTCGTACGGCATCCGCAGCTACCGGTCTTCAACGGCGCTGGTGCTAGGGAATAAGAGGGCTCGTTGGGGATGGCCGAATCCATGTGAGGTCGTCGTGAAGCATGGATCCAAGGCAGTCTGCGCCTGACAAAACCAAGATTATCAAGTTAGGACGATTAATTCCAGGAGGGACAAGAGGACATTCGTATCAACCTCAACACAAACAAATCTGCAGACTAGTGCTATTGCTTTGTCCTTAATTGGGATTCAATTTTGAGTTTTCAGTTTTCTGAAGAAGGAAGAAAAGATTCAGTTTTATGCAGTTTTCTCCTCTCCTCTCTGAATAAAAGTTGCAGCAACAAGCAAATATGGATGGGTAGAGCAGAGCAGAGCAGAGCATGAGAGTGAGGGATGGAGAAGAGGGTGATACCTTCCATTCCATGGCGTCTCTGGCACTAGCTAGGGTGGGATCCGGGAAGAAGCAAATCGAGACCAAGAGAGTCCATGGCGGCTGTTTCTGATCTCCATCCATCTCCATGAAGAAGGAGCGGCCGCCGCCGACACGGTGGGCGGGCATGACGAGGCCAGCGACGACGCCGAGAACGTCGAACGCGAGGAGCACGTCGGCGAAGGCGATCTCCTTGACCAGCGTGCCGTAGGGTGAGAGGGGAGGAGGACGCTTGCGGGGTGGGCAAAGGCGGCGGGTAAGGGGAAGGGGAAGCGGTGGCCTGGTCGTTGCGTGTGCCACCGTTGCGGTGTCCGCGCCATGGGCGCTGCGTGGACTCGCCGGAATTTGCCGGCGTGGCTGGTGAAGTGGTGACCGTGACTGGATTGGTGGATCTACGGGATGAAGGCGAGGGGAGAGGGTGCATAGCGGAGACGAGGTCGGAAGTGGTGGGTTGGCGTGGGGACGGCGGCAGTGGGAATCGCGGGAGGGAGATGGGACGAGGGAGGGGCCGTCGGATCTGGCCGGAAGATATGGAGGAGGCCGGTGAGGCAGGGGCGGCCATGATCGACTACTAGGGTGGAGAATGACTAGGACATGAGGGGTGGTGGAAGGGGATGGCCGAGGATGGGGCGGCGGAGGAGGGGCGGCGGAGGAGGGACCTAGGGTCGATTTGGATCTGGACCGGGAAGAGGGAGGAAGAGGGAGGCGGCAGCGCACAACGCTTGACCTAGGGTTTCTCGGGAAGGAAGGGGATCGAGGGATAAGGGTGTGCCACGCGCGTGCGTCGAGGAGAGGTGGATGGTTGGATCCATATGAGGTGGACGGCTCAGATCGACTACACTGGGGTGATCCGTGGGCTACGTTCTGATTGGTTCGAAACATGAGCTGTTAAAAAATATTTCTTATTGCTGAAAACATGGGTTGTGAAGGACCTACCATATATTTGTTGCAAAATTTCACCAAATCAATTTTCTAAAATACTAGGCCATATTTAATGCACAATTGACCAAATGGTTGGGTGTAAAAAGTTTTGATCCACCTCTCGTGAAAAAGACATATTTCGGCCGATTCAGCTGGAAGCGGGTCAAATTTGAACTGTAGCTGCCTCGTAGTTTGCTTTTTATTTTTTTCCAAAAATCATATGTAGGTACATAAGTATCTATTTAATCAAAGAAACACCAAAAAAAATCCAAGATTCAACCACTAGCTAGGAACGGTCATTCCCGCCGTTTTGACCGCATTTTGAAACGGGCATAAACAATTAAAAAAAAATCAAAAAATTGGAACACCTTCGCATTGTGTCATTATATATGACCAAGTTACCAGGAAAAATAATAAACTTGTAATACGGCAATTCTATTAAAAAAGTGTTCTCAGAAATGAGCTATCATGCGTGAAGATTCATGGCTTTCAAGCCAAATGATCAATCCTATGGCCACATTCATGGCATAGTTTGTTCAAATGATCTCATATTGTGCACAAGGGTGCATCTTGGAGTGGCAAACAATGTTGCCTAAGGAAGTTTTCATTTTCTTTGGACGAAAAATTCATTTTCCATTTTTCGAGTGCCCAAAAGGAGGTTTTTTTGTGAAGGACCTCCCAAATAATTGTTGCAAAATTGGACCAAATCAATTTTCTAAAATACTAGGACATATTTAATGCACAATTGACAAAATGTTTGGGTGTAAAAAGTTTTGATCCACCTCTCGTGAAAAAGACAAATTTCCTCCGATTCAGCTGGAAGCGGGTCAAATTTGAACTGCGGCTGCCTCGTAGTTTGCTTTTTATTTTTTCCAAATATCATTTGTAGGTACATAAGTATCTATTTAATCAGAGAAACACCAAAAAAATTCCAAGATTCAACCACTAGCTAGGAACGGTCATTCCCGCCGTTTTGACCGCATTTTGAAACGGGCATAAAAAATTCAAAAAAATTCAAAAAATTGGAACACCTTCGCATTGTGTCATTATATATGACCAAGTTACCAGGAAAAATAGTAAACTTGTAATATGGCAATTCTATTAAAAAAGTGTTCTCAGAAATGAGCTATCATGCGTGAGGATTCATGGCTTTCAAGCCAAATGATCAATCCTATGGCCACATTCATGGCATAGTTTGTTCAAATGATCTCATATTGTGCACAAGGGTGCATCTTGGAATGGCAAACAATGTTGCCTAAGGAAGTTTTCATTTTCTTTGGACGAAAAATTCATTTTCCATTTTCGAGTGCCCAAAAGGAGGTTTTTTTGTGAAGGACCTCCCAAATAATTGTTGCAAAATTTGACCAAATCAATTTTCTAAAATACTAGGACATATTTAATGCTCAATTGACAAAATGGTTGGGTGTAAAAAGTTTTGATCCACCTCTCGTGAAAAAGACAAATTTCCGCCGATTCAGCTGGAAGCGGGTCAAATTTGAACTGCGGCTGCCTCATAGTTTGCTATTTATTTTTTTCCAAAAGTCATTTCTAGGTACATAAGTACCTATTTAATCAAAAATACATGGTTTGGTGGCGATACGTCAAGGTTTGGGCGGTGGTCGAGGGCCCCAACTCTAGAGCGCGTAAACTCGCATGCCCGCTGCGTGGTCACCGCGTGACTGTGGCGTTGCCATGTGTTCTGGGCGGCCTAGGCATGTCTAGTGTGTTGGCCACTCCCCAGGTAGGTGCTAGGAAGAAAATTACAACATAAGATTCTCACGAGGAGACCGATCGATGCTCAAACATGAATTAGCAGCCAAGTGTTTGATTAGCGGTATGGAAAATGCACATGGCTAATGGGCGTGAGTTTTGGTTGAGGATGATCAGTTACTAAGAAGACCGTCTTCACAAATTTTCAGCTCAAAAGGAGGAGGCTAGGTGGTACTTGCTTTGCAAAGTACCACACTAGACATAAATACGAATGTTGAAGATGGGCTCAAAATAATGAATGGATTGAGCTGGCATTTGGTGGAGGATAGTTATTTGGGCATAGGAAACACTGTAGAAAATGGATACCATTTGGACATGCCAAAGTGGTACTTCCTTCACAAAGTGTTTTTTTGAACAGAATAGGAAAATGGATATTTTTGAATTATTTTTGAACTAGGCAAGGAAGGTTTTTTACATATTTGACGAAGATATGACCCAAAGAATTTATGAGATTTTTTGGGTAATTTTGGGAATGACAGAAATATAGGTTGCTTCACAACCTAGGGCAAAAACTGCCACATGGACATGACACATAGGCAAAACTGATGAGGTGGCGCCTAGTCGTAGCAACCCACCACAATTTTCAAGGTTATGACCATCTATATTGGTCACAAATAGCTAGAAATAAGGCAGCGAACCAGTGCTATCTGCTTTGTGACCATTTCGTGTAAGGAAATTATGACCTTTCTGACCAAAATGGTCGTTATAGTTTAGGGTTTGGAGCCCCCCGAACAGCTTTTGACCAATTGGTCTGAAATGGTCATAGATCTATGACCAATTCTTCCAGGGTCACTAACAAAAGGTCATAAGTTGACATATTTCTTGTAGTGGATAATCATAAGTTCCACCAATAGGGTAGCGAGCAACAAGAATTTCAATTCCAGATTTTTTTGCAGCAGCAGCGATCTGTTTTTCAAGAGCATAACCAAGTGAACTAATATCATCAAGAGTAGTAGAAGCATCATCAAGAGTATCGGACATAGTAACAGATTCAGTAGGAGCATCATGTGGTGGTGGTGAGGCAAACTTACTCATAACAGAAGGTGAATCAAGTGTAGCACTAGTGTTCATACCAGTACCTCTTCTTGTAGTGGATAGTAAGATCGGAACCTTGGGGTCTCCTTTCTTACCCATAGCGGATGAAGTGCAGCAGGTAGGATACTTCAAGTAGACTTGTAAATATTGCTATGCTCCCCGGCAACGGCGCCAGAAAACGGTACTTGATAACCCTCAACCGTAAGGGATCGAGATAGTCTTCGCGGGAAGAATAACCCAATTTATAGATTCGACACACGGGGAGCCAAAGAGTATTTATAAGCTTTGACAGTTGAGTTGTCAATTCAACCGCACCTGAAATATACTTACTTGCAACAAAAGATAAGTGGTAACGGCGATAGGATAGTGATGGTGGTGATAGTAAAAGTAAACAGCAATAGTAAATAGCAAAAGTAAACAGCAAAAGTAGCAACTAGTAACCAGCAGGATTTAAAACACTCTAGGCTAGGGAGATGGATGGTTGGGCGCTGCATGGATGAGATATATCATGAATCTAACCTGGGGCAAGGCACACAGAAAAGTAATGATCATCTAGGCAAATATCAAACACTAGGCATGTATCCCACGGGTAGTTGTACGTGCTTGCAATAAGAACTTGCACAACATCTTTTTTCCTACCATCCCGCTACAAACGGGGCCAAAAGGAACTTATGGAGATTAAGGTGCTCCTGTCAAAGCGCACCGGAACAAAGCAATAAACTCAATGGATACATGTAATCCTCAAACTATGGACCATCCCCTTAGGTGTCCCAAGCTGTCACTTTTGGGATCGCCGGTTCCGGACCGTAATAGGTGCAAACAACTCATAGATAGGATCAAGAACACAAATATATTCATGCAAACACATATGGTTCAGATCTGAACTCATGGCACTCGGGCCCTATGTGACAAGCATTAAGAGCAACAAGTTAAAGCAAAGATGATAAACACCATAGTAGATGATAGGCAACATGCCCCCAACAATCTGATGAACTATTACATGATCTAACTCATCCAATCCCTACCATCCCATTTGCCTACAGCAGGGAATTACTCATACATGGAAGGAGAAGTCATGGAGGGAGGATGGAGTGGTGATGATGATGACGATGGCGACGATCTCCCCTCCCCGGAGGCCAAATCAGCCTCCAGATTAGCCCTCCCGAAGAAGAACAGAGGGTGGCGGCGGCTCAGTGACGGAAACTGGGAAAACGACTCCTGTTCTGGGGTTTTCTCGTCACGGGATAAATACGGGTCAAAGTAGGGCACCAGGGGAGGTGGGAGCAGTGCAGGCGGCCTCCTGGCGTGGCCAGGGGTGGGGCCGCGCCACCAGGGCGCCTGGGCCCCCCTGGCTGCCCTCTAGTCCATCTTCTGGCACAAGGTTCCTTCGGGTGCGTGGATTTTCTGTGATTTTTCATGGAATTTTCTGAGACACCTAAAAATCCGACGGACACCCCCCACAGTCGTAACGGTCAATGCATCGCGGAAGTTGTGGCTGGAGTGAAAGCCCATAAGGTAACTCAAGCAAGGCGATAGCCCTTTGTGCCGATGTTGATGTAGCCGAGAGCGTAGGGTGGTGTAGCCGTTGTTGCGGTAGCCGTGCGAGGGACGCTGATGGCTTCTCGCCCCTCGTTGGTTACCCCAAGTGGAAGGTTTGAGATGCAGTGTAGCGGAAGTTTTCCCTTGGCAAAGATACCAGGGATCGATTTCCCCTGAGACTCCCAGTTTCAACAAGAAGGTGTCAACTGCTAACGGCGCCAGATATTTAGCAATCAACATGGACCTGCACACAGATACAAATAACTTTGCTCCCAACGAGTACAGAGAGGTTGTCAATCTATCAGGCCTTGTAGTTTACAAAGGATCAAACGCAAGTGGTAATAGTGATAGGTAATGATGCAATAGTATATAAAAAGCGTAAAGTAAATAGTGGATGTGATCAATGATGGTAATATGGACCGAGGTCCCATGATGTTCACTAGTGATGTCTCTCTCCCAAAAGACGATAAAACAGCTATGTGAGGTAAACGAATTACAGCTGGGCAATTGACAGAATTATGTGCGCAAACAAATGCTAACTATGTTACAAGAAAGGTAGAGGTTCAAAGCATGGGCGGTACGCTAAGGCAAGTAGACCGAAATCCATCTGCATCTACTATTAATCATCCACCTTGAGATATCTATCCAGAACATCTCGCTGGTATTAAGTTGCGAGTCCCACCCATAGTGTAAACTCAAAGCAACAGACAACTGAATTAAAAGAACTTTGCGTAAAGTAAACAATCCTTGCACCCGCGGGCACAAGCACTGTTGTTTTCCCCCTTGTGGCAACAACACATTCCCTAGACTCATGTTTCTGTCACTCAAGCTAGTCATCGAGGGGCATGAAGCCACAATCAAGCATAACGTTCCCTCTTGGAGTCACTACCTACTACTTGGCCAAAGAAATAAATAACAACGGAGAACATGCAAGAATTACTTACGAACATAAATATAAAAGAGGTAGATCAAATATATTACTCAAACACAATCTGAACATAATCTCACAATCCATCGGATCCCAACAAACTCATCATAGCAACAGCATAAGGATTACATATGTGCCTCGATCATGTAGGGTAGCTCACGAGGACTAATTAGTGAAGCACAAGAACGGGAGGAGAACATCACATAGCTACTGGTCATGGACCCATGGTCCAAGGGAGACTACTCACAACTCATCCGGGAGGCGTCCATGGTGGTGGAGAAGCTCCCGGTGGTGATCCTCCCCTCCGGCAGGGTGCCGGGAAGAGTTCTCCTGGTGCTCCCGATCTTGGAAGCGGCGGCGGCGGCGGAACAGAGATGAGATCGCGAAAAAGGGTTCCCCTCTCGAGGGTTTTGGGACGCGATATAAATATATGCCAAAGGGGGGCATCAGCGGAGGCTCGGGGGGCCCAGGCGCCCCCCCACCGGCGCGGCCAGGGAAGGGCGCGCCACCAGGGCGCCTGGAGCCCTGGTGGCCCCCCTCCGGCTGTCCTTTGGCAGCTGGGAAGCTTCTGGAACGCTGATTTTTTATATAATTTTTCCGGGATTTTTCTGGCAGTTCTCGTAACGTGAAAACCTGAAATACAAAAACAGCAGAAAACAGAAACTGGCACTGGGGTGCACTAAGTTAATAGGTTATTCCAAATATGATCAAAAGTGTATGCAAGTGTATAAATATCATAGCAATATCACCCAAAAGAGGCATGGAGCAAGCAGAAATTATAGATACGTTTTGGACGTATCAACATCCGCAAGCTTAATTCCTGCTCGTCCTCGAGTAGGTAAATGATAACAAGAATAATTTCTGTGGTGACATGCTATTAACCATATAAGGATTTTTCATAGTCATATGACAAAAGCTTACTGAGACAATGAATCTGTAGTAATTAAGTTGCCTCATGAGAAAATCACAAAGAACTGAAAGTTTTACAATATGGTATTGAAACATCAAATAGATTTGTAATGAGCATGATGTGCAAATATGATAAAGTGATATCTCGCTTGCCCCCTTTAGTGAAGCAAAACATAAATGCAGGGGCACCTCCAAGGTTTAAGTGATGACTAGATACAATGATTTCAAAATAAACGATATCATAATCATGCAAAAGACAATGCTACTTTGGGACAATGCACATTACACTCAGAATGAAAATCATGCTCTCAGTAGTTGGTGCTTTAAAAGAAGGTGGAGACTCTCGAACCGTGGCTTTTGTTGGCAAGGTTGAAAACCCGTAATCGGAAACAAAGACAAAGCATGTACCAGAGCTCTTGGTCTTAAAAACAGAGATAATAATAAAAAAAATATCTTAGATCATGCATGTTTCGTCAACGAATGCTAGCAGATAACTCAATTACTTTTTGAGATGGACAAGTTTCAAGGAACGGCTCCCGAATGAGGACGATCACATCCTCTTAATCTCCTTTGTTTATCACTGCCAAAGTTTTCTGATTTCTCATGAACAAAGCGTGAAGGAGGTGTTTGTTTGTTATATTAATTTTGAGCCGGGCGCACTCACTGCCAGTTCCTTCTCGTGTTATGGGTTTGCACATTATACATGCAATCCCGGGGTGAAGCTTGTCCAACTTAAAAAGATCATGAATTAACTACTACTTCCTCATGGACTTAAAACAGAGGCACAAAATAGGAATGCATTTTTTCTTTTTTGAATAATTTCGAGATGGTACATGAATGTCTTCGTTAGGAATGGCAGGTAAATACCATGTAGGAAGGTATGGTGGACTCATATGGCATAACTGGTTTAAAAGAATTTGGATGCACAAGCAGTCAGTCCGCTTAGTACAGGCGAAGGTTAGCAAAAGACTGGGAGCGACCAACTAAGAGAGCAATGACGGTCATAATCATGCAGAGCGACAAAGCAACATTGAATCAGGCATGGAAGTTATATCGCTACTCAGAAACAAAAGATCATCAAGGCTTGACAGACTTTCTTTACAGTCTTAAATATGCGTGAGCATACGCCAAGTCAATCAAAATAAATTCTTGAAGGAAGATATTACTAAACCATACCACATCATAGGCAAACAAATCATGTTGGTATTCCAATAACATATTGGAAACCCCCCAGCTATTTGAGACTAACCATAAGAAAACATGAATTACTAAGCACCATTATGCACGTAGCATCTTTATCATAGACATATCAACCAGTGCCACGGAAGCAAACTCTCTTAATAAGATAATCATGATAAATAAAGAGAGTTCAAGCAACCAACTAAACAAAAGCTCTTTAAAAAGATAAGCATGAAAACTAAAAGCTAAGCATGATAGTAGCTATTGAAAGACAAAGAACACACACAGCAAAGATAGACATGAAAATTCTATGTTGTGTTCTAGGTAGAAGTGGAGCGTGTTTCTCTCCCACATAAAGAAAGCTGAGTTCCGACTCGTTATGAAAAGCTAAAGAAAACTAAAAAGGAAAACTAAAAGCAAGACGCTCCAAGCATAGCACATAACACATGAAGTGATAATAATATAGTGGAACGAAAGACGAACTGATAATGTTGATGGAGAAGGGGATGCACGGGGGCATCCCCAAGCTTAGGCGCTTGAGTCTCCTTGAATATTTCTTGGGGGTGCATGGGGGCATCCCCAAGCTTGAGCGCTTGACACTCCTGAATCTTTTTATTATCTTCCCTCGCACACTTGAAAACTCCCTTCATACATAACTCATCATAATCTGATTAGCGAGGTTAGTACCCATAATATAATAATTGTTCCTTGCTGGAAATAAGGATATTCTTGAAGGTTTACTATTTCTCATGATTGCCAAAAGGTTTTTGCAAAGAAAAAGCAAGCTCTAGGTTTGCAAAATGAAGGAAAGGCAAAACAGGACAGAATCTGTGAAAAACTGAACAGCAGGTAGTAAATGATTTTTTCCGGGCACTACTGCAACTCTAATCAAGAAACTCAAAACAGACGCACGAAAGACAATTATATAGAGCATCCTGTCGAAACAATTCAGACCAAAAAGATGATCTGGTGATTTTATACGAAATTTTCTATCCAAGGACATAATCTGTTTTCTGGACAGCACGTCACAACTTTTGAACTTTCTTGCAATCAGAGGCTACACTTGGCACAAAATTGAAAACCAAAGATACAATGATGATGCTACTGTAGTAAACAACATCAAGACCACTAAAACTGAAAGAACAAACTGAAAGCAAAGATAACAAGGGTTGTCTCCCTAGAGCTCTTTCTTTATAGCCATAAAGATAGGCTTAAGACTTTAATGATGCTCTCGTAGGAATAAGAGTTGAAGAACAAAAGAGAGCATCAAGAAGCAAATACCAAACACATTTAAGCCTAACATGCTTCCTATGCATAGGAATATTGCAATACAATAATTCATTGAAGCACAAAGCAATAAGCATAGGAAGACAAAACAAGTGCAGCTTCAAAACCTTCAACATAAAGAGAGGGAACTTGATATTATTGAAATATCTATAAGCATATGTTCCCTACTCATAATAATTTTCAGTGGGATCACGAATAAACTCAACAATATAAGCATCACATAAAGCATTGTTACCATGATCCACATGCAAAAAGGTATCATTACTCTTCATATAAGCAAAATCTTTCTTATTAGGAATAGTGAGAGTAAAGCAATCATAACCATCATGGTAATCATTGTATTTAGGAGGCATATCATAATCATAATAAATTTTATCCTCAATAGTAGGTGGACTGAAAACATCATATTCATCATTTTAATCATATATAGGAAGCAAAGTATCATCAAAGTAAATTTTCTCTTCAAAAGTTGGGGGACTAAAAATATCATGTTCATCAAACGTGTCATCCCCAAGCTTAGAGCTTTCCATGTCATTAGCAATATTGATATTCAAAGAAAGCATACTAATAACATCACCACCATCATGATTGTTATGCAAATAATAAAGTTCCATAGGTTTTTTAATTTTCTCTTCAAACACATCATGTCCCAAAGCAAGGTAGAGCTTATAAAGCTCTCTCATATTTTTGTTGTTTTCCATTAAGCAAAACTAGTGAAAAGACATAGAGAAAACTGAAAGGTAAACTAACAAGACTAAAAAGCAAAGATAAAAGATAGCGTGCAACTCCCTTATCTTGAAGAGTGGAGTCCCCGGCAACGGAGCCAGAAAACTTTGCTTGATGGCTTCTCGCCCCTCGTTGGTTACCCAAAGTGGAAGGTTTGAGATGCAGTGTAGCGGAAGTTTTCCCTTGGCAAAGATACCAAGGATCGATTTCCCCTGAGACTCCCAGTTTCAACAAGAAGGTGTTAACTGCTAACGGCGCCAGATATTTAGCAATCAACATGGACCTGCACACAGATACAAATAACTTTGTTCCCAAAGAGTACAGAGAGGTTGTCAATCTCTCCGGTCTTGTAGTTTACAAAGGATCAAACGCAAGTGGTAATAGTGATAGGTAATGATGCAATAGTAAGTAAAAAGCGTAAAGTAAATAGTGGATGTGATCAATGATGGTAAGATGGACCGAGGTCCCATGATGTTCACTAGTGATGTCTCTCTCCCAAAAGACGATAAAACAGCTATGTGAGGTAAACGAATTACAGCTGGGCAATTGACAGAATTATGTGCGCAAACCAATGCTAACTATGTTACAAGAAAGGTAGAGGTTCAAAGCATGGGCGGTACGCTAAGGCAAGTAGACCGAAATCCATCTGCATCTACTACTAATCATCCACCTTGAGATATCTATCCAGAACATCTCGCTGGTATTAAGTTGCGAGTCCCACCCATAGTGTAAACTCAAAGCAACAGACAACTGCATTAAAACAACTTTGCGTAAAGTAAACAATCCTTGCACCCGCGGGCACAAGCACCGTTGTTTTCCCCCTTGTGGCAACAGCACATCCCCTAGACTCATGTTTCTGTCACTCAAGCTAGTCATCGAGGGGCATGAACCCACAATCAAGCATAACGTTCCCTCTTGGAGTCACTACCTACTACTTGGCCAAAGCAATAAATAACAACGGAGAACATGCAAGAATTACTTACGAACATAAATATAAAAGAGGTAGATCAAATATATTACTCAAACACAATCTGAACATAATCTCACAATCCATCGGATCCCAGCAAACTCATCATAGCAACAGCATAAGGATTACATATGTGCCTCGATCATGTAGGGCAGCTCATGAGGACTAATTAGTGAAGCACAAGAACGGGAGGAGAACATCACATAGCTACTGGTCATGGACCCATAGTCCAAGAGTGACTACTCACAAATCATCCGGGAGGCGTCCATGGTGGTGGAGAAGCTCCCGGTGGTGATCCTCCCCTCCGGCAGGGTGTCGGGAAGAGTTCTCCTGGTGCTCCCGATCTTGGAAGCGGCGGCGGCGGCGGAACAGAGATGAGATCGCGAAAAAGGGTTCCCCTCTCGAGGGTTTTGGGACGCGATATAAATATATGCCAAAGGGGGGCATCAGCGGAGGCTCGGGGGGCCCAGGCACCCCCTCGGCGCGGCCAGGGAGGCCGTGCCACCAAGGCGCCTGGAGCCCTGGTGGCCCCCCTCCGGCTGTCCTTTGGCAGCTGGGAAGCTTCTGGAACGCTGATTTTTTATATATTTTTTCCGGAATTTTTCTGGCAGTTCTCGTAACGTGAAAACCTGAAATACAAAAACAGCAGAAAACAGAAACTGGCACTGGGGTGCACAAAGTTAATAGGTTAGTCCAAATATGATCAAAAGTGTATGGAAGTGTATAAATATCATAGCAATATCACCCAAAAGAGGCATGGAGCAAGCAGAAATTATAGATACGTTTTGGACGTATCAGACGACGTGGTCGATGTCGAGTCGGGGTGGCCGATGTCGAGGTAGTCACTGTGGACTGGGAAGAAGAGCGGCAGCGGTGGCCCGAGGAGGCGGCGGCAGCGGCTAGGTCAGAAGCGCAGCGAGAGTGCTCGAAGTAGGCGAGGAAGAGCCTGACAGCGTGACGAAGACCGGCGCGAATGATGGTGTTCCCGCGCCTAGGGAGGCGGAGCGACGCATACTACGTAGAAGTCGACACGCGGGGACGGCGAAGTGGACCACGTGCCGAGGCGTTACGACCTGAAGGGACGACGCAGCTACGGCGCATGAGTCGGTGCGACATCGGGGAAGACCTCGGGGCAGTTGTAGGGACCGCGTGCCACGCTTGCTACGGCCCGATGGGGCGACACAGCAGCGGCGCGAGGGTTGATGCAGCCTCGGGGATAGCCTGGAGCGGACGGCCTCGGGGCGGCGGTTGACCGCGGGCCATGGCACTACGACCCGAAGGGGCAAAGCAGCGGTAGTGCGCGGGTCGGTGCAGCCATGGGAAGAACCATGGGGCGGACGGAATGGACCGCATGCCACGCTCGCTATGGCCGGATGGGGCGATGCAGTGGCAGCGCGAGGATCGATGCAGCCACAGGGACAACCTGAAGCAGATGGCCTTGGGCAGCGATGCACTGCGGGCCATTGCACTGCGGCCCGAAGGGGCGATGCAGCGGTAGCACGTGGTTCGGTGCAGCCATAGAAAGAACCATGGGATGGCTACATTGCAGCCTAATGGGGCAATGCAAGGGCAGCCCATTACTTGATCGGCAGATGCGCGCTATACTTGAGATGTTCTTCAAGGGACCGGGCGAGTTGTACAACAATGCACAAAGCCTGAGTTGATGCTTGAGCAGACGAGCAGCCTCCAGCTGCAAGTATACATCACGTACTAGCTGCCTCGCAGCATGCAGAAGCACATACGTGCATGGACACGTGCACGGGCAGAGTGGATTTGCGATCCGGCGCGGCGTAGGAGACAAGCACATCCACGCGTGGTGCGTGAGTGGCCGCGGCCGCACGGCGAGGGGCCGATGATGCAGGTCCAGCGCAAGGCCGGCCGAGTGGCCGCCGTCCAGCATGCCAAGCCCGAGCCACCATCCAGTTGGAGATGATGAGGATATCGATGAAGTAGGCGCGCATTGTAGTCAACAGACGGTGGCAGGAGACGCAAACCGATCTACAGATCGGAAAACCAAAAAAGAGCACTGACCAATCGATCGGTGAAAGAGAAAAAAACCGAATCAACGGACCAGGAAAAATACTCTCAACGTAATCGGTGGACGAACCATAGGTACCGGCGGCGCGGCCCCCGGTGGTGATCATGGAGATCAACCGCCCCGGGGGCGGCGCGGTGCGGAAGCGATGGTGCCAGCAAGGGTTGTGGATCGAGGTTAGGGTGATACCATGTTAGAAGGGAGAGAGAGGTTTGATGGAATTGTTGATGTATTGCTTGAGCCTCGTGGGCATATATATAGGAGTACAAAGACCAACTTGGAGTACAAGATAAGGCGGAACCAAATCCTAGTCTATCCTATACTTCCTATTAATCCTTATACTCAACAGCTGCGAACCATCTTGATCTTCACTTCAAATTGATTTGGGGCCTTCCTAGCGAAGTTTTTGAAGATCTTTTGGACCTACGATTTATCATCAAGAAAGAACACCCACGTAAATCTTGAAAAATCATCAACAGTGACTAATCCAAAAGAGTTACCACCGAGGCTTTTGTAAGCATTGGGACCAAAAAGATCCATATGAAGTAGCTCTAGTGGTCTTCTTGTAGTCATGATGTTCTTCACGGGATGACTTCCTCCAACTTGTTTTCGTGCTTGACAAGCACTAAAAAGTATATCCTTGTCAAATATAACATCTTTAACACCAATGATATGATCACCTTTAATAAGCTTATCAAGATTTCTCATGCCGACATGACCTAACCTTCTATGCCACAACCAACCTTTATAAGATTTAGCAATAAAACAAGTGCGAGGTTGGGCTTTCTTAGTGAAGTCAACAACGTATAGGTCACCTCTACGAATGCCGGTAAAGACCATATTATGATTATCTCTACGAAATACTTGGCAATCAACATGAGTGAATAACACATTTAAACCAAAATAAGCTAATCTAGACACGGAGAGAAGACAATATCCGAGGGATTCTACAAGCATGACATTCTTGATTGAGCTATCATTGGATATGGCACCTTACCCAGGCCAACAACTTTATCCTTCGAGTTTTCACCAAAGGTAACATCTTTGTTGGACCATAATTTCTAGCAAGCTCATCAAACATGTCCTTATCTCCGGTCATGTGATCCGTGCATCCACTATCAACCACCCATTCCTTTCCTCCGGCTGCGTAACCACGAAGATTTGCATAAGACCAAAATGTCTCATTTGTTCATCAAGATCATAGTCACTATCATCATCCTCATCATAGTGTCCATGTTCCACATCGTCATGTGATCGATCAACACCTAGAGAGAGTGATTCATTAGAAGTATGATCGTAACAATGTTCATCTCTATGAATTCTAATGACTTCGCAAATGATATTGCTAATAATTCGAACATCTCCTTTGGCACGCATGAGATCACGAAGCTCAAATAAGCAATCTCTAAACTTAGGATCACTAGTACTCACGCTATTCAAGGCAATAGACTTATGGATAATCTCATCTAGATTTTTCAAGGAATAATTTGGGAATTGTTCCTCTAGGAATATCAATATAGTATAAGCACATTCAAAAGTTGGCAAACATACAAGCAAGTTTCTAGGCAATCCTTTAGTGATAAGATTAACAGTTCAAAGATTTCAAATCATGTCAAGTTTCTCATTGAAAGTAGGATTCGAATCATCAATGGGGGGCATACAAGGATTATCAATATACTTGTTCAAATGATATTCATTGAAGCTCTCAAGCATCTCATTTTTCATTCATGAAAGTACTCTCCATCAAGCATAGGCACTCTACGTCTAATACTACCCAACGTATACTCATCCATCTTCCTCCAATGGTGATTAAACCAAAGCAATAGAGACCAATGCTCTGATACCAATTGAAAGGATTGAGAAGAGGTGTCTAGAGGGGGTTGAATAGACTCCTAGCAAGATAAAGTGACAGCTTTAAATTTCTTCTTAAGTTTAGGTGGTTTTTAGCACTCGTTTAAACATTCACAATACACAACAAGCATGCATAACAAGAGTATATAGGTATTGGAAAGTAAAGCATGCACCTTTGACTACTGGACCAAAATAAAAACCTAGCCTTTTCCCAATTTTAAGTCTTGGCAGATGATACGTCTCCAACGTATCTATAATTTTTTTTATTGTTCCATGCTATTATTTATGATGTTTTGGATGTTTAATGGGCTTTTTCATACACTTTTATATCATTTTTGGACTAACCTACTAACCCAAAGGCCCAGTCCAGATTGTTGTTTTTTGCCTGTTTCAGGGTTTTACAGAAAAGGGATATCAAACGGAGTCCAAACGGAATGAAACCTTCGTGAGAAATATTTTTGGAGAAAATCACGCACGTGAGACTTGAGAACCACGGAGTAGGGCTTACGTGGTGCCCATGAGGTTGGGGGGCGCCCCCCTAGGGCGCGCCCCCTTGCCTCATGGGTCCCACGTATGGCCCCCGGTGCCCTCCTTCCTCCTATATATGCCTACGTACCCCGAAACCATCAGAACTACAGAGAAAACCATAGTTCCACGGCCGTAACCTTCTGTTCCCATGAGATCCCATCTTGCGGCCTGTTCCGGAGCTCCGCTGGAGGTGGGATCTTCCACGGAGTGCTTCTACATCATCATCATCGCCTCACCATGAGTTGCGACTAGTTTACCACAGACCTTCGGGTCCATAGCTAGTATCTAGATGGCTTCTTCTCTCTCTTTGGATCTCAATACAAAGTTCTCCTCGGTGTTCGAGGAGATCTATTCGATGTAATCTCTTTTTGCGGTGTGTTTGAAGAGATCCGATGAATTGTGGGTTTATGATCAAGATTATCTATGAGAAATATTTGGTTCTTCTCTGAAATCTTTATGTATGATTATAATATGCTTGCAAGTCTCTTCGAATTATTGGTTTGGTTTGGCTTACTAGATCTATAGTTCTTGCAATGGGAGAAGTGTTTGTCTTTGGGTTCAATCTTGCGGTGTCCTTTCCCAGTGACAGTAGGGGCAGCAAGGCACGTATTGTATTGTTTCCGTCGAGGATAAAAAGATGGGGTTTATATCATATTGCTTGAGTTTATCCCTCTACATCATGTCATCACTGGGTGAAAGAACCGCATATTAGTTTCAAGTGGATGGATCCTAAGTGACCAAGTCATGGATTATCACGATAATCCATGACTTGGTCACTTAGGATCCATCCACATGAAACTAATCCACGGTTCATTCACCCAATGATATAATAACTCATCACCATCATCATATCATTAACAACTTATCATCATAATACATCATTGTCATATAACAACTCCTCATGATCATCATTTTCGTTAATGAGAGACATCATATAACAAGTTGGTCACTATTCATAATCAGAACTCCACCTCCTCCTCCTCATCATCATCAACTCTAACACATTGTAGGACATAATAACACATTGTACCTAGGACGTACTCCTCTGTCATAGGACCTACTACCCTCTCTTAGGTAAATAGCATAAAACAAGATAGGCCATGACTCTCCATTATGGAGAATGGAGATTATCCTGTCTCCAATTATTGCGCTTCACACAATGTTGCTTCTAAGTACCTCCCTACGATTGAGCATACATTTTTTCCAATCTTCGATTGTCATGTCTGCATCAGGTTTAGAAATCCGGTATGAACAACAATGATGCGTAGGATGACCTAGCCGTAAGTTCATAACATCAAGGTGGCCTTTCGGAAACATCAGATGAGGCACACAATCCTTCGGGATTTTCTATTGAAAACATAGTAATAACTTCGCAGTTAGCAATGTAGTTTAGTTTTAGAAGATTTTATGCAAAAGATGCACAGTTGTCGTAATAGTAAAAAATCTTACCATGACATCTCCATGGATGTTACCATAGTTCAACACATGCACTAGTGGCACGTATTGACGATAATGTGCAGGAGTTTGATAATAGATATTGTAATACTCAAGATCATTAATAAATGAGATAAGATGATTTTTCTCCTGATAAGTTAATTCTGCGCATTAGTGTAGTATGTTCTGTCTACCATCTTCCGTGCTTTCTTTTGAAGAATGAAAGTAAGTTGTTAATGGAAATAAGCTGTCAACTATTTTGAAATAAATAATATAATTTAATTAATAAATATGTTTGAGAAACTCACATAGCGGTAGAACTAGAAGCGTATCAACAAGGACCCAAATGTCCATATTATCTTCATCGATGTCAGGATCACCAAGATCCAAGTTGACAAGCATACCCTCATGGAAATTACACGTTTTACAAAGTGCTTCCCAATGCCGGCAATCAAAATGGGATACACTTTCTGAATTGTATAGATTTACAACAAAATTATAACCATGATGAGTCATTAGATGAAGTATCTTTGTCTCCATCCTTTCATGATCTTCAAAATCCATCCTCTCCAACACATAGCGTCTTGCATGGCATGGGATAAGCTAGTCGAATTTTAAAAGACAGAAATTACACGTTGAAGAAGTAGAAGTCATGCTTAATTACAAAAAACACTTGTCGTTGCGTATCGTTTCAACATCGAAGGTCTCCTTGATCTTAATACTGAAGCGCCGACCTTCTACCAGGTGAGGCCTATCGCACAGACCCCGATCATCGCCTCACCAGTCGCACTCCGGGAGCCTATCATCATCGGACGACATTTCCTATGTTCTCAAAGATTAAACTTGTAAAATTAAATATATGTACTACAAAACCAAATAAGATCACGGGTTTACTTTCCGGGCCACTCGATATTTGCTACATATTCTAGCACAAGTCATGCCATAATTCATGGAAAAATCCGGCATGACCTTCGCTAAAAAAAGACATATCGAGCGCCTGAAATTTGCCCGAGCAGAAATTAGTCTACACTCCGGCAAAAGATAGGCCACTCAGAGGTGTTCCCTGCAAACATGGCCACATAGGCAAGCACATACCCTATTTGAGCAAGCACATCGTATGAGCATTCAAACTTGATGCTCATTGCATTTCAATGTTTGAAAATATGAACAAAAACATTTCAAAATATCTTATATATAATCCTAACATAACTAAATTTGCCAAAACACTTACTAAATAAACTAGTACTATTAAGTACTTACTAAATAAACTAGTTCTATTAACCACTTACTAAAAATAAACTAGTTATATTAACCACTTACTAAATAAACTATTTTTATTAAACACCTGTTAAAAATTCTAGTACCCTAGTTCAACCCTAACTTTACTTCTATTACTAAATTTAATACCTAAAATTTTCTATTCTTAATACCTAATTTTTTTTATTTTTAAAAGCTACATATGTTATGGCATTGCGATACATTTCTATATTGAAAATTTTGTATACCTAAACAATTTATATTACTAAAATTACTATTCAAAAGACGTAAAATTTATGTTACTAAATTTGTATACCTACATTCAAATTACCTACATTCTACAAGAACAAGAACAGGGAAGGGATGGAGGGAGGGAAAGAGAGGAGGGAGAGGAGGGGGAGGAAGGAGCGACGGAGGGAGGGAGAGGAGGGAGGAGGAAGGAGGAAGGAAGAGGAGGGGGAGGAAGGAGGGAGGGAGGGAGTGATACATCTCAAACGTATCTACTTTTCCAAACACTTTTGATATTGTTTTGACCTCATTCTTGCATGATTTGAACTAAACTAACCCGGACTGACGCTGTTTTCAGCAGAGCTGCCTGTATGGTTTTATTGTGTGCAGGAAAACGGATTTTTAGGTATCTCAGAAAAATCCACGAAAAATCACAGAAAATCCATGCACCCGAAGGAACCAGGGGCCAGAAGAGGGGCCAGAGGGGGGCCAGGGGGTGCCCAGGCGCCCTGTGGGCGCACCCCCCCTGGGCCGCGCCGGGGGGTCGCCTGGGTGGGGCCCACACCCTCTGGTGCCCTACTTTGCCTCGTATTTTTACTCATGACGCGGAAACCCCAGATCAGAATTTCTTTTCGCAGTTTTCCGTCGCGGAGCCGCCGCCACCCTCTGTTCTTCCTCGGGAGGGCTAATCTGGAGGCTGAAGATCGTCGCCATCGTCATCATCATCACCACTCCATCATCCCTCCATGACTTGTCCCTCCATGTGTGAGTAATTCCCCTGCTGTAGGCGAAGGGGATGGTAGGGATTGGATGAGTTAGATCATGTAATAGTTTGTCAGATCGTTGGGGGCATGTTGCCTATCATCTACTATGGTGTTTATCATCTTTGCTTCAACTTGTTATTCTTAATGCTTGACACTTAGGGCCCGAATGCCATGATCTCAGATCTGAACCATATGTGTTTGCATGAATATATTTGTGTTCGTGATCCTATCTATGAGTTGTTTGCACCAATTACGGTTCAGAACCGGCGATCCCAAAAGTGACAGCTTGGGACACCAAAGGGGATGGTCCGTAGTTTGAGAATTACATGTATCCATTGAGTTCATTGCTTTGTTCTGGTGCTCTTTGACAAGAGCACCTTAATCTCCATAAGTTCCTTTTGGCCCCGTTCGTAGCGGGATGGTAGAACAAAAGATGTTGTGCAAGTTCTTATTGCAAGCACGTACAACTACCTACGGGATACATGCCTAATGTTTGATATTTGCCTAGATGATCATTACTTTTCCGTGTGTCGTGCCCCAAGTTATAATCTATCTCATCCATGCAGCGCCCAACCATCCATCTCCCTAGCCTACAGTGTTTTAAACCCTGCTTGTCACTAGTTGCTACTTTTGCCATTTACCTTCACTATTTAATTTTGCTGTTTACTTTTACTATCACTATTATCATTATCATATCACTGTTACCACTTATCTTTTTTTGCAAGTAAGTATATTTCAGGTGCGGTTGAATTGACAACTCAACAATCAAAGCTTATAAATACTCTTTGGCTCCCCGTGTGTCGAATCAATAAATTGGGTTATTCTTACCCGCGAAGACTATCTCGATCCCTTACGGTTGAGGGTTATCAAGTACCGTTTTCTGGCGCCGTTGCCGGGGAGCATAGCAATATTTACAAGTCTACTTGAGGAATCCTACCTGCTGCACTTCATCCACTATGGGTAAAAAGGAGACCCCAAGGTTCCGATCTTACTATCCACTACAAGAAGAGGTACTGCTCTGAGCACTAGTGCTACACTTGATTCACCTTCTGTTATGAGTAAGTTTGCCTCACCACCACCACATGATGCTCCTACTGAATCTGTTACTATGTCCGATACTCTTGATGATGCCTCTACTACTTTTGATGATATTAGTTCGCTTGGTTATGCTCTTGAGAAACAAATTGATGTTGCTGCTAAAAAGTCTGGAATTGAACTTTCTGTTACTCGCTACCCTATTGGTGAAACTTATGATTATCCTGATTTGAGTAAACTCAAAGAGAGGCTCCTTGATGATGATTACTATATGCTTGATGAAGATTTATGCAGGGAACTGACAGAGTTTTCTGGCTCTGACCCTGAAGTTATTAAGAAACTATTTGAAAAACACTCTTTGAAGAACAAAACCGTTCCTGATCCTGAATTTGCTACATCTCCTATATGCATTGATGATCCTGATTATGATTTCTCTGTTGATCTTTCACTTATACCTACGGTTGAAGCTGACCCCTTTTATGGCAGAGAAAATGATGATGCTATTGCACACCTGACTAAACTCGGTGAGTTAGGTGGCCCTGTTTACTACAGATGAGAAGATATGATACTTTTATATCACCAAGCTTCTTCCTTTCTCCTTGATGGAAGGTGCTAAATCATGGTATGATTCACTCCCATGCGGTTCCATTAAGAGTCCTCAAGACATAGCTCACTCTTTTGTTGATAAGTACTTTCCTGCTCACATGCAACATGCTGCTTTACAAAGAATTTATAACTTTAAATAGTTGTAGGATGAGTCCCTCCCTAAAGCTTGGGGGAGGTACTGCGGTCTGATTCGGGCTAGACCAGGACATGAAATTCCTAAGAATGAATTAATCGATATATTCTATGCTGGTCTAACGGATGAATCCAGGTCCTATTTGGACGGTTGTGCTGGTTGTGTTTTCAGGAAAAGAACACCGGACGATGCGGAGGATTTCATGGGCAGGATTGCCAAAAACCATGAAGATTGGTCCGTCCCTGAACCACCTCCACCACCAAAGAAGAGGGGCATATTTGTTCTAAGCCCCAAAGATATGCGAGAAGCAAAGAAGTCTATTAATGAGAAAGGTATTAAAGCTGAAGACGTGAAGAATCTACCCCCTATAGAGAAGCTGTGTGAGCCTACTACTCACCCTCCTATGGTAGAGGTACACTCTCTTTTAGATTTCAACGCAAGTGACATCCTTCATGGTAAGCCTCCTGATCAATGTTTAGATGAGTTTGATAATTTTATTATGAAACGAAACCATTTTAATGAGAGGATACAAAGTCAATTGCATGATAATTCTCTTGCTATCAAAAAACTGCTTGATGTTTTAGATAGAACAGCTAATGATGTTCAATGTCTTGTGAAGCATTTTCATATGGTTCAAACTCAGCTTGACCAAATTTCTAATGTGCAAAGAGATCTGCTTGCTAACAATGCCAAACAAGATAATTTGCAGGCTTTCGGGATTAAGACCCGAGGAGGAACTAGCACTCAAGACATCCGAAGAGAATCGAGCAGGATTCTCAAATGCAGGAAGAAGAAATTGTTGGCTCTCCAAAGAAAAAGAAGAAACATAAAGGGACTGACAATTCTAATGATCCTATTGCAGATGAAGAGCCAGCTGTTGATCCCAACAGTGTATCTATATCCGATGCTGAGACTTATGACGGTGCTGAACCTGAAGGTAAGGATAGTGAGAAGAATGATCCGCCTGAAGTTCGAGAGGAAGAAGCACCTGACAAACGTAAGAGGTACACTAAAGAAGACTTCATCGCAAGAAAACATGGGAAAGAAAGAGAACCACGGGTACAGAAACCCATGCCCTTTCCAGGTAAGTCCATCAAATCTAAAGAAGAAGAGCATTACAATAAGTTTTGTGAGTGGATTAAACCTCTTTTTCTTCAAATCCCTTTGACTGATGCTATTAAGTTACTTCCTTATTCAAAATATATGAAAGATATTGTCACTAATAGAAGAAAAGTTCCTAATGATGCAATATCTACTATGCTTTCTAACTACTCTTTTAGTGGCAAGATTCCTGAGAAGCTCGGTGATCCAGGTATACCCACCGTTCCTTGCTCCATAATGAATAATTATGTCAAAACTGCTTTATGTGATCTTGGAGCAGGAGTGAGTGTTATGCCTCTCTATCTTTACGAGAGGCTTTGTTTAGAGAAACTAATTCCTACAGATATCTCCCTTCAGATGGCTGACAAGTCAACCGCTGTTCCGATAGGTATTTGTGAGGATGTTCCCGTAGAGGTTGCTAATTGTTTAATTCTTACTGATTTTGTTGTGCTTGACATGCCCGAGGATGGGAGCATGTCCATTATTCTTGGTAGACCTTTCCTTAACACCGCAGGTGCTATTATTGATTGCAATAAAGGGAAGGTTACCTTCCATGTGAATGATAAAGAACACACGGTATATTTTCCGAAGAAGATCGACAGGAGGCATGCCCTCAACTCTATAGAGAATATCGAGACCGTGAAAATTGGACAATGGGACTGTCCACTACATGTGCCTCACAAATATAAAACTATCATGGTGGGGACAATGTCCATCAAATTAAAGGTTTAGTAACTACTTCGTAGGAGGTGAGACTTTTTGCTCTATATATCGCCTGTTTGTTCGTAAGACTTGATCAACCTTACTAGTAAACATGTTTTATATAGATAAAAAGTTGAGCTTGTTATGCTTTCATTTGTTTTTAGTTTTTGTCCTACTTGTTGTACCAAGTATTTATGTTTTGAAGCTTCACAATACTACTCACTACTTCAAGTTTTCAGAGAGTTCCGCAGCTTTTTGAACTTCGAAAAAATTTCAACAGTGAAGTTTTCAGAAAAATTCCAGAAAAATTTAAATAAAAATTTCCACGACAGGAGAGACCCAGAGGGACCTGGGGCCAGCCAGGGGGACCCACCAGTGGCCCAGGCGGCCAACTGGCGCGGCCCAGCCCCTGGCCGCGCCCACAGGGCGCCTGGGGCCCACAGGACCCCCCTCCAGGTATGTCTTCTTCCTCTCTCTCTCTTTCTCCAAAAACGCGAGTTCTGCACTTGTTCTTGTGTTGTTGCTGTTCTTGGAGGCAATTATTCGATCTCTCCCTACAACCCCTCATTTGAGCTGAAATTTTGAGCAAATACTCCCTGGTATGTGACTCCTCCACCCCTCCAATTAGATTTTTTATTGGTGGCCTCATTTGTGAGTATTTAGTAGTTCTTGGTGCTGTAGAGATGAGCTTGCATGCATGTGTAGAAAGTTATTTTCCAAGTTTTGATGCAAGTTTATGCCTTGGGCAAGTGAGTTGAGTAGTCTGCCTTAACTCATCTTGTTTTAATCCTAATTTTTGTAAATTGCAAAAAAAATCAGAAATGAGTTTGTTAGGAAGGGCAAAAGGGTGGCGAGCCGCAGCTTCACCATCGACTGCTAGGGTGAGCTATAATGAAGATCATGTGCCCCTGGAGTTGTTGGAAGACACAAGTCCAGCACGTGCGATGACATTTCCATGTGATGAATTCCTCGAAGCTGCGGGAATCAAGGATGAGTTTTATAATCTTTGTGCTAATGCAGGTTTGACACGACTCGTCACGAGCCGTGTTACCCAGTATCAAAAACTCACCTCCAGTTTCATTAAGAGTTTTAGATATAATCCTGATTCAGGTGCTATTGAGTTTAAAATTTACAATGATCTTATCACCATGACTTTGGGAAATTTTTGTGAAATAATAGGTGTGCCGAACGTTGGGAGGACGGCTAGGATGGCCACTCAGCCCTCCGAGCTGAAAACCGTCATCAACTCTCTCTACAGCATGGGTACGAGGGATATTCACCGGTCGAAGATCTCCAGCATCTTATTTCCTCACCTCAGGTATTTTGCATATTATATTGCCAGAGGGGTGTTAGCTCGTGACAACACGAGCAGCATTTCTGCTCCGGATATTGCTATCCTGGCAGCAGCCCTCTCAGGGAGGTCTGATTATAATCTGGGTGCCTTAATTGCTCGACGCCTTGCTATGAACGGTAACAAGGGGGACTTATATGGTGGCGTTTATGCCACACTTATCTTAGAACATCTTGGAGGCACCCCACACCCTGATGATAATCCTTTTACTTATTTAAGCTTTGATCTTGCTGATATGAAAAGGCATAAGTTTGTCACCATGGGTTCTGAGCTTGATAATCTTGTTTATATCTTGCGTTTCGGAATTACTGCGGAACGCGAGATCCGTCTAACTGCACCTCTTTTGTTTGATTTTTCTCGTAGGAACGCATGGTCCTTTGATGTTGTCCAGTTCGATGAGTTCATGGTCCAGCATCAGTTTCATAACCCCATGGAGGGGGTTGTGCCCGACGGGGAGAAGCATGGTGAGTTACCACATTTTCAGGAAGAGACCGCCACCGAGTTTGGTGAAGGTTCTTCCTCTGTTTGGCGCTCGGAACCTTCCTCGTGGGAGACTCCGAGGAGTTCGGTGTACGCGCTAGCATCCTTCTACGACCCTTGGACTCACCCCCATACCCCCGGAGCAGGAGGCTCCTGGGGGCAGTAGCTGCTACCAACTTAGGCCAAAAGCCTAAGCTTGGGGGAGTACGTGCCCCTCTTACTTTTCCATTGTATTATCCTTTTTATTCACTTTGATCTTTTCAAAGTTTTTGCCCGTTCTTCTTTATTTCTCTCTTTGCAAAAAAAAAACAAAAAGATTTTCTCTTTCTTTTGCTTTTATTCAACCTTTGAAAAATCCAAAAAGATTTCCTTTCTCTCTTTAGTTTGCTTTGTTTTCAGAGTTCAGCTCGAGTCCGTGATGGCATTTAATTATATTTCCTACGTTCGATCGTGCAAGTGACAAGCAGTAATGACGAAGATCGACTGAAGGGAGGCAACAAGGAAGACCGGTATGAACTCTTGTTGTTTCTACTTTTGTACATATGCCTGTACTTATGATCTAGAGACTGATACGTCTCAAACGTATCTACTTTTCCAAACACTTTTGATATTGTTTTGACCACATTCTTGCATGATTTGGACTAAACTAACCCGGACTGACGCTGTTTTCAGCAGAGTTGCCTGTATGTTTCATTTGTGTGCATGAAAATGGATTTTTAACTATCTCAGAAAAATCCACGAAAAATCACGAAAAATCCACACACCCGAAGAAACCAAATACCAGAAGTGGGGCCAGAGGGGGCCAGGGGGTGCCCAGGCGCCCTGTAGGCGCGCCCCCCTGGGCCGCGTCGGAGGGGCGCCTGGGTGGGGCCCACACCCCCTGGTGCCCTACTTTAGCCCGTATTTTTCCTCGCGATGCAAAAACCCCAGATCGGAAGTCCTTTCGCTGTTTTTCGTCGCGGAGCCGCCGCCACCCTCTGTTCTTCTTCGGGAGGGCTAATCTGGAGGCTGATTTGGCCTCCGGAGAGGGGAGATCGTCGCCATCGTCATCATCATCACCACTTCATCATCTCTCCATGACTTCCCCCTTCATGTGTGAGTAATTCCCTTGCTGTAGGCGAAGGGGATGGTAGGGATTGGATGAGTTAGATCATGTAATAGTTCGTCAGATTGTTGGGGGCATGTTGCCTATCATCTAGTATGGTGTTTATCATCTTTGCTACAACTTGTTATTCTTAATGCTTGACACTTAGGGCCCGAGTGCCATGATTTCAGATCTGAACCATATGTGTTTGCATGAATATGTTTGTGTTCTTGATCCTATCTATGAGTTGTATGCACCTGTTACGGTTCGGAACCGGCGATCCCAAAGGTGACAGCTTGGGACACCAAAGGGGATGGTCCGTAGTTTGAGGATTACATGTATCCATTGAGTTCATTGCTTTGTTCCGGTGCTCTTCTACAGGAGCACCTTAATATCCATTAGTTCCTTTTGGCCCCTTTCGTAGCGGGATGGTAGGACAAAAGATGTTGTGCAAGTTCTTATTGCAAGCACGTACAACTACCCACGGGATACATGCCTAATGTTTGATATTTGCCTAGATGATCATTACTTTTCCGTGTGCCGTGCCCCGAGTTAGAAACTATCTCATCCATGCAACGCCCAACCATCCATCTCCCTAGCCTACAGTATTTTAAACCTTGCTTGTCATTAGTTGCTACTTTTGCCATTACTACTGCTATTTACTTTTGCTGTTTACTTTTACTATTACTATCATCACTATCATATCACTGTTACCAGTTATCTTTTGTTGCAAGTAAGTATATTTCAGGTGCAATCGAATTGACAACTCAACTGTTAAAGCTTATAAATACTCTTTGGCTCCCCGTGTGTCGAATCAATAAATTGGGTTATTCTTACCCGCGAAGACTATCTCGATCCCTTACGGTTGAGGGTTATCAAGTACCGTTTTCTGGCGCCGTTGCCGGGGAGCATAGCAATATTTTCAAGTCTACATGAGGTATCCTACCTGCTGCACTTTATTCACTATGGTAAGAAAGGAGACCCCAAGGTTCCGATCTTACGATCCACTACAAGAAGAGGTACTGCTCTGAGCACTAGTGCTAGACTTGATTCACCTTCTGTCATGAGTAAGTTCGCCTCACCACCACCACATGATGCTCCTACTGAATCTGTTACTATGTCTGATACACTTGATGACGCTTCTACTACTTGTGATGATGATATTAGTTCACTTGGTTATGCTCTTGAGAAACAAATTACTGCTGCTGCTGAAAAATATGGAATAGAACTTCCTGTTACTTGCTACCCTATTGGTGAGACTTATGATTTTCCCGAATTGAGTAAACTCCAGGAGAGGCTCCTTGATGATGATTACTATATACTTGATGAAGATTTATGCAGGGAACTGACAGAGTTTGCCGGCTCTGACCCTGAAACTATTAAGAAAATATTTGAAAAACACTCTTTGAAAAACAAAACCGTCCGTAATCCTGAGTTTGCTACATCTCCTATATGCATTGATGATCCTGATTTTGATTTCTCTGTTGATCTTTCACTTATACCTATGGTTGAAGCTGACCCCTTTTATGGCAGAGAAAATGATGATGCTATTGCACACCTAACTAAACTTGGTGAGCTAGGTAGCCTGTTTACCATAGATAAGAAGATACGCTACTTTTATGTGACCAAGCTTCTTCCTTTCTCGTTGAAAGAAGGTGCTAAAGCATGGTATGATTCACTCCCATGCGGTTCTATTAAGAGTCCTCAGGACTTAGCTCACTCTTTTGTTGATAAATACTTTCCTGCTCATATGCAACATGCTGCTTTACAAAGAATTTATAACTTTAAACAGTTGCAGGATGAGTCCCTCCCTAAAGCTTGGGGGAGGTACTGCGGTTTGATTCAGGCTAGACCAGGACATGGAGTTCCTAAGAATGAATTAATTGATATATTCTATGCTGGTCTAACTGATGAATCCAGGTCCTATCTGGACAGTTGTGCTGGTTGTGTTTTCAGGAAAAGAACACCAGACGACGCGGAAGATTTAATGGGCAGAATTGCCAAGAACCATGAAGATTGGTCCGTCCCTGAACCACCTCCACCAACAAAGAAGAGGGGCATGTTTGTTCTAAGCCCCGAGGATATGCGAGAAGCAAAGAAGTCTATTAAAGAGAAAGGTATTAAAGGTGAAGACGTGAAGAATCTACCCCCTATTGAGAAGCTGTGTGAGCCTACCACTCACCCTCCTATGGTAGAGGTACACTCTCTTTTAGATTTCAGTGCAAGTGACATCCCTCATGGTAAGCCTCCTGATCAATGTTTAGATGAGTTTGATAATTTTATTATGAAACAGAATCATTTTAATGAGAGGATAGAAAGTCAGTTGCATGATAATTCCCTTGCTATGAAAAAGTTGCTTGGTGTTTTAGATAGAACAGTTAATGATGTTCAATGTCTTGTGAAGCATTTTCATATGGTTCAAACTCAGCTTGACCAAATGTCTAATGTGCAAAGAGATTTGCTTGCTAACAATGCCAAACAAGATAAATTGCAGGCTTTTGGGATTAAGACCCGAGTAGGAACTAGTACTCAAGATCCTCTTTATCCAGAGGGACATCCGAAGAGAATCGAGCAAGATTCTCAAATGCAGGAAGAAGAAATTGTTGTCTCTCCAAATAAGAAAAAGAAACATAAAGAGACTGACAATTCTAATGATCCTATTGTAAATGAAGAGCCAGCTATTGATCCCAACAGTGTATCTATCTCCGATGCTGAGACTGAAGACGATGCTGAACCTGAAGGTAATGATAATGAGAAGAATGATCCGCCTGAAGTTCGAGAGGAAGAAGCACCTGACAAACGTAAGAGGTACACTAAAGAAGACTTCATCGCAAGAAAACATGGGAAGGAGAAAGAACCATGGGTACAGAAACCCATGCCCTTTCCAGGTAAGTTCATCAAATCTAAAGAAGAAGAGCATTATAATAAGTTTTGTGAATGGATTAAACCTCTTTTTCTTCAAATCCATTTGACTGATGCTATTAAGTTACTTCCGTATTCAAAATATATGAAAGATATTGTCACTAACAAAAGAAAAGTTCCTAATGATGCAATATCTACTATGCTTGCTAACTATTCTTTCAGTGGAAAGATTCCTGAGAAGCTCCGTGATCCAGGTATACCCACCATTCCTTGCTCCTTAAAGAATAATTATGTCAAAACTGCTTTATGTGATCTTGGAGCGGGAGTGAGTGTTATGCCTCTCTCTCTTTACGAGAGACTTTGTTTAGAGAAACTAATTCCTACAGATATCTCCCTTCAGATGGCTGACAAGTCAACCGCTGTTCCGATAGGTATTTGTGAGGATGTTCCAGTTGAAGTTGCTAATTGTTTAATTCTTACTGATTTTGTTGTGCTTGACATGCCCGAGGATGGGAGCATGTCCATTATTCTTGGTAGACCTTTCCTTAACACCGCAGGTGCTATTATTGATTGCAACAAAGGGAAGGTTACCTTTCATGCGAATGATAAAGAACACACGGTATATTTTCCGAAGAAGACCGACAGGAGGCATGCCCTCAACTCTATAGAGAATATCGAGACCGTGAAAATTGGAGAATGGGACTGTCCACTACATGTGCCTCACAAATACAAAACTATCATGGTAGGGACAATGTCCATCAAGGTAAAAGTTCAGTGATTACTTTGTAGGAGGTGATACTTTTTGATCTATATATCGCTCGTTTGTTGGTAAGACTTGATCAACCTTACTAGTAAACGTGTTTTATATGGATAAAAAGTTGAGCTTTCTATGTTTTCATTTGTTTTTAGTATTGTCCTACTTGCTGTACCAAGTATCTATGTTTTTGAAGCTTCACAATACTACTAACTACTTCAAGTTTTCAGAGAGTTTCGCAGCTTTTTGAACTTCGAAAAAATTTCAACAGTGAAGTTTTCAGAAAAATTCCAGAAAAATTATATTAAAAATTTCCACAACGGGAGAGACCCGGAAAGTCCTGGGGCCAGCCAGGGGGGCCACCAGTGGCCCAGGCGGCCAGCTGGCGCGGCCCAGCCCCTGGCCGCGCCCACAGGGCGCCTGGGGCCCACGGGACCCCCCTCCAGGTACTTCTTCTTCCCCTCTCTCTCTCTTTTTCCAGAAACCCGATTTCTGGTCTTGTTCTTGCTGTTCTTGCTGTTCTTGGGGGCGATTCTTCGATCTCTCTCTACAGCCCATCATTGGAGCTGAAATTTTGAGCAAATACTCCCTGGTATGTGACTCCTCCACTCCTCCAATTAGATTTTTGATTGGTGGCCTCATTTGTGAGTATTTAGTAGGTCTTGGTGCTGTAGAGATGAGCTTGCATGCATGTGTAGGAAGTTATTTTCCAAGTTTTGATGAAAGTCTATGCCTTGGGCAAGTGAGTTGAGTAGTTTGCCTTAGCTCACTTTGTTTTAATCCTCGTTTTTGTGAATTGTAATTTTTTTTCAGAAATGAGTTTATTAGGAAGGGCAAAAGGATGGCTTGAGAAGAGGAGGCCCGCACACTCCGATCGAGTCACTAGGGCCGCAGCTTCACCAACGACTGCCAGGGTGAGCTATAATGAAGATTATGTGCCCCTGGAGTTGTTGGAAGATACAAGTCCAGCACGTGCGATGACACATCCATGTGACGAATTCATGGAAGCTGCGGGAATCAAGGATGAGTTTTATAATCTTTGTGCTAATGCAGGTTTGACACGGCTCGTCACCAGCCGTGTTACTCAGTATCAAAAACTCACCTCCATTTTCATTAACAGTTTTAGATATAATCCTGAATCAGGTGCTATTGAGTTTAAAATTTGTAATGATCTTATCACCATTACTTTGGGAAATTTTTGTGAAGTAATAGGTGTGCCGAACGTTGGGAGGACGGCAAGGATGGCTACTTAGCCCTCCGAGCTGAAAACCGTCATCAACTCTCTCTGCGGGATGGGTACGAGGGATATTCATCGGTCGAAGATCTCCAGTATCTTGTTTCCTCACCTCAGGTATTTTGCATATTATATTGCTAGAGGGGTGTTAGCTCGTGACAACACGAGCAACATTTCTGCTCTGGATATTGCTATCCTGGCAGCAGCCCTCTCAGGGAGGTCTGATTATAATATTGGTACCTTAATTGCTCGACGCCTTGCTATGAACGGTAACAAGGGGGACTTATATGGTGGCATTTATGCCACGCTTATCTTAGAGCATCTTGGAGGCACCCCACACCCTGATGATACTCCTTTTACTTATTTAATCTTTGATCTTGCTGGTATGAAAAGGCATAAGTTTGTTACCATGGTTTCTGAGCTTGATAACCTTATTTATATCTTGCGTTTCGGAACTACCGCGGAACGCGAGATCCGTCTACCTGCACCTCTTTTGTTTGATTTTTCTCGCAGGAACGGATGGTCCTTTGATGTTGTCCAGTTCGATGAGTTCATGGTCCAGCATCAGTTCCATAACCCCATGGAGGGGGTTGTGCCCGACGAGGAGAGGCACGGTGAGATACCACATTTTCAGGATGAGACCGCCACCGAGTTTGGTGAAGGGTCTTCCTCTGTTTGGCGCTCGGAACTTTCCTCGTGGGAGACTCCGAGGAGTTCGGTGTACGCGCCAGCATCCTTCTACGACCCTTGGTCTCACCACCATACCCCTGGAGCAGGATGTAATGCCCAGGATGGAGTTATACCTCCTACGTGTCGAGGCACGACTTAAAGGCATAAGTCCATCCTAGAATGATCTCAAGTTTGGTAATCTTTGCACAACTCATGTAAAAGGGGGATAGTAAACTGAAAAATAGTTGGCTTACACTCGCCACGTCACAGAATAACAGTACAAGTCTCAAACATCATACATTAAGATCACTACAACCCTCTAAGGGCAAAAGCCAAATGTCAAAGTACCAAACTCAGATAAATAAAATAACCACAGGCGGATCGAATCCTAGTAAGAGACTCCACTACTGATCGTCCGGGTAGCGCACGTAGTAACGACTACGCTCCTCGTCGTACTCCCAATCCAGCTCGGTGCCATCACCTGGATAGCTCACAGCTGGACCTGCATCTGGTGTGTGAAGTAACTGTGAGCCACAGAGGACTCAGCAATCCCGTTCCCGGGTAACAAAACTATCAAAGCCTTTGGGTGAGGGAAAGGCTGAAGAAAGAACAAGTCTGCAGCAGCAACTAGCATCTATCTTACGCAAGTGAGAGCGAGAAGAGAAGGCATCGCGAGAAGTGATCACGAAGTGATCCTAGCTACAAGCTCACAAACATAACCCCTCCGTGTTCAACTCCCGAATCCCTATTCGGAAATTGACAGTCACGGAACACACGCTGGTAGTGTATTAGCATCATTGTGTCAAGTTATCTACAACCGGAATTAACAAGCTCCCATCTGCCACATAACCGCGGGCACGGCTTTCGAAAGTTCAAACCCTGCAGGGGTGTTCTAACTTGACCCATTACAAGCCCACGATCCGCGGAGTCGCAACTCCAAAGTGGGAAGACCCGAGTATCCTCGGAATCCCGTGCTCAAGATATACCGAGCTAAGGTAAGGCTAATCCAGCAAATCCTCCCGGCGTGTCGACACCCTGATAGTAGCCGTGCGTATCTAGGTCTCAGGACACGTCCGGATGAGCGCTACGTACAGATACCAAAGACCCCAGCGAACTGGGTAGTATCCGCAAGTGACTCTGGTTTGGACCAACACTCAAGTCGAGCACTGGCCCAGGGGTTGAATTAATTAAGCCTCGGGTTAATTACTCCCTCGGAAAGTTTTTAGTTGTTTATGCAAATAGTACCAAGGTTGGGACTTGCTGGAAAAGACTTAGCACTTAGCAGTTTATCGAGGGGGTCCCATACACCCCAACCGTGTTAGGAACGCATAATCAAGGAACATAAAACCGGCTTATACGGATCCTAACGGCATGAGTGGAACAAATCACCAAGCAAAAGGCTTAGCCTTCCACCCTTGCCAATATATATGTGATTTCAATTTAAGCATTTATATAGTTTGATATAACCCAACCAAAGTTCAACATGAAGAAAGCATCTCCACTTCACCTGCAACTAGCAACGCTATAAGAAGGGCTGAGCGAAGCGTACTTAGCCAAGCAACGGTTTGCATAGGTAGGGTGGTTAAACATGGCAATTGGTTACAAGTAGGAGGCTGACAAGAAGAACATGGGCATCGAGGCAAAACTATAGATCGAGACTACTAGCAATAGGCGAAGATAGTAAAGTTATCGGGGTTCGGTCATCTTGCCTGAAGAGAAGACGTTCGGAACGAAAGAAGGGTCCTCGTGCTCAAACTCGTTGGAAACCTCGTGCTCAACCTCGTTGGAAACCTCGTGCTCAACTTCCGGCTCTAAACAAGACAAACACACCAAGCACCAATCAACACGATGCAATGCGCACTCGATAAACATGAATGCATGATGGATGCACTAAAGATGCACATGGAGCACGGAAAACATCACTCAAGCAAAACACCTCGAAACAAGATAACAACCTGATATTATTAATCTACACAGAAAATCACCCAAGTTTGATATAAGAGTCGCTGAAATCGGAGTTACGGGCTAAAAGTTATGCCCGAAACAAGATTTGAGCGAAAACTGAAAATTACAGCAACATAGCATCTTTGGAGCTCAAAATAACTAATCTACAGCACCCAAAAAGCATGGCAAAGGACATGAACACAAACTAGATATATAGTACAGCAACTAGGTCCAAAGTGCACCCCCAACGGAGTCACGGATCAATAGCAATGACCTTGGACATATTGAACTTTGAAATAAAATTCTGGCAGCAGAATTTTATTGAAAGTTTGGAGCAAAAGATAAACATGCTACAGCCACTCAAATGGACATGTGAGGACATGAATGGAAAGACAACAATATATACTTCAAGGAACAACCAAAATCCACCCCAAAACTAACATGCTTTGTCCTACAACATCACACGAACATGGCATCGGAACGTTACAGATTTCAGACTTAGTGAAATTTCACTAAGTCCTAAAACAGCAATAACATCATAGCATGTAAAAGAGCATGTTTAAGACACCTCGAAACTAAACATGACAAAGGGTAAGCACCTCATCAAAATACATATGACGGTGATCCCGAAACACACAAGCATGCATCATTTTGGTGAACACACCGATTGCAACGAGCTCAACAAGATGGCATTTCATAACAAGTGAAAAACACCTTATATGAGCATGGCACTTTGCAATGAAGATAACAAGACAACAATAAATCTACCATGCAACCTATCACACCCAACACGTAGTTCGTGGCAAGACGAACACGTGGACATGTCATTTGCATCGTTTGGACAAACGAGCTAAAAGTTATCACAAGTCAAAGGTGGCATAAAAATAACACATAACAGCAGTTTATATCATGATGCACTCTTGCAACAGCAAAACAAGTGTCAAGATGACATCTAACATGCATGACTACAACAGGTAAAACGTAGAGGACATCTCCACGAACATCTGGACATGCTACACGCGCAAAACGGAGCAACAGGCACCAAGTTAGAGCAGGTCAAAGTTAGCATAACAGATCAGGATTTAAAGGACTTAGGAGTGGGGAACAACCTTAGCAGATCTGAGATCTGGAAAAAAAACGGAGGAACGGGCCGGCGGCTGCGGATCTGGCCCGGCGAGCTGACGAGGCGGCCCGGCGGGAGGCGGCTGGCGCTGGGCCTCGGGCTGCGGTCGGCCCAGCCGAGGAGGGAGGCGGGAGGCGGCGAAGTGGGGACCCGAGGGGGAGGAGCTGGGCGCGCGGGCCGGCCCAGCTGGCGCTTCGGCGAAGTGGTCCAGGCCGGCGCTGGCGGCTGCTGTAAGGGCCGAACCCAGTCGCTGGCGAGGGTGCGTCGTGGGAGCGCGGCCTTGGCGCGACGAGGCGGCTCGGGGATGTGGTCCTGGACCCGGGCCAGCGACGAAGGCGAAGGAACGACGGCCTGCGGTGGCGTTGACTTCGGGCGCGACCAGATCGAGGAAAACCCGGCGGCGGCGCTGGTTTGGATCGAAGGATCCTTCGGTGGATCCAGATGAACAGTGCGATTGGATCTGAGATAAAAAGGAAAAAAAAAAGAAAGTGGAGAAGGGGAAGAAGAAGGGGATGCCCAAATAGACTAGGGGGGTCTATAAGTAGCAGTTTTAGACTAGGGTTTGGAGACTAGGGGTGTTTAGGAGCCCTCCGATCGTGATCCAACAGATCCGATCGCGGGGATTGATTTAAAAGGCCTAGACGGAGATAAAAGAAAGCAGTAGGGGTATTTCCGGGACACGAAGTGAAGGCACATCGGACCCACACGGACAACGGAGGGAAAAGTCAACGGAGTCCAAACGAGACGAGATTTGAGAGGCGGGTTGCACAGAACAAAACAACAACACACACAACAACCTCGCGGCACACCGGTAACGAAAAACGCCCGAACAACAAAGTAGGCCTACGGGACGTCACGGACACGTGAGGGAGCTCCGGAACGCGAAACGGACAACGGGAAGAAACACGACGAACCGGAAGCAGCCCACAACACAAATGCAATGCAATGCACATGTCTACATGATATGAATGAATGCCACACACTCACACAACAAAACGACGAAAGCCCGAAAGACAAAGAACCCGAAAAGGAAATAGATGAAGCCGGAGATTTATTATAAGCCCAAAAGGGAAAGTATTACATCCGGGGCATTACAAACTCTCCTCTACTACAAAAAGATCTCGTCCCGAGATCTAGGACTGGAAAAAGGAAGGGTACTCGGAACGAAGATGATCTTCTCGTTCCCAGGTAGCTTCTCGGTCTGTGTGATGTGACCACTTGACTTTCAGAAATTTGATGGACTTGTTGCGAGTCTTGCGTTCGGTTTCTTCGAGAATTGCAACTGGATGCTCTCGGTAGGAAAGGTCTTGTTGAAGATCAATCTCCTCAGACGGAATCATGCGCTCAGGTGCCTTGAAGCATTTGCGAAGCTGAGACACATGGAAGACATCATGAACATTTGCAAAGTTGGAAGGGAGCTCGAGCTGATAGGCTAGATCGCCTCTTCTGCCAAGAATTTTGAAAGGCCCGACGTATCTAGGAGGAAGCTTTCCTTTGATACCGAATCTTTGGGTTCCTTTCATCGGAGACACTCGGAGATAGACATGATCACCGATGTCGAAAGCCAAATCACGATGCTTTCCGTCATAGTAGCTCTTCTGACGCGACTGAGCGGCCTTGAGATTCTCACGTATGACTTTGCACATTTCTTCGGCTTCAGAGATCAAATCATTGCCAGGAAGTTGACGTTCACCTGTTTCAGACCAGTTGAGAGGGGTACGGCACTTTCTGCCATAGAGAATTTCAAACGGTGCTTTGCCTGCACTTGCTTGAAAGCTGTTGTTGTAAGAGAACTCGGCAAATGGAAGACAGTCTTCCCATTTCATGCCGAAGGAGATGACACAGGCTCTGAGCATATCTTCTAGGATCTGATTCACACGCTCGACTTGACCACTAGTCTGAGGGTGAAAGGCAGTGCTGAACCTGATCTTCGTGCCCATGGCGGACTGAAAGGAGTCCCAGAACCTTGATGTGAACAAGCTGCCACGGTCTGAGGATATCACTTGAGGAATGCCATGCAGGGACACAATTCTGGAAGTGTACAGCTCTGCAAGTTGAGCTGCATTGATTGATTCTTTGACTGGAAGAAAGTGAGCGACTTTGGTAAGCTTGTCAATCACCACAAAGATAGCATCATTGCCTCGCTTGGATTTAGGAAAGCCAGTGACGAAGTCCATTTCAATGTGGTCGAACTTCCACTCGGGAATAGGAAGAGGTTGGAGAAGACCGGCTGGACGTTGATGTTCTGCTTTCACTCTTCTGCATACATCACATTCATTCACGAATTGGGCAATCTCCCTTTTCATGCGTGTCCACCAGTAAGATTGCTTGAGGTCTTGATACATCTTGGAACTGCCAGGATGAATGGAAAGGAGAGAGTCATGAGCTTCTTCCATTATAAGCTTCCTGAGATCACCTTTGGGAACAACGAGTCTGTCCTCGAAGAACAAGGTATCTCTCTCATCAACACGGAAGCACTTATATTTTGGAGTGCCCTTTGCAATCCCATGTTTCACCTTCTTCACCATGGTATCACTGAGCTGGGCCTCACGGACTTGATCTTCCAAGGTAGGAGCAATTTGGAGATTTGCAAGAAAACCCTGCGGAACAACTTGAAGGTTGAGCTTCCTGAAAGCTTCACAAAGCTCAGGCTGATGTGGCTTGATAAGAAGGCTGTTGCAATAAGCCTTTCTGCTCAAAGCATCTGCAATCACATTCGCCTTGCCTGGAGTGTACTCAATGCTGGGGTTGTACTCTTGGATCATCTCGACCCAACGAGTCTGGCGGAGGTTCAGATGCGGCTGTGTGAAGATGTACTTCAAGCTCTTGTGATCAGTGAAGATGTCGACCTTTCTGCCCAACAACAGATGTCTCCACGTAATCAGAGCATGTACCACAGCTGCTAGCTCGAGATCATGTGTGGGATAGTTCTTCTCACTTGGCTTGAGCTGCCGAGAAGTATATGCCACAATTTTCTTATCTTGCATAAGCACACCACCAAGGCCTTGAAGAGAAGCGTCACAGAACACTTCATAGGGCTTGGTTTCATCCGGAGGAGTCAGAACTGGAGCAGAGACAAGCTTCTCTTTGAGGGTTTTGAATGCCACTTCACACTCGGGAGACCAAAAGTATTTGACATTCTTCTGAAGGAGGTTGGAAAGAGGCTTGGCAATCTTGGAGAAGTTCTCCACAAACCTTCTGCAATAGCTGGCAAGACCCAGAAAACTGCGGAGCTGCTTGACGTTCTGAGGAGCTTCCCAGTTGACAATTGCTTCAACTTTCTCGGGATTAACCGCAATACCGTCAGCTGAGATAATGTGGCCCAGGTAGAGAACCTTATCGAGCCAAAACTCGCACTTGGAGAACTTGGCATAGAATTTATGCTCTCGGAGTCGATCAAGAACCAGACGCAAGTGCTTTTCGTGATCTTCTTCATTCTTGGAAAACACCAGAATATCATCCAGATACACAAGCACAAACTCTCCAGTATAGGGGTTGAAGATGTAATGCATCATCCTTGAAAAGGTAGGAGGAGCATTAGCGAGACCGAAGGACATGACGGTATACTCATATGAACCGTAGCTCGTTCTGAAGGCCGTCTTGGGAATGTCTTCCTCGCGAATGCGAATTTGATGATAGCCCATTCGGAGGTCAAGCTTAGAGAACACTTTAGCTCCTTTGAGCTGCTCAAAGAGTTCGTTGATGTTGGGGAGCGGATACTTGTTCTTAATCGTCTTCTTGTTCAATGGCCGGTAGTCAACACAGAGACGCTCCGTGCCATCTTTCTTCTTGACAAATAAGACACCACAGCCCCACGGAGATGTACTCGGTCTGATGAGACCCATACTCTCCTGCTTATCAAGCTGCTTCTTCAATTCCTTCAATTCATCCGGAGAGAGCTTGTATGGACGCCGGCAAGCAGGTTCGGTGCCCGGCTCGAGTTCGATGACAAACTCCACCTGACGGTGTGGAGGCATGCCTGGAAGATCTTCTGGAAAGACGTCTTGATATTCGTTCACCACTGGAATTTGCTCTATGGCATTAATTTCACCCTTATCATTAAGAGAGAAAAGCCGAATAGTATTATCCCTGGAGGCGAAGATAATCACATCTTCATCAGAATGAGTCAACTTGACTTCCTTTTGAGCACAATCAATGTGAGCATCGTGCTGAGAAAGCCAATCCATTCCGAGGATGAGGTCGATGTCAGAATGACCAAGAACCACCGGAGAAGCCAAAAATCGATAATCACCCATGCGAATAGAAATATCCGGAACAACTGTGTTGGAAGTCATTTGCAAACCCGGAGAAATAATCTTCAAAGGTCTAGGAATCCTCTCCGGAACCAATTCATGCTTAGCAACAAAAGGTCTTGAAATGAAGGACAAAGATGCACCCGAATCAAACAATACTTTAGCTGGAAAAGAGTTAACTGAGAGGTTACCCAAAATGACATCAGAAGAGTTCTCTGCTTCAGCTGCACTCATCAGATTGACCCTTGCAGACTTTGGATCATGCTTGACAATAGCTGAACTCATAGGTGGAGGAGGAGGAAGACGCTTCGGATTCGGACATCTGTTGGCATAATGACCTTTCTGGCCACACTTGTTGCACACCACTTCAGAGAGAGGACGGAACTGAGAGCCATTGGACTTGGAGCCTTGAGACTGAAACTGCTTCTTCGACTGGTTGGTTGGGTTGGGTGGGTGGGAGAAACCACGACCACTAGAGTTCTTGTTGTTGGAGTTGTTGAAGTTGCTGGAGTTGTTGTATGGAGCTCGAATCATTGGAGGAGGAGGAAGCCAGAATTTCTGTTGTTTCGCAGCCAACTGAGACGATGAGGTAGAGTCAACAGCATCTCGAATTCTCTTCTTAGAAGCCTCCATCTTAAGCTGAGCTGCTTCTTGTTTCAAAGCCATGTTATAGAACTTATCGAATTCGTCTGGCTCGAACAAAGTGAGAGCAAGCTGAAGTTCATCTTTGAGACCTCCACGGAACTGATAGATTTTACTCTTTGCATCAGGAATGTCTTGCTTTGCATAGCGAGCGAGGTTTTGGAACTTTACATTATACTGATAGACTGTCATGGAGCCCTGCTTGAGGTTGCGGAATTGCTCACGCATACCCTCGATGACACTTGTAGGAATGTGATGCGAGCGGAAATCCTTGCAGAAATTCTCCCACGAGATCACTTGACCCGGCCTTGAGTCTTTGTACTGCTGCCACCAATCAGCTGCTTGATCTTTTAGTTGGAAGGCTGCAAACTTCACATAGTCATCTTCTTTCACGTTACTGCACTCGAAATGCTTCTTGATATCGGTCAGCCAATCTTCAGCATCAAGAGGGTCGACACAGTAACTAAAAGCTTTAGGATTGTTGGCCAAGAACTGGTTGAGAGTAGCATGGTGCTGCTGGAAGAAGTTGCCTTGGTTCATTGGAACGCCCTGATTAGCTTGATTAGCTTGCATAGCCTGCATTTGCTGCATCATCTGCATCATCAACTGAGTGTTCTGAGCAGTAGTCTGCATAATTGCTCTCCAAGCCTCAGGCGGAGGAGGAGGTGAAGGAGGACGTTCTGGGACCTCTTCACCCTCTGGGTTGGCATTCGGAACCTTTTTCGGAGCCATCCTGTAAGAGATGACCACGAATCAGCAATTGATTGACAAAAGGAATAAGCTGAATCAATGGAATGAATTGCAACAAGTCTTCACAATAATCATTCGAACAATAAGAACGAATGAAATCATCCGAACAAGAGGAACGAATGAATTTCTCAGTTAAATGATAACATCAGTCTTCACGAGAAGCCACATAGGGATCAAAAGGATAAAATAATAAAACAACAAGGTACGGAAAGGAACAAACACA
>LR738713.1:783457610-783503650 GCA_902687465.1 Secale cereale | reverse complement strand
ACAAGAGAGGAGTTTCGTTCTAACATCTTTGTGCTGAAAGCATATGAACGCGTTACGAAAAGGTTTTGCAATCCCCGGATCAGCATAGCCAAGGACCCTTTAAGATGCAACTCCTGATAGTAACCTCGGTCATATAACCCCTTCACTCAATGTCGAACCCCGAACTCACTAACCTGCATTCGTTGGAAGAATGCCTACGATCTACTGGATAAAACCCACCTATAGTTTTCCGAAAGATTCCAGTTATGCAATCAGGTGTTGGGGATACACGGGAAGCACCGCGCAATCAACTCTAACCTACATCCAGGTGTATCCATCCTTCAACACATAACCAGTCTTTCTCGGAAACTGTGTACCTCGGACCTTCGAAAAGCATCCACTATAACAAGCTATGGCAATACTCCCGAACTACCTCCCCAGTACTGGGTGATGTCGGGGTTATCTTGCCACTGGCCGTATAGGGGAGATTTTCGATGTCGGCCGTCTTAAGTATTTAGTACTGTCGCCATATGCTTGTTACAATGATACCCCGAAGCTCAACTCCTCGGTAACAGGAGGCATCGGGAACAATATCCTTGTCACAAGAACATCGAAACAATCCCAGAATACTCGCGGGATTCCTAAAAAAAAATTTGTGCAAATTTTGAAGATAGGAGAGACAAGAGTAGACGTCAGGAGTCCTCACCAGAGAGAAAGGGGATGGGAAGCAAAGAAATCCTACTCTCCGATATAATATAGGACTCAAAAAGTTTTTCAGTGTGTGCCTAGACTCAACCGTCAACGGTTCGATCAAACAGTGGGGGCTCCTAGGTCGGAGAAGGCTCTGAATACCAACTTGTAATGCCCAGGATGGAGTTATACCTCCTACGTGTCGAGGCACGACTTAAAGGCATAAGTCCATCCTAGAATGATCTCAAGTTTGGTAATCTTTGCACAACTCATGTAAAAGGGGGATAGTAAACTGAAAAATAGTTGGCTTACACTCGCCACGTCACAGAATAACAGTACAAGTCTCAAACATCATACATTAAGATCACTACAACCCTCTAAGGGCAAAAGCCAAATGTCAAAGTACCAAACTCAGATAAATAAAACAACCACAGGCGGATCGAATCCTAGTAAGAGACTCCACTACTGATCGTTCGGGTAGCGCACGTAGTAACGACTACGCTCCTCGTCGTACTCCCAATCCAGCTCGGTGCCATCACCTGGATAGCTCACAACTGGACCTGCATCTGGTGTGTGAAGTAACTGTGAGCCACAGAGGACTCAGCAATCCCGTTCCCGGGTAACAAAACTATCAAAGCCTTTGGGTGAGGGAAAGGCTGAAGAAAGAACAAGTCTGCAGCAGCAACTAGCATCTATCTGACGCAAGTGAGAGCGAGAAGAGAAGGCATCGCGAGAAGTGATCACGAAGTGATCCTAGCTACAAGCTCACAAACATAACCCCTCCGTGTTCAACTCCCGAATCCCTATTCGGAAATTGACAGTCACGGAACACACGCTGGTAGTGTATTAGCATCATTGTGTCAAGTTATCTACAACCGGAATTAACAAGCTCCCATCTGCCACATAACCGCGGGCACGGCTTTCGAAAGTTCAAACCCTGCAGGGGTGTTCCAACTTGACCCATTACAAGCCCACGATCCGCGGAGTCGCAACTCCAAAGTGGGAAGACCCGAGTATCCTCGGAATCCCGTGCTCAAGATATACCGAGCTAAGGTAAGGCTAATCCAGCAAATCCTCCCGGCGTGTCGACACCCTGATAGTAGCCGCGCGTATCTAGGTCTCAGGACACGTCCGGATGAGCGCTACGTACAGATACCAAAGACCCCAGCGAACTGGGTAGTATCCGCAAGTGACTCTGGTTTGGACCAACACTCAAGTCGAGCACTGGCCCAGGGGTTGAATTAATTAAGCCTCGGGTTAATTACTCCCTCGGAAAGTTTTTAGTTGTTTATGCAAATAGTACCAAGGTTGGGACTTGCTGGAAAAGACTTAGCACTTAGCGGTTTATCGAGGGGGTCCCATACACCCCAACCGTGTTAGGAACGCATAATCAAGGAACATAAAACCGGCTTATACGGATCCTAACGGCATGAGTGGAACAAATCACCAAGCAAAAGGCTTAGCCTTCCACCCTTGCCAATATATATGTGATTTCAATTTAAGCATTTATATAGTGTGATATAACCCAACCAAACTTCAACATGAAGCAAGCATCTCCACTTCACCTGCAACTAGCAACGCTATAAGAAGGGCTGAGCGAAACGTACTTAGCCAAGCAACGGTTTGCATAGGTAGGGTGGTTAAACATGGCAATTGGTTACAAGTAGGAGGCTGACAAGAAGAACATGGGCATCGAGGCAAAACTATAGATCGAGACTACTAGAAATAGGCGAAGATAGTAAAGTTATCGGGGTTCGGTCATCTTGCCTGAAGAGAAGACGTTCGGAACGAAAGAAGGGTCCTCGTGCTCAAACTCGTTGGAAACCTCGTGCTCAACCTCGTTGGAAACCTCGTGCTCAACTTCCGGCTCTAAACAAGACAAACACACCAAGCACCAATCAACACGATGCAATGCGCACTCGATAAACATGAATGCATGATGGATGCACTAAAGATGCACATGGAGCACGGAAAACATCACTCAAGCAAAACACCTCAAAACAAGATAACAACCTGATATTATTAATCTACACAGAAAATCACCCAAGTTTGATATAAGAGTCGCTGAAATCGGAGTTACGGGCTAAAAGTTATGCCCGAAACAAGATTTGAGCGAAAACTGAAAATTACAGCAACATAGCATCTTTGGAGCTCAAAATAATTAATCTACAGCACCCAAAAAGCATGGCAAAGGACATGAACACAAACTAGATATATAGTACAGCAACTAGGTCCAAAGTGCACCCCCAACGGAGTCACGGATCAATAGCAATGACCTTGGACATATTGAACTTTGAAATAAAATTCTCGCAGCAGAATTTTATTGAAAGTTTGGAGCAAAAGATAAACATGCTACAGCCACTCAAATGGACATGTGAGGACATGAATGGAAAGACAACAATATATACTTCAAGGAACAACCAAAATCCACCCCAAAACTAACATGCTTTGTCCTACAACATCACACGAACATGGCATCGGAACGTTACAGATTTCAGACTTAGTGAAATTTCACTAAGTCCTAAAACAGCAATAACATCATAGCATGTAAAAGAGCATGTTTAAGACACCTCGAAACTAAACATGACAATCGGTAAGCACCTCATCAAAATACATATGACGGTGATCCCGAAACACACAAGCATGCATCATTTTGGTGAACACACCGATTGCAACGAGCTCAACAAGATGGCATTTCATAACAAGTGAAAAACACCTTATATGAGCATGGCACTTTGCAATGAAGATAACAAGACAACAATAAATCTACCATGCAACCTATCACACCCAACACGTAGTTCGTGGCAAGACGAACACGTGGACATGTCATTTGCATCGTTTGGACAAACGAGCTAAAAGTTATCACAAGTCAAAGGTGGCATAAAAATAACACATAACAGCAGTTTATATCATGATGCACTCTTGCAACAGCAAAACAAGTGTCAAGATGACATCTAACATGCATGACTACAACAGGTAAAACGTAGAGGACATCTCCACGAACATCTGGACATGCTACACGCGCAAAACGGAGCAACAGGCACCAAGTTAGAGCAGGTCAAAGTTAGCATAACAGATCAGGATTTAAAGGACTTAGGAGTGGGGAACAACCTTAGCAGATCTGAGATCTGGAAAAAAAACGGAGGAACGGGCCGGCGGCTGCGGATCTGGCCCGGCGAGCTGACGAGGCGGCCCGGCGGGAGGCGGCTGGCGCTGGGCCTCGGGCTGCGGTTGGCCCAGCCGAGGAGGGAGGCGGGAGGCGGCGAAGTGGGGACCCGAGGGGGAGGAGCTGGGCGCGCGGGCCGGCCCAGCTGGCGCTTCGGCGAAGTGGTCCAGGCCAGCGCTGGCGGCTGCTGTAAGGGCCGAACCCAGGCGCTGGCGAGGGTGCGTCGTGGGAGCGCGGCCTTGGCGCGACGAGGCGGCTCGGGGATGTGGTCCTGGACCCGGGCCAGCGACGAAGGCGAAGGAACGACGGCCTGCGGTGGCGTTGACTTCGGGCGCGACCAGATCGAGGAAAACCCGGCGGCGGCGCTGGTTTGGATCGAAGGATCCTTTGGTGGATCCAGATGAACAGTGCGATTGGATCTGAGATAAAAAGGAAAAAAAAAAGAAAGTGGAGAAGGGGAAGAAGAAGGGGATGCCCAAATAGACTAGGGGGGTCTATAAGTAGCAGTTTTAGACTAGGGGTTGGAGACTAGGGGTGTTTAGGAGCCCTCCGATCGTGATCCAACGGATCCGATCGCGGGGATTGATTTAAAAGGCCTAGACGGAGATAAAAGAAAGCAGTAGGGGTATTTCCGGGACACGAAGTGAAGGCACATCGGACCCACACGGACAACGGAGGGAAAAGTCAACGGAGTCCAAACGAGACGAGATTTGAGAGGCGGGTTGCACACAACAAAACAACAACACACACAACAACCTCGCGGCACACCGGTAACGAAAAATGCCCGAACAACAAAGTAGGCCTACGGGACGTCACGGACACGTGAGGGAGCTCCGGAACGCGAAACGGACAACGGGAAGAAACACGACGAACCGGAAGCAGCCCACAACACAAATGCAATGCAATGCACATGTCTACATGATATGAATGAATGCCACACACTCACACAACAAAACGACGAAAGCCCGAAAGACAAAGAACCCGAAAAGAAAATAGATGAAGCCGGAGATTTATTATAAGCCCAAAAGGGAAAGTATTACATCCGGGGCATTACACAGGAGGCTCCTGGGGGCAGTAGCTGCTACCAACTTAGGCCAAAAGCCTAAGCTTGGGGAAGTACGTGCGCTTCTCACTTTTCCATTGTATTATCCGTTTTATTCACTTTGATCTTTTCGAAGTTTTTACCCGTTCTTCTTTATTCCTCTATTTGCAAAAACAACAAAAATATTTTCTCTTTCTTTTACTTTTATTCAACCTTTGAAAAACCCAAAAAGATTTCCTTTCTCTCTTTAGTTTGCTTTGTTTTCAGAGATCAGCTCGAGTCCGTGATGGCATTTGATTATATTTCCTACGTTCGATCGTGCAAGTGACAAGCAGTAATGGCGAAGATCGACTGAAAGGAAGCAACAAGGAAGACGGGTATGAACTCTTATTGTTTCTACTTTTGTACATATGCCTGTACTTATGATCTAGAGACCAGCTTGTATCGACATAGTGCTATGTTTACAATGCTCTTCCAGTGGTTCATGCTTTCCTTGTGGCTAGTCTCGAATAACTAGAGTATATAATGTGTTATTGAAATGATCTACATGCATTGCAATGTTCCTAGTCTGGCATACTATGGTGGTATTTCCCTTTAGAGAATTTTTGGATTGACTTGGCACATGCTTACACATGTTTAAGACTAAACAGTCTACTTTGCCTTGATGATCTTTGAGTTTTAGAATAGTTATATCACTTTCATGCCCGATTCAATGTTGCTTTGTCGCTCTGCATGATTATGACCGTTATTGCTCTCTAGTTGGTCGCTTCCCAGTCTTTTGCTAAACCTCCACCCGTACTAAGCGGAATGACTGCTTGTGCATCCAAAACTTTTAAACCTATTATACCATATGAGTCCACTATACCTTCCTATATATGGTATTAACCAGCCATTCCTAACAAAGACATTCATGTACCATCTCGAAATTAATCAAAAGCATTTCCCTTTTTGTGCCTATGTTTTAGCTCATGAGGAAGTAGTAGTTAATTCATGATCTCTTTAAGTTGGACAAGTTTCACCCCTGGATTGCATGCATAATGTGCGAACCCCTAATATGAAAAGGAACTGGCATTGAGTGCGCCCGGCTCAAAAAGATAATATAACAAACGAACCCTCCTTCACGCTTTGTTCATGTGAAATCAGAAAACTTTGGCAGTGATAAACAAAGGAGATTAAGAGGATGTGATCGTCCTCATGCGGGAGCCGTTCCTCGAGACTTGTCTAGCTTAAAAAGTGATTGAATTATCTGCTAGCATTCGTTGACGAAATATGCACCTCTCAAAAACACATTTACTTCTGTTTTTAAAACCAAGAGCTCTGGTACATGTTTAGTTTTTGTTTCCGATCACGGGTTTTCAACTTTGCCAATAAAAGCCACGGTTCGAGAGTCTCATCTTCTTTCTTCAAGCACTGACTAGGAGAGCATAATTGTCATTCTGAGTGTAATGTGCATTGTCCCAAAGTATTATATTGTCTTCTGCATACTTGTGATATGATTTATTCTTGAATTCTTTGTTCTAGTCTCCTTTAAAACTCTGGAGGAGTCTCTGCATTTATGTTTTGCTTCACTCATGGAGGCTAGCGAGATACCACCTTAATATGCTCAAGCTATGTGCAATGTGATCTTGTCTTGATTTTCAGTAATATATTGTTTACTCTTAATTATTTGTGACTGGTCACTTGAAAGAAGGATTGCTCCTTGCATTGTTCTCATAAGTATTGTTTTAATACTTGCTGAACTCTTTTCGTAGTACATGCTTATATACATCTAATGAAGCAAAAGAGTTTGTCAAAGTTTTCTTTGTCGCGTCCAGTTCGTTGAACTGAATTGCTTGAGGACAAGCAATATGCTAAGCTTGGAGGAGTTGATACGTCTCAAACGTATCTACTTTTCCAAACACTTTTGATATTGTTTTGACCTCATTCTTGCATGATTTGGACTAAACTAACCCAGACTGATGTTGTTTTCAGCAGAGCTGCCTGTATGTTTTATTTGTGTGCAGGAAAACAGATTTTTAACTATCTCAGAAAAATCCACGAAAAATCACGAAAAATCCACACACCTGAAGAAACCAAATACTAGAAGTGGGGCCAGAGGGGGGCCAGGGGGTGCCCAGGCGCCCCGTGGGCGCGCCCCCCCCTGGGTCGCGCCGGGGGGGCGCCTGGGTGGGGTCCACACCGCCTGGTGCCCTACTTTAGCCCGTATTTTTTCTCGCGATGCAAAAACCCCAGATCGGAAGTCCTTTCGCTGTTTTTCGTCGCGGAGCCGCCGCCACCCTCTGTTCTTCTTCGGGAGGGCTAATCTGGAGGCTGATTTGGCCTCCGGAGAGGGGAGATCGTCGCCATCGTCATCATCATCACCACTTCATCATCTCTCCATGACTTCCCCCTTCATGTGTGAGTAATTCCCTTGCTGTAGGCGAAGGGGATGGTAGGGATTGGATGAGTTAGATCATGTAATAGTTCGTCAGATTGTTGGGGGCATGTTGCCTATCATCTAGTATGGTGTTTATCATCTTTGCTACAACTTGTTATTCTTAATGCTTGACACTTAGGGCCCGAGTGCCATGATTTCATATCTGAACCATATGTGTTTGCATGAATATATTTGTGTTCTTGATCCTATCTATGAGTTGTATGCACCAGTTACGGTTCGGAACCGGCGATCCCAAAGGTGACAGCTTGGGACACCAAAGGGGATGGTCCGTAGTTTGAGGATTACATGTATCCATTGAGTTCATTGCTTTGTTCCGGTGCTCTTTGACAGGAGCACCTTAATATCCATTAGTTCATTTTGGCCCCTTTCGTAGCGGGATGGTAGGACAAAAGATGTTGTGCAAGTTCTTATTGCAAGCACGTACAACTACCCATGGGATACATGCCTAATGTTTGATATTTGCCTAGATGATCATTAACTTTCCGTGTGTCGTGCCCCGAGTTAGAAACTATCTCATCCATGCAACGCCCAACCATCCATCTCCCTAGCCTACAGTATTTTAAACCTTGCTTGTCATTAGTTGCTGCTTTTGCCATTTACTACTGCTATTTACTTTTGCTGTTTACTTTTACTATTACTATCATCACTATCATATCACTGTCACCACTTATCTTTTGTTGCAAGTTAGTATATTACAGGTGCGGTTGAATTGAGAACTCAACTGTTAAAGCTTATAAATACTCTTTGGCTCCCCGTGTGTCGAATCAATAAATTGGGTTATTCTTACCCGCGAAGACTATCTCGATCCCTTACGGTTGAGGGTTAGCAGAGACCAGCTTGTAGTGACATAGTGCTATGTTTACAATGCTCTTTCAGTGGTTCATGCTTTCCTTGTGGCTAGTCTCGAATAACTAGAGTATATAATGTGTTATTGAAATGATCTACATGCATTGCACTGTTCATAGTCTGGTATACTAAGGTGGTATTTCCCTTTAGAGAATTTTTAGATTGACTTGGCACATGCTTACACATGTTAAGACTAAAAAGTCTACTCTGCCTTGATGATCTTTGAGTTTCAGAATAGTTATATCACTTTCATGCCCGATTCAATGTTGCTTTGTCGCTCTGCATGATTATGACCGTTATTGCTCCCTAGTTGGTCGCTTCCCAGTCTTTTGCTAAACTTCCACCTGTACTAAGCGGACTGACTGCTTGTGCATCCAAAATCCTTAAAACCAGTTATGCCATATGAGTCCACTATACCTTCCTATACATGGTATTTACCTGCCATTCCTAACGAAGACTTTCGTGTACCATCTCGAAATTAATCAAAAGCATTTCTCTTTTTGTGCCTATGTTTTAGCTCATGAGGAAGTAGTAGTTAATTCATGATCTTTTTAAGTTGGACAAGTTTCACCCCTGGATTGCATGTCTAATGTGCAAACCCTTAATACGAGAAGGAACTATCATCGAGTGCGCCCGGCTCAAAAAGATAATATGACAAACAAACCCTCCTTCACGCTTTGTTCATGAGAAATCAGAAAACTTTGGCAGTGATAAACAAAGGAGATTAAGAGGATGTGATCGTCCTCATGCGGGAGCCGTTCCTCGAGACTTGTCCACTCAAAAAGTGATTGAGTTATCTACTAGCATTCGTTGACGAAATATGCACCTCTCAAAAACGCTTTTACCTCTGTTTCTAAAAACCAAGAGCACTGGTACATGTTTAGTTTTTGTTTCCGATCACGGGTTTTCAACTTTGCCAACAAAAGCCACGGTTCGAGAGTCTTCACCTTCTTTCTTCAAAGCACTAACTAGGAGAGCATAATTGTCATTCTGAGTGTAATGTGCATTGTCCCAAAGTATTGCATTGTCTTCTGCATACTTGTGATATGATTTATTCTGAAATTCTTAGTTCTAGTCTCCTTTAAAACTCTGGAGGAGTTTCTGCATTTATGTTTTGCTTCACTCATGGAGACTAGCGAGATACCACCCTAGTATGCTCAAGCTATGTGCAATGTAATCTTGTCTTGATTTTCAGTAGTATATTATTTACTTTTAAGTATTTGTGACTAGTCACTTGAAAGAAGGATTGCTCCTTGCATTGTCCTCATAGTACTGTTTTAATACTTGCTAGACTCTTTTCGTAGTACATGCTTATATACATCTAATGAAGCAAAAGAGTTTGTCAAAGTTTTCTTTGTCGCGACCAGTTCGTTGAACTGAATTGCTTGAGGACAAGCAATATGCTAAGCTTGGGGGAGTTGATACGTATCAAACGTATCTACTTTTCCAAACACTTTTGATATTGTTTTGACCTCATTCTTGCATGATTTGAACTAAACTAACCCAGACTGACGCTGTTTTCAGCAGAGCTGCCTGTATGGTTTTATTGTGTGCAGGAAAACGGATTTTTAGGTATCTCAGAAAAATCCACGAAAAATCACAGAAAATCCACGCACCCGAAGGAACCAGGGGCCAGAAGAGGGGCCAGAGGGGGGCCAGGGGATGCCCAGGCGCCCTGTGGGCGCGCACCCCCCCTGGGCCGCGCCGGGAGGTCGCCTGGGTGGGGCCCACACCCCCTGGTGCCCTACTTTGCCTCGTATTTTTACTCACGACGCGGAAACCCCAGATCAGAAGTTCTTTTGGCAGTTTTCCGTCGTGGAGTCGCCGCCACCCTCTGTTCTTCCTCGGGAGGGCTAATCTGGAGGCTGAATTGGCCTCCGGAGAGGGGAGATCGTCGCCATCGTCATCATCATCACCACTCCATCATCCCTCCATGACTTCTCCCTCCATGTGTGAGTAATTCCCCTGCTGTAGGCGAAGGGGATGGTAGGGATTGGATGAGTTAGATCATGTAATAGTTTGTCAGATCGTTGGGGGCATGTTGCCTATCATCTACTATGGTGTTTATCATCTTTGCTTCAACTTGTTATTCTTAATGCTTGACACTTAGGGCCCGAGTGCCATGATCTCATATCTGAACCATATGTGTTTGCATGAATATATTTGTGTTCGTGATCCTATCTATGAGTTGTTTGCACCTATTATGGTTCGGAACCGGCGATCCCAAAAGTGACAGCTTGGGACACCAAAGGGGATGGTCCGTAGTTTGAGGATTACATGTATCCATTGAGTTCATTGCTTTGTTCCGGTGCTCTTTGACAGGAGCACCTTAATCTCCATAAGTTCCTTTTGGCCCCGTTCGTAGCGGGATGGTAGGACAAAAGATGTTGTGCAAGTTCTTATTGCAAGCACGTACAACTACCTAAGGGATACATGCCTAATGTTTGATATTTGCCTAGATGATCATTACTTTTCCGTGTGTCGTGCCCCAAGTTAGAATCTATCTCATCCATGCAGCGCCCAACCATCCATCTCCCTAGCCTACAGTGTTTTAAACCCTGCTTGTCACTAGTTGCTACTTTTGCCATTTACCTTCACTATTTACTTTTGCTGTTTACTTTTACTATCACTATTATCACTATCATATCGTTGTTACCACTTATCTTTTGTTGCAAGTAAGTATATTTCAGGTGCGGTTGAATTGACAACTCAACTGTCAAAGCCTATAAATACTCTTTGGCTCCCCGTGTGTCGAATCAATAAATTGGGTTATTCTAACCCGCGAAGACTATCTCGATCCCTTACGGTTGAGGGTTATCAGGGAGGAGGGGAAGGAAGAGGTGCCTCGATGGCGCACCAGAGACGGGCGACGATGGAGGGCGATAGTGACGGCCGGGTTGTGCAGCTCAGGCGATGGCGGGGGCTGGTGGCGCAGGGCGGCGGCGGCGGGCGACGGTGACAGAGACGGCGATCAGAGATTGTGAGTGAGAGTGTGCAATGAGGGAGAGGGAAACGGGCATGACAGGCGGGGCCCATAGGATAAGGTGGTTTTAGCAGCAGCGCGGGATGCCAAAAACGCTACAGCTAAAATTTTAGTTTTAGCGCGTTTACAAGAAAAGTGCTACTGCTAAAATTTTAGTTGTACCGTGTTTACAGGAAAAGCGCTACTGCTATGGATAAGAATGTGAAAAAAATTAAAAATACATTGGTCATCAATGATCTTTTTGTGTAGAATCTGAATTGTCAGTAGGAATCCTCCCCGATTTAGGAACCGGCGAGGATTCCAGTTGTGGCCACAAATCCTACACATAGTCCAATGAAGACCAAGTGGTTGTGATAGTTTGAGAAGTAACATATTTAAGGTGGTAAACACCCTGTTCGCGGAGCGAGGTGGGACTAAACTTAGTTGCAATGAGTGGACTAAACTTAGCAGTAGCGTGGATTCGCAAAAAGAATTACTGCTAATTAAATAGCAGTAGCGCGTTTGCGGGAGGGGTGCTACTGCTATACCTAGTCTGGCAGCAAGGTCGTGGCAATTGTAGTAGTAGCTCTTTTTCTTGTAGACGCGCTACTGCTACGTTTCTATCAGTAGAGCCGTTTTTTGTCATGCGCTACTGCTAAATAGCAGTAGCGCGTTCTTTTAAACCGCGCTCCTGGTAAGATTCTGTGTATAAGGTTTTCCCTAGTAGTGCAAGGAGTTTGTAAGGGCAAGGAGTTCGCCTACTTTGTGAAGATCTACCTGAGTGAGGCATGTCCTTCGTTGGCGATGGCCATGGTGGGATAGACAAGGTTGCTTCTTCGTGGAACCTTCATGGTGGAGCCCTCTATGGACTCGCATTGCCGTTACCTTCGTCGGTTGAAGTCTCCATCAACATGGACATACCATAGCACCACCTATCGGAACCACACCAAAAATCATTGTGTATCCATTGCGTTTGCACTCTCCAAACCCCTCCCTTTACCTTCATATGCAATGTGTTACTTTCTGCTGCTACACTCTTAGAATTGCATGTGTAGGTTGGTTACTTGACTTGTTCTAATTGCTAAAATCTACCAACACTTAAAATTGGAAAAGGCTAGATTTTTATTTGGTCAAGTAGTATAATACCCCCCCTCTAGACCTACTTTCGATCCTACAGTAGGTATCAGAGCTTTTGTCTCCATTTACCTTGATTTCCATAGATTTGGTGATCATTGCCTTGGTTTCAAAATCTAGGAGAGTATGTTGTCTAGCTAGGGAAGTTACCACCGTAGAGGTCCTTACTTTGATGGTACTAATTATCTTCAATGATTGTGCCTTGAAGAATTCAACAAAATCAGCCGTCTTGAGAATGCGAAGGAAATTTTGGATTCTTTGGTTGATATTTACGAAGGTACCGAGTCCGTCAAGGAATCCAAGTTGGATTTGCTTGAAAGTTAACTTGACAAGTTCAAGATGAAGGATGGTGAAGGAGTCGATGAGATGTACTCTAGGCTTTCTCTCATCACAAATGAGATTTTCGGCTTAGGAAGCGAAGAGACGACCGACACATTCATCATTAATAAAATCCTAAGAGCCTTGGATGGAGAGTATGATACCGTGTGCACCTTAATCCAAATGATGCCCAATTACAAAGATCTCAAGCCAACAGAAGTCATTGGTAGAATTGTTGCTCATGAGATGTCACTCAAGGATAACGAAGAGCTTCACAACAAGTCTAGTGGCGTTTACGAAGTCATTGGTAGAATTGTTGCTCATGCGACGCTCCTACCACATCAAGTGAGAAACAAGTCTTGAATGAAGAATTGTGCTTAATGGTGAAAAAATTCAACAAATTCTACAAGAATAGAAGCAAAGAAAGAAGTTCCAAGTCAAGGTCCTACAATGACAAAAGACCTTCTAGTCGTGATCGCAATTGCTACAATTGTGGAAGACCCGGACACTACTCAAATGACTGTACGGCTCCATGCAAGAGAAGAGAAGATTCACCCAAAAGGAGAAGTAAAAGAGATGAATCACCACCAAGAGAGAGAAGGAGTAGAGATGATCGTTACGAACGAAGACCCTCTCGTAGAAGGAATGATTTGGAAATGAAGGACAAATCATCAAGGAGCTACACAAGATGAAGACATCAATCTCACGTTGGTGAATGGGTATCCGGTTCCGACTACGACAACTACTCTGAGAGAAGTTATCACTCCGACTCCGAAGATAGTCAAGATGAAGGTGTTGCCGGAATTGCTCTTGTGTAATCCAACTCCTACGATATATTTGATTCACTTAATGAAGGAATTGGAATATGCTTCATGGCTAAAGGCCCCAAGGTATCACACACCGAGTATCTTGATTTCAATAGTGATGAAGAATATTTGCTAGTAGATGATGATTTACTTGTTGGCAACACTAGTGATGAGAAGTATGATGAAAACTATGATGAAATTGCTATTAATCATGTTAATCAAGATGAAACAAATGATAATGATAATAAGGAGATTGAATGTTTAACTAGAGAATTAAATGCTCTTAAGTTAGCTCACGAAACTACCTTAGAGGATCATTGAGAGCTTTTAAAAACTCATGAGAAGCTACGCTTTGAGAAGCTCAACTTAGAGCAAGAACATGGGTTCTTAAAGGCAATCAATGATGATGTTCGAAAGAAAAGTTTGCTAGCCTCAAGGCCGCGGCTGCGCTGGGGGTGAAGCGCCTTACTATCAAGGGCGATTTCCAGCTGCTCGTCAACTTCTCCAACAAGGCGTACACACCAAAGGACGAGCACATGGGGGCCTACCTCGAGAAGGTACGCAAAATCGAGAAATGATTCCTAGGTTTGGAACTGCAGCACATGCCGCGAGGCACAAACAAGGAGGCAGATGGCATTGCCAAAAGAGCGTCTCAGCGATTTCCCCAAGAGCCTTGCGTCTTTGAAAAGTGGACTTTTAAGTCATCAGCATCCCCTCCAAGCGTCGAGCCGACGTCGCCTCAGGAGGAACTTCCTTTAGCACCAACCTCAGGCGCCCCGTCCTGTGGCCCGACCTCCGGAGCCTGCTTACTTCTCACACTAGAACCTCAGGAGGGGTGCTGGACTGAGGAGTTCATGGCGTACCTACTCTAGGGAACCTTGCCGGAGAATGAACGCAGAGCGTGTGGCCCGACAGGCCACTATATACTACATTAAGGATGGTGAGCTCTATCGGAGAAGGCCGAACAATGTCTCTCTGCGGTGCATTTCCAAGAAGCAGGGGAGCGAGCTGCTCGCTGACATACACGATAGAGACTACGAGCATCACTCACTAGTAGAAAAAGGGCCATTTGTCCCGGTTTGTAAGGGCCATTTGTCCCGGTTGGGGAACCAGGACTAAACGGTCGATACAAATGCCCTAGACCATTAGTCCCGGTTCTCACGCCAACCGGGACAGATGGGGTTCCACGTGGCCACTGCGGCTTGCCCAGGCAGGGGGGCCTTTTGTCCCGGTAGGTAGAACCAACCGCGACAAATAAGCTTCCACGCGTCAGCAGTTCAGTGGCTCGGGTTTTTATTTTTTTCTGAAAGGGGGGAGGGGGTTTGGGGGTTTTGTAGGGTTAATTTAGGGGTTTCATATATTGTGTTAGCCCGCTAATAGAGAGAAGTGTCCTCTCTTATCTCCGTGCTTGGTCAACGCTATGTACTATATATATACGTATAGATCGGAGGACTCGACACGCTAGCTAGTAAGCAAATGAAGGAAACCACTAAGTATAGAAGATCGACCTCTCTCCTTCTCCGAGAGAGATAGGTCGAACAACAAGTTTTCGTATATCTATCCGACGCTACTGGCTACATACATACAATATAAGATCTCTTACTACAATTCCCTAACATCTTAACTCAATTTCCAGATGGTATTCTCCGGCTTTATTGATGACGTGATCAAGAAAGAATCCCGCCAATTCCTCTTGAATTGCCCGTATGCGATCTTGTGGTAGGAGTTCATCCCGCATTTGCCACATCTAATTTGAACAAGGGGGGTCAATACATATATATATGAATTAAACTCAACAAAAATGATGGTAATAAAATAAAATTGTGAATATTTTTGCTTACGCACATCAAATTGTCTTTTAGAGTAGCCCCGCCCATTCTTGGTCGTTGCGTTGTTGATGAACTCGCAGACGTAGTATCCGTAGTAATTATTCCCGGGTTCCTGCCACAAGCACCTTACAAGAAATAGAGGTCAATCAAACGGATAATGAAGCATTATAAATGGCATTGATGAAAGTATAGCTAGAGTCAACGGGAGATGCCCGGAACTAGCTAGCTAGTAGTACTTACTTTTAGGTAAATCCATCGCAGTTCCCGCGGCAGTGCCGGAACTTTTTTGGCGAATTCTTTCCAAACCTTGCGAGACAAAGAAAACAATTACTTTATATCGTGAAATGAACAAAGTTGCCGATATGGTACGGTAATGATTGATTGAACTTACTTGTTGAGCATTTTAGACATGTCCGCAAAGGTCTCGGGATCTTTTCGTCTCGAGTCTAAGACGGTTACTAGTCCCTCCTCAAGCTTAATCTCTAGGAGAATATAGTGGAACCTGCGCACGCATGCATACAACTCATCAATTACATTAATTACTATAACCTTGAGTAATATTAAATTAAGGGAAACCGAATATGCACAAGACAGTAACACTCACTGGAAGTTGTAAGGAAAGAGTATTTTATCTTTGTTTTGATTTACTATCAACGATTATAGAAAGTTGGCCTCGGCTTCTTTGGCATGAAATTGAACCTGATATTCATCTATGAGATTTGTGTTAATGAAGCCAATATCATAGATATCAGCATTTCTACATTCGACGATCTTCAACCTGCATAATATAGTGAGGATAATTATATATACTTACAATGAATATACTTGCAATATGAAGAGCTGAACTATATATAGACTTAATTAATGACAAAACTAGTACTTACAGATAGTAGCAAGTGATCGTTGGTTTATCGAGGGCCTTCTGATTGAAAAAGTTGAAGAACTCCTCAAATGTAATAGACAACATTTCAAATCCAACGAGGTCATGCTCCTCTTTAACTTTCAGCATCGAAGTATCCTGGCGACCAGAGTCTCTGTAGGTTTCCATGCACCAGTCATGCAATCTTCGCATCATCGTGGTTAGAGTTCTGGCATCTTTGGCGAGAGGCTTCCCGTACCGGTATTTGTGATCGTCCACCTCTAACACATCAAGAACTACATCGTCGGTCAGGTTATCTCCAAGATTGGTACCTGGCGCCATCCCCGGATGATGAGGGACGATGTCGCTAGGCACCTTTAGCGGGGGGCACGATTGGTTCTCTTGTTCGCCGAGCTGGGGAATTTGTTTCCCACTTTTTTTCAGTGCTAACCTGTGATCACTGCAAGTACTTCCTGACCATGATGCTTCGACATATGACTTTTGAATAATGCGCTCATAATTGGTTTTCGGCGTAGACGGTGGTGGTTTCTTCAGGGCATCAATAGTGCGCTTCGCTCTTGCCGGATCTATCTTCTGCTTTGGAGGTAGAGGTTTCTTTCCAAAAAAGCCCTTCACTTCGGCTTTACAGATCTTCGCGTTCTCCTTGTCGGTCCTCTCGTATGGTAACTTCTCTAAGGTTCTGAGAGATGGGCCATCTCTGTATTGCCTCCTGCCTCTAGTTGTACTAATAGACACCTGAGCAGTCCCAGCGGCTTCCTTCTTTTGTTGCTTACGAGGCGGAGGAGGAGGCGGGGTGCTACCACGCGCCGAAGCAGCCGGAGCGTCGGTAGCTCTCTTCACGCCTTGCTGACGAGGCGGAGGAGGAGGCGGGCTGCTCGGACGCGCCGGCGCAGGCGGAGAAGGAGGCGGGCTGCTTGGACGCGCCGGTGCAGGCGGAGAAGGAGGCGGAGTGCCGCCACGCACCTGATCAACCGGAGAAGGAGGCGGAGTGCGCTGATCCCTTGCCGGAGGAGGAGGCGGAGGAGGAGGCGGAGTGCGCTGACTTGCCGGAGGCGTCCTGTTCACAAGGTTGATGAGGTCGTTCCGCTGATAACCCTCAACCGTAAGGGATCGAGATAGTCTTCGCGGGTAAGAATAACCCAATTTATTGATTCGACACACGGGGAGCCAAAGAGTATTTATAAGCTTTGACAGTTGAGTTGTCAATTCAACCGCACCTGAAATATACTTACTTGCAACAAAAGATAAGTGGTAACAGTGATATGATAGTGATAATAGTGATAATAAAAGTAAACAGCAAAAGTAAATAGTGAAGGTAAATGGCAAAAGTAGCAACTAGTGACAAGCAGGGTTTAAAACACTGTAGGCTAGGGAGATGGATGGTTGGGCGCTGCATGGATGAGATAGATTCTAACTTGGGGCACGGCACACGGAAAAGTAATGATCATCTAGGCAAATATCAAACATTAGGCATGTATCCCGTAGGTAGTTGTATGTGCTTGCAATAAGAACTTGCACAACATCTTTTGTCCTACCAACCCGCTACGAACGGGGCCAAAAGGAACTTATGGAGATTAAGGTGCTCCTGTGTAAGCATGTGCCAAGTCAATCCAAAAATTCTCTAAAGGGAAATACCACCTTAGTATACCAGACTATGAATAGTGCAATGCATGTAGATCATTTCAATAACACATTATATACTCTAGTTATTCGAGACTAGCCACAAGGAAAGCATGAACCACTGAAAGAGCATTGTAAACATAGCACTATGTCGCTACAAGCTGGTCTCTAGATCATAAGTACATGCATATGTACAAAAGTAGAAACAAAAAGAGTTCATACCGGTCTTCCTTGTTGCTTCCCTTCAGTCGATCTTCGTCATTACTGCTTGTCGCTTGCACGATCGAACATAGGAAATATAATTAAATGCCATCACGGACTCGAGTTGAACTCTGAAAACAAAGCAAACTAAAGAGAGAAAGGAAATCTTTTTGGATTTTTCAAAGGTTGAAGAAAAGCAAAAGAAAGAGAAAATCTTTTTGTTGTTTTTGCAAAGAGAGAAATAAAGAAGAACGGGCAAAAACTTCGAAAAGATCAAAGTGAATAATATGGATAATACAATGGAAAAGTAAGAGGGGCACGTACTCCCTCAAGCTTAGGCTTTTGGCCTAAGTTGGTAGCAGCTACTGCCCCCAGGAGCCTCCTGCTCCGGGGGTTTGGTGGTGAGTCCAAGGGTCGTAGAAGGATGCTGGCGCGTACACCAAACTCCTCGGAGTCTCCCACGAGGAAGGTTCCGAGCGCCAAACAGAGGAAGAACCTTTACCAAACTCGGTGGCGGTCTCTTCCTGAAAATGTGGTAACTCACCGTGCTTCTCCTCGTCGGGCACAACCCCCTCCATGGGGTTATGAAACTGATGCTGGACCATGAACTCATCGAACTGGACAACATCAAAGGACCATCCGTTCCTGCGAGAAAAATCAAACAAAAGAGGTGCAGGTAGACGGATCTCTCGTTCCGCGGTAATTCCGAAACGCAAGATATAAACAAGATTATCAAGCTCAGAACCCATGGTGACAAACTTATGCCTTTTCATAGCAGCAAGATCAAAGCTTAAATAAGTAAAAGTATTATCATTAGGGTGTGGGGTGCCTCCAAGATGTTCTAAGATAAGTGTGGCATAAACGCCACCATATAAGTCCCCCTTGTTACCGTTCATAGCAAGGCGTCGAGCAATTAAGGCACCTAGATTATAATCAGACCTCCCTGAGAGGGCTGCTGCCAGGATAGCAATATCCGGAGCAGAAATGCTGCTCGTGTTGTTACGAGCTAACACCCCTCTGGCAATATAATATGCAAAATACCTGAGGTGAGGAAATAAGATGCTGGAGATCTTCGACCGATGAATATCCCTCGGACCCATGCTGCAGAGAGAGTTGATGACGGTTTTCAGCTCAGAGGGCTGAGTGGCCATCCTAGCCGTCCTCCCAACGTTCGGCACACCTATTATTTCACAAAAATTTCCCAAAGTCATGGTGATAAGATCATTGTAAATTTTAAACTCAATAGCACCTGAATCAGGATTATATCTAAAACTCTTAATGAAACTGGAGGTGAGTTTTTGATACTGGGTAACACGGCTCGTGACGAGTCGTTTCAAACCTGCATTAGCACAACGATTATAAAACTCATCCTTGATTCCCGCAGCTTCGAGGAATTCATCACATGGAAATGTCATCGCACGTGCTGGACTTGTGTCTTCCAACAACTCCAAGGGCACATGATCTTCATTATAGCTCACCCTAGCAGTCGATGGTGAAGCTGCGGCTCTAGTAACTCGATCGGAGTGTGCGGGCCTCCTCTTCTCAAGCCACCCTTTTGCCCTTCCTAACAAACTCATTTCTGAATTTTTTTTGCAATTTACAAAAATTAGGATTAAAACAAGATGAGTTAAGGCAGACTACTCAACTCACTTGCCCAAGGCATAAACTTGCATCAAAACTTGGAAAATAACTTTCTACACATGCATGCAAGCTCATCTCTACAGCACCAAGAACTACTAAATACTCACAAATGAGGCCACCAATCAAAAATCTAATTGGAGGGGTGGAGGAGTCACATACCAGGGAGTATTTGCTCAAAATTTCAGCTCAAATGAGGGGTTGTAGAGAGAGATCGAAGAATCGCCTCCAAGAACAGCAAGAACACAAGAACAAGTGCAGAACTCGCGTTTTTGGAGAAAGAGAGAGAGAGAGGAAGAAGACATACCTGGAGGGGGGTCCTGTGGGCCCCAGGCGCCCTGTGGGCGCGGCCAGGGGCTGGGCCGCGCCAGCTTGCCGCCTGGGCCACTGGTGGGTCCCCCTGGCTGGCCCCAGGACTTTCTGGGTCTCCCCCGACGTGGAAATTTTTATTTAAATTTTTCTGGAATTTTTCTGAAAACTTCACTGTTGAAAATTTTTCGAAGTTCAAAAAGCTGCGGAACTCTCTGAAAACTTGAAGTAGTGAGTAGTATTGTGAAGCTTCAAAACATAAATACTTGGTACAGCAAGTAGGACAAAAACTAAAATCAAATGAAAACATAACAAGCTCAACTTTTTATCTATATAAAACATGTTTACTAGTAAGATTGATCAAGTCTTACCAATAAACAGGCGATATATAGAGCAAAAAGTCTCACCTCCAACGAAGTAGTTACTAAACCTTTAATTTGATGGACATTGTCCCCACCATGATAGTTTTATATTTGTGAGGCACATGTAGTGGACAGTCCCATTGTCCAATTTTCACGGTCTCGATATTCTCTATAGAGTTGAGGGCATGCCTCCTGTCGATCTTCTTCGGAAAATATACCGTGTGTTCTTTATCATTCACATGGAAGGTAACGTTCCCTTTATTGCAACCAATAATAGCACCTGCGGTGTTAAGGAAAGGTATACCAAGAATAATGGACATGCTCCCATCCTCGGGCATGTCAAGCACAACAAAATCAGTAAGAATTAAACAATTAGCAACCTCTACGGGAACATCCTCACAAATACCTATCGGAACAGCGGTTGACTTGTCAGCCATCTGAAGGGAGATATCTGTAGGAATTATTTTCTCTAAACAAAGCCTCTCATAAAGAGAGAGAGGCATAACACTCACTCCTACTCCAAGATCACATAAAGCAGTTTTGACATAATTATTCATTATGGAGCAAGGAATAGTGGGTATACGTGGATCACCGAGCTTCTCAGGAATCTTGCCACTGAAAGAGTAGTTAGCAAGCATAGTAGATATTGCATCATTAGGAACTTTTCTTCTATTAGTGACAATATCTTTCATATATTTTGAATAAGGAATTAACTTAATAGCATCAATCAAAGGGATTTGAAGAAAAAGAGGTTTAATCCACTCACAAAACTTATTGTAATGCTCTTCTTCTTTAGATTTGATGGACTTACCTGGAAAGGGCATGGGTTTCTCTACCCATGGTTCTCTTTCTTTCCCATGTTTTCTTGCGATGAAGTCTTCTTTAGTGTACCTCTTATGTTTGTCAGGTGCTTCTTCCTCTCAAACTTCAGGCGGATCATTATTCTCACTATCCTTACCTTCAGGTTCAGCACCGTCTTCAGTCTCAGCATCGGATATAGATACACTGTTGGGATCAACAGCTGGCTCTTCATCTGCAATAGGATCGTTAGAATTGTCAGTCTCCTTATGTTTCATCTTTTTCTTTGGAGAGCCAACAATTTCTTCTTCCTGCATTTCAGAATCCTGCTCGATTCTCTTCGGATGTCCCTCTGGATAGAGAGGATCTTGAGTGCTAGTTCCTCCTCGGGTCTTAATCCTGAAAGCCTGCAAATTATCTTGTTTGGCATTGTTAGCAAGCAGATCTCTTTGCACATTAGAAATTTGGTCAAGCTGAGTTTGAACCATATGAAAATGCTTCACAAGACATTGAACATCATTAGCTGTTCTATCTAAAACATCAAGCAGTTTTTTGATAGCAAGAGAATTATCATGCAATTGACTTTGTATCCTCTCATTAAAATGGTTTTGTTTCATAATAAAATTATCAAACTCATCTAAACATTGATCAGGAGGCTTACCATGAGGGATGTCACTTGCGTTGAAATCTAAAAGAGAGTGTACCTCTACCATAGGAGGGTGAGTAGTAGGCTCACACAGCTTCTCAATAGGGGGTAGATTCTTCACGTCTTCAGCTTTAATACCTTTCTCTTTAATAGACTTCTTTGCTTCTCGCATATCTTCGGGGCTTAGAACAAATATGCCCCTCTTCTTTGGTGGCGGAGGTGGTTCAGGGACGGACCAATCTTCATGGTTTTTGGCAATCCTGCCCATCAAATCCTCCGCATCGTCCGATGTTCTTTTCCTGAAAACACAACCAGCACAACCGTCCAAATAGGACCTGGATTCATCCGTTAGACCAGCATAGAATATATCGATTAATTCATTCTTAGGAATTTCATGTCCTGGTCTAGCCCAAATCAGACCGCGGTACCTCCCCCAAGCTTTAGGGAGGGACTCATCCTGCAACTGTTTGAAGTTATAAATTCTTTGTAAAGCAGCATGTTGCATATGAGCAGGAAAGTACTTATCAACAAAAGAGTGAGCTAAGTCTTGAGGACTCTTAATGGAACTGCATGGGAGTGAATCATACCATGCTTTAGCACCTTCCTTCAAGGAGAAAGGAAGAAGCTTGGTGATATAAAAGTATTGTATCTTCTCATCTGTGGTAAACATGCCACCTAACTCACTGAGTTTAGTCAGGTGTGCAATAGCATCATCATTTTCTCTGCCATAAAATGGGTCAGCTTCAACCATAGGTATAAGTGAAAGATCAACAGAGAAATCATAATCAGGATCATCAATGCATATAGGAGATGTAGCAAATTCAGGATCAGGAACGGTTTTGTTCTTCAAAGAGTGTTTTTCAAATAGTTTCTTAATAACTTCAGGGTCAGAGCCAGAAAACTCTGTCAGTTCCCTGCATAAATCTTCATCAAGCATATAGTAATCATCATCAAGGAGCCTCTCTTTGAGTTTACTCAAATCAGGATAATCATAAGTTTCACCTATAGGGTAGCGAGTAACAGGAAGTTCAATTCCAGACTTTTTAGCAGCAGCAGCAATTTGTTTCTCAAGAGCATAACCAAGCGAACTAATATCATCAAAAGTAGTAGAGGCATCATCAAGAGTATCTGACATCGTAACAGATTCAGTAGGAGCATCATGTGGTGGTGGTGAGGCAAACTTACTCATAACAGAAGGTGAATCAAGTGTAGCACTAGTGCTCAGAGCAGTACCTCTTCTTGTAGTGGATAGTAAGATCGGAACCTTGGGGTCTCCTTTCTCACCCATAGTGGATGAAGTGCAGCAGGTAGGATACCTCAAGTAGACTTGTAAATATTGCTATGCTCCCCGGCAACGGCGCCAGAAAACGGTACTTGATAACCCTCAACCGTAAGGGATCGAGATAGTCTTCGCGGGTAAGAATAACCCAATTTATTGATTCGACACACGGGGAGCCAAAGAGTATTTATAAGCTTTGACAGTTGAGTTGTCAATTCAACCGCACCTGAAATATACTTACTTGCGACAAAAGATAAGTAGTAACAGTGATATGATAGTGATAATAGTGATAGTAAAAGTAAATAGCAAAAGTAAATAGTGAAGGTAAATGGCAAAAGTAGCAACTAGTGACAAGCAGGGTTTAAAACACTGTAGGCTAGGGAGATGGATGGTTGGGTGCTGCATGGATGAGATAGATTCTAACTTGGGGCGCGGCACACGGAAAAGTAATGATCATCTAGGCAAATATCAAACATTAGGCATGTATCCCGTAGGTAGTTGTACGTGCTTGCAATAAGAACTTGCACAACATCTTTTGTCCTACCATCCCGCTACGAATGGGGCCAAAAGGAACTTATGGAGATTAAGGTGCTCCTGTCGAAGAGCATCGGAACAAAGCAATGAACTCAATGGATACATGTAATCCTCAAACTACGGACCATCCCCTTTGGTGTCCCAAGCTGTCACTTTTGGGATCGCCGGTTCCGAACCGTAATAGGTGCAAACAACTCATAGATAGGATCACGAACACAAATATATTCATGCAAACACATATGGTTCAGATCTGAGATCATGGTACTCGGGCCCTAAGTGTCAAGCATTAAGAATAACAAGTTGAATCAAAGATGATAAACACCATAGTAGATGATAGGCAACATGCCCACAACGATCTGACAAACTATTACATGATCTAACTCATCCAATCCCTACCATCCCCTTCGCCTACAGCAGGGGAATTACTCACACATGGAGGGAGAAGTCATGGAGGGATGATGGAGTGGTGATGATGATGACGATGGCGACGATCTCCCCTCTCTGGAGGCCAATTCATCCTCCAGATTAGCCCTCCCGAGGAAGAACAGAGGGTGGCGGCGGCTCCGTGACGGAAAACTGCAAAAAGAACTTCTGATCTGGGGTTTCCGCGTCGTGAGTAAAAATACGAGGCAAAGTAGGGCACCAGGGGGTGTGGGCCCCACCCAGGCGACCCCCCGGCGCGGCCCCGGGGGGGCGCGCCCACAGGGCGCCTGGGCACCCCCTGGCCCCCCTCTGGCCCCTCTTCTGGCCCATGGTTCCTTCGGGTGCGTGGATTTTCTGTGATTTTTCGTGGATTTTTGTGAGATACCTAAAAATCCGTTTTCCTACACACAATAAAACCATACAGGCTGCTCTGCTGAAAACAGCGTCCGTCCGGGTTAGTTTAGTTCAAATCATGCAAGAATGAGGTCAAAACAATATCAAAAGTGTTTGGAAAAGTAGATACGTTTGAGACGTATCATTCGCCATAGGCATGAAGTCTTCAGAGAAGAACCCAGCCGAGTCGCCCCTTTACCGGTAGGGTGGTCAAGCTCGAGATCCTCAAACCCCTCCATTATTTGATCCACCATCACCCTAGCATATCCTTCTGGAATCAGACGGCAGTGAAAAGTTGCGCCGGGTTCAGAAGAAAAAATAGAGCCTACAGCCGCCTTGACTTTGAATTGCATCCTGCAATGTTGAGACTCCATGATAGCATCCACGGGGTAGCTACGAGGATCTATGAAGACAGGATCCTCAGGCAGCTCGGTGGAAGCCACGCTGCTTTTCCGCTGAGATGGCGGTGTAGCTTCGAGGGTAGCTTCGACAGGTTGCTTGCTGCAAGATACTTCTCTTTCGTCCTCTAGCGCTTTTACTCTTGCGTGCAGCGCCTGCAAAGTGGTATGATCCACTTTCTTCTTCCTTTCCCGGCATTTGTAACCGCCGGCATCGGGAAACTCGGCCTTCCACGAAAAGGGAGCCTGGCGTGCCTCGTGTCTGTCCAGGGTGCTCAGGATTCCCGAGGGCCATTGTGAGCTCGTCGTTCTCTCTGTCGGGAACGAACGTCTCTTGCTGCGCTGCTTCGATATATAATTGAAGGTTCTTGATGGGTATTGCAAGTTGCTCCTCCATCCAAACGCACTTCCCTGTTACAGGGTCCAAGGTTCCCCCAACTCCAAAGAACCAAGTCCATGAACGGTCTGGCCAGTGTAATGTCTGTGGTTCGACCCCTTTAGCAAGCAGGTCATTCTCGGCCTTGTTCCACAACGGCTGGGCTTTGAGGTAGCCACCTAACCCCGTGCGATGGTGATACAGCTTCTTCGCACCATTTATCTTGTTTCTCTCTGACATCTGCTTACTCTTTTCCGATTTCTTGTGGGCCACAAATGCGTCTAGTGATCTCTGATCTTCTCAAAACGGCCGGTAAATTCTGGAGTCTTGTTTTTTCGACAAACTTTGCACTCAGCTCATTCTTCCACCTCCTGAATAGTTGCCCCATCTTCTTAAGAGCGGTCGCCTTGACAAATTGCTCTATAACTAGTGGCTGCTTCTACAGATCCTCCTCTGGCGGTAGGGTGAAATTGGCCTTCAGCGTGGTCCAAAGATCATTTTTCTGCATATCGTTGACATAAGACACCTGAGGGTCTTTGTTCTTAGGCTTGTACCATAGGTGGATGCTGATCGGGATCATGTCCCTAACAACAACCCCGCACTGAGCAGTAAATGCGTCCTTGTCCTTGCTGGGTTTACTCGGTAGGACAGGGCGCCCGATTTCTTCGATGATGAACTTTTCATCCTGGCGCAACCTTTTCTTCGGGCCTCGTGTCTTTACCGAACTTTGGCTCGATCCGGAGGGGTAGAAAAGAAGAAAGAAGAGAGTTAATACGTGTACATATATACCAAAAAAATCAATGCATCATTTAGCTATAGTGTCAGCACATGATTAATTAATATATATATACCTGGCCGGACTCCGTTCGGTCACCGGAGCTGTCATCATCGTGTCCTTCTTCCACCGGTAATCGGTCACCGGAGCCATTATAATCATGTGTTTCCTCCTCCATTGGATCACCGGAGCCAACATAATCATGTGTTATCTCCTCCATTGGATCACCGTAGCCTAATTCTTGATGGCTTCTCGCCCCTCGTTGGTTACCCCAAGTGGAAGGTTTGAGATGTAGCGTAGCGGTAGTTTTCCCTTGGCAAAGGTACCAAGGATCGAATCTCGTGAGACTCCGAGGGTCAACAAGAAGGTGTCAATAGCGCCAGAGACTTTTGCTTGACAGGACCTGCACACAGATACAAATAACTTTGCTCCCAACGAGTACAGAGAGGTTGTCAATCCCTCCGGCCTTGTCGTTTACAAAGGATCAAACGCAAGAGATAATAGTGATAGGTATGACTGCAACTAGTAAATAAGAACATGTAGTAAATAACGGGTCTGATCAATGATGGTAATATGGACCGGGGTCCCATGATGTTCACTAGTGATGTCTCTCTCCCAAAAGATGATAAAACAGCTAAGCGAGGTAAACGAATTACAGCTGGGCAATTGACAGGATTATGTGCGCAAACCAATGCTAACTATGCTGCAAAGAAAGGTAGAGGCTCAAAAGCATGGGCGGTACGCCAAGGCAAGTAGACCGAAATCCATCTGCATCTACTACTAATCATCCACCTTGAGATATCTATCCAGAACATCTCGCTGGTATTAAGTTGCGAGCCCCACCCATAGTGTAAACTCAAAGCAACAGACAACTGCATTAAAAGAACTTTGCGTAAAGTAAACAATCCTTGCACCCGCAAGTACAAGCACCGTTGTTCTCCCCCTTGTGGCAACAACACATCCCCTAGACTCATGTTTCTGTCACTCAAGCTAGTCATCGAGGGGCATGAACCCACAATCAAGCATAACGTTCCCTCTTGGAGTTACTACCTACTACTTGGCCAAAGCAATAAACAGCAACGGAGAACATGCAAGAATTACTCAAGAACATAGATATAAAAGAGGTGAATCAAATATATTACTCACACACAATCTGAACATAATCTCATAATCCATCGGATCCCAGCAAACTCATCATAGCAACAGCATAAAGATTACATATGTGCCTCGATCATGTAGGGCAGCTCACGAGGTCTAATCGGTGAAGAACAAAGATGGGAGGAGAACATCACATAGCTACTGGTCATGGACCCATGGTCCAAGGGGGACTACTCACAAATCATCCGGGAAGCGTCCATGGTGGTGGAGAAGCTCCCGGTGGTGGTTCTCCCCTCTGGCAGGGTGCTCCTGATCTTGGAAGCGCGGCGGCGGCGGAACAGAGATGAGATCGCGAAAAAGGGTTCCGTCCTCGAGGGTTTCGGGACGCGGTGTAAATATATGCCAAAGGGGGTCATCAGAGGAGGTAAGGGGGGCCCAGGCGCCCCCCCCCCCCGGCGCGGCCAGGAGGGGGGCCGCGTGGGCAGGCCGCCTGGGCTGCCCCCGGCTCCCCTCTGGCCCCACTTCTGCCGCGTGGAAACTTCCGGAACGCTGATTTTTTATATATTTTCCCCGGAATTTTTCTGGCAATTTACGTAATGGGAAAACCTGAAATACAAAAACAGCAGAAAACAGAAACTGGCACTGGGGTGCACTGAGTTAATAGGTTAGTCCAAATATGATCAAAAGTGTATGGAAGTGCATAAATATCATAGCAATATCACACAAAAGAGGCATGGAGCAAGCATAAATTATAGATACGTTTTGGACATATGGAGGCACATATGTAATCCTTATGCTTCATTATGTTCGTAAGTAATTCTTGCATGTTCTCCGATGTTATTTATTGCTTTGGCCAAGTAATAGGTAGTGACTCCAAGAGGGAACGTTATGCTTGATTGTCGGTTCATGCCCCTCGATGACTAGTTTGAGTGACAGAAACATGAGTCTAGGGGATGTGTTGTTGCCACAAGGGGGAAAACAACGGTGCTTGTGCCCGCGGGTGCAAGGATTGTTTACTTTACGCAAAGTTCTTTTAATGCAGTTGTATGTTGCATTGAGTTTACACTATGGGTGGGACTCGCAACTTAATACCAGCGAGATGTTCTGGATAGATATCTCAAGGTGGATGATTAGTAGTAGATGTTGATGGATTTCGGTCTACTTACTTTGCCGTACCGCCCATGCTTTGAACCTCAACCTTTCTTGCATTGTAGTCAGCATTGGTTTGCGCACATGGTCCTGTCAATTGCCCAGCTGTAATTCGTTTACCTCACATAGCTGTTTTATCGTCTTTTGGGAGAGAGACATCACTAGTGAACATCATGAGACTCCAATCCATATTACCATCACTGATCACATCCGCTATTTACTTTTCGCTATTATTTACTATTGCAATTATATCTATCACTACTATCACTTGCGTTTAATCCTTTGTGAACTACAAGGCCGGAGGGATTGACAACCTCTCTGTACTCGTTGGGAGCAAAGTTATTTGTATCTGTGTGCAGGTCCACGTTGATTGCTAATATCTGGCACCGTAGCAGTTGACACCTTCTTGTTGAACCTAGGAGTCTCTGGGGATTCGATCCTTGGTATCTTTGCCAAGGGAAAAACTTCCGCAACACTACATCTCACACCTTCCACTTGGGGTAACCAACGAGGGGCGAGAAGCCTAGCAAGAGTTTTTCTGGCGCCGTTGCCGGGGACTCCACTCTTCAAGATAGGGGAGTTGCATGCTATCTTTTACATTTTCTTTTAGTCTTGTTAGTTTACCTTTCAGTTTTTGCTTTAGTATCTTTTATCGAAAATCACAAAAATAGTTATCTTGCTTGCTTGCATTTATGGGTTCCACCAAAAACACTAGATGGGAGGAGTACACCCCTTCTTCCATTATGCCAATCACCACTGTCGGGATCTACAAAAGTAATAAACCTTGTGATTATGTTAGTCTTGACGGAGGGTTATGCCCATGGCATGGTCTTCCCGGAAAAGAGTATGAGCCTCAGTTTAAAATTGCTCCTAAGCTTCCCCAAACTTGGGAAGACGTTCAAACTCTTATAATAGAGAGCGATTCAAACAAAGAGGATGACACTACAATTCTGCCCAATAATGATAAAATTGATTTTGATAATTGTAGTATTTCAGAAGTTGTCACCTTTCTGCAAGGAATGGCCAAAGATCCCCACACTAGCACGCTTAATCTTGCCTTCACAGAGCATGTCACTAATGCTCTCATCAAAGCTAGGGAGGAGAAACTTAGAGTAGAAGCCTCCATACCTAGAAAGCTAGAAGATGGTTGGGATCCTATGATTAAAATTAAGATAAACAACTTTTCTTGCTATGCTTTATGTGATATTATAGCTAGTACCTCCATTATGCCCAAAAGACTATATGATATGCTTAAATTGAAACCTTATGATTCTTGTTCTTTTGGTGTTCGTCTCGTTGATTCTTCCATAAAAAAACCTTTGGGGAGGATCGACGATGTTCTTATCGTTGTCAATGATAATTATGTTCCCGTTGATTTTACTATAATGGATATTGAATGTGATCCTTCTTGTCCAATTATTTTGGGACGTCCCTTTTTACGCACCGTTGGTGCTATCATTGACATGAAAGAGGGAAATATAAAATTTCAGTTTCCTCTCAAGAAAGGGATGGAACACATCCCTCGAAAGAAGATCAAGTTACATTTTGAGTCCGTTGTACGGGCTAGCTATTCTTTTACTCTTGATAAAACTTGATCTATATGCATTATGCCTAGCTTAAAGGCATAAAAGAAAGCGCTTTTGGGAGGCAGCCACATGAATAAATTTATTTTGCTTTTGTTGTGTCTTGATGTTGTTACTACAGTAGCATCATCATTGTATCTTTGCTTTTCAATTTTGTGCCAAGTGTAGCCTCTGATTGCTAGAAAGTTCAAAAGTTGTGAGGTGCTGTCCATGAAACAGATTCTGTCCATAAATAGAAAAATTCGTATAAAATAACCAGATCATCTTTTTGGTATGAATTTTTTCGACAGCGTGCTCTATATAATTGTCTTTCGTGCGTCTGTTCTGAGTTTTTTTATTAGAGTTGCAGAAGTGCCCCGACCAAATCAATTACTACCTGCTGTTCTGTTTTTCACAGATTCTGTCCTGTTTTGCCTTTCCTTCATTTTGCAAACCAAGAGCTTGCTTTTTCTTTGCAAAAACCTTTTGGCAATCTTGAGAAACAGTAGACCTTCAAGAATATCTTTATTTCCAGCAAGGTATATTTATTTTATTATGGGTACTAACCTCGTTAATCAGATTACGATGAGTTATGTATGAAGGCAGTTTTCAAGTGTGCGAGGGAAGATGATAAAAAGATTCAGGAGTGTCAAGCGCTCAAGCTTGGGGATGCCCCCATGCATCCCCAAGAAATATTCAAGGAGACTCAAGCGTCTAAGCTTGGGGATGCCCCCGTGCATCCCCTTCTCCATCAACATTATCAGTTCGTCTTTCGTTCCACTATATTTTAATCACTTCATGTGTTATGTGCTATGCTTGGAGCGTCTTGCTTTTAGTTTTCTTTAGTTTTTCATAACGAGTCGGAACTCAGCTTTCTTTATGCGGGAGAGAAACACGCTCCACTTCTACCTAGAACATAACATAGAATTTTCATGTCTATCCTTGCTGTGTGTGTTCTTTGTCTTTTAATAGCTACTATCATCTTCAGCTTTTAGCTTTCATGCTTATCTTTTCAAAGAGCTTTTGTTTAGTTGGTTGCTTGAACTCTCTTTAATTACCATGCTCACCTTATTAAGAGAGTTTGCTTCCGTTGCATTGGTTGATATGTCTATGATAAAGATGCTACATGCATGATGGCGCTTAGTAGTTCATGTTTTCTTATGGTTAGTCTCAAATAGCTGGAGGGTTTCCAATGTGTTATTGGAGTACCAACATGATTTGTTTGCCTATGATGTGGTATGGTTTAGTAATGTCTTCCTTCGAGAATTTATTTTGATTGACTTGGCGTATGCTCACGCATATTTAAGACTGTAAAGAAAGTCTATCAAGCCTTGATGATCTTTTGTTTCAGAGTAGCGATATAACTACCATGCCTGATTCAATGTTGCTTTGTCGCTCTGCATGATTATGACTGTCATTGCTCTCTTAGTTGGTCGCTCCCAGTCTTTTGCTAACCTTCGCCTGTACTAAGCGGACTGACTGCTTGTGCATCCACATCCTTTAATCCAGTTATGCCATATGAGTCCACCATACCTTCCTACATGGTATTTACCTGCCATTCCTAATGGAGACTTGCATGTGCCATCTCGAAATTATTCAAAGAAAATGCATTCTTATTTTGTGCCTCTGTTGTAAGTTCATGAGGAAGTAGTGGTTAATTCATGACCTTTTTAAGTTGGACAAGCTTCACCCCGGGATTGCATGTATAATGTGCAAACCCATAATACGAGAAGGAACTGGCACTGAGTGCGCCCGGCTCAAAAAGATAATATAACAAACAAACCCTCCTTCACGCTTTGTTCATGAGAAATCAGAAAACTTTGGCAGTGATAAACAAAGGAGATTAAGAGGATGTGATCGTCCTCATTTGGGAGCCGTTCCTCGAAACTTGTCCATCTCGAAAAGTGATTGAGTTGTCTGCTAGCATTCGTTGACGAAACATGCATGATCTAAAATAAATTATTACCTCTGTTTTAAAACCAAGAGCTCTGGTACATGTTTTGTCTTTGTTTCCGACTACGGGTTTTCAACCTTGCCAACAAAAGCCACGGTTCGAGAGTCTCCACCTTCTTTTAAAAGCACCAACTACTGAGAGCATGATTGTCATTCTGAGTGTAATGTGCATTGTCCCAAAATAGCATTGTCTTTTGCATGATTGTGATATCGTTTATTCTGAAATCATTGTATCTAGTCATCACTTAAACCTTGGAGGTGCCCCTGCATTTATGTTTTGCTTCACTAAAGGGGGCAAGCTAGATATCACTTTATCATATTTGCACATCATGTTCATTGCAAATCTATTTGATGTTTCAGTATCATATTGTAAAACTTTCAGTCCTTTGTGATTTTCTCATGAGGCAACTTAATTACTATAGATTCATTGTCTCAGTAAGCTTTTGTCATATGACTATGAAAAAGTTCTATATGGTTAATAGCATGTCACCACAGAAATTATTCTTGTTATCATTTACCTACTCGAGGACGAGCAGGAATTAAGCTTGGGGATGTTGATACGTCCAAAACGTATCTATAATTTCTGCTTGCTCCATGCCTCTTTTGGGTGATATTGCTATGATATTTATACACTTCCATACACTTTTGATCATATTTGGACTAACCTATTAACTCAGTGCACCCCAGTGCCAGTTTCTGTTTTCGGCTGTTTTTGTATTTCAGGTTTTCGCGTTACGAGAACTGCCAGGAAAAATCCAGAAAAATTATATAAAAAATCAGCGTTCCAGAAACTACCATGCGCCCGAAGGACAGCTGGGGGGGGGGCACCAGGGCTCCAGGCGCCCTGGCGGCGCCTCCCCCTGGGCCGCGTCGGGGGGCGCCTGGGCCCCCCGAGGCTCCTCCGATGCCCCCCTTTGGCATATATTTAAAGCGTCTCCCGAAACCCTCGAGGGAGGAACTCTTTTCGCGATCTCTTCTCTGTTCTGCCGCCGCCGCCGCTTCCAAGATTGGGAGCACCAGGAGAACTTTTCCCGGCACCCTGCCGGAGGGGAGGATCACCACCGGGAGCTTCTCCACCACCATGGACGCCTCCCGGATGAGTTGTGAGTAGTCTCCCTTGGACCATGAGTCCATGACCAGTAGCTATGTGATGTTCTCCTCCCGTTCTTGTGCTTCACTAATTAGTCCTCGTGAGCTGCCCTACATGATCGAGGCACATATGTAATCCTTATGCTGTTGTTATGATGAGTTTGCTGGTATCCGATGGATTATGAGATTATGTTCAGATTGTGCTTGAGTAATATATTTTATCTACCTATTTTATATTTATGTTCGTAAGTAATTCTTGCATGTTCTCCGTTGTTATTTATTGCTTTGGCCAAGTAATAGGTAGTGACTCCAAGAGGGAACGTTATGCTTGATTGTGGGTTCATGCCCCTCGATGACTAGTTTGAGTGACAGAAACATGAGTCTAGGGGATGTGGTGTTGCCACAAGGGGGAAAACAACGGTGCTTGTGCCCGCGGGTGCAAGGATTGTTTACTTTACGCAAAGTTCTTTTAATGCAGTTGTCTGTTGCATTGAGTTTACACTATGGGTGGGACTCGCAACTTAATACCAGCGAGATGTTCTGGATAGATATCTCAAGGTGGATGATTAGTAGTAGATATTGATGGATTTCGGTCTACTTACTTTGCCGTACCGCCCATGCTTTGAACCTCAACCTTTCTTGCATTGTAGTCAGCATTGGTTTGCGCACATGGTCCTGTCAATTGCCCAACTGTAATTCGTTTACCTCACATGGCTGTTTTATCGTCTTTTGGGAGAGAGACATCACTAGTGAACATCATGAGACTCCGGTCCATATTACCATCATTGATCACATCCGCTATTTACTTTTTGCTATTATTTACTATTGCAATTATATCTATCACTACTATCACTTGCGTTTAATCCTTTGTGAACTACAAGGCCGGAGGGAATGACAACCTCTCTGTACTCGTTGGGAGCAAAGTTATTTGTATCTGTGTGCAGGTCCACGTTGATTGCTAATATCTGGCGCCTTAGCAGTTGACACCTTCTTGTTGAACCTAGGAGTCTCTGGGGATTCGAATCTTGGTATCTTTGCCAAGGGAAAAACTTCCGCAACACTACATCTCACACCTTCCACTTGGGGTAACCAACGAGGGGCGAGAAGGCTAGCAGACCTTCATACTGCTTTGGAGGCATTCCGTCTTTTTCGTGCAAACGTTGCAGGTCCCTTCGTGCCACCGGTGTATCTTTTATCTTCCCATACACACCCAAGAAGCTTAGCAGGTTCACGCAATGGTTCTTCGTCACGTGCATCATGTCGATTGAAGAGCGGACCTCTAGGTCTTTCCAGTAGGGTAGGTCCCAAAATATAGATTTCTTCTTCCACATGGGTGCGCGTCCCTCAGTGTCATTCGGAACAGATAGTCCGTCGGGACCCTTTCCAAAGATTACATGTAAATCATTGACCATATCAAGTACGTGATCACCGGTACGCATGGCGGGCTTCTTCCGGTGATCTGCCTCGCCTTTGAAATGCTTGCCTTTCTTTCGACATTGATGGTTGGTCGGAAGAAATCGACGATGCCCCAGGTACACATTCTTCCTGCATCTGTCCAGGTATATACTTTGGGTGTCATCTAAACAGTGCGTGCATGCGTGGTATCCCTTGTTTGTTTGTCCTGAAAGGTTACTGAGAGCAGGCCAATCATTGATGGTTACAAACAGCAACACATGTAGGTCAAATTCCTCCTGGTTGGCCTCATCCCACGCACGTACACCTTGTCCATTCCACAGATGTAAAAGTTCTTCAACTAATGGCCTTAGGTACACATCAATGTCGTTGCCGGGTTGCTTAGGGCCTTGGATGAGTATTGGCATCATAATGAACTTCCGCTTCATGCACAGCCAAGGAGGAAGGTTATAGATACATAGAGTCACGAGCCAGGTGTTGTGATTGCTGCACTGCTCCCCTAAAGGATTAATGCCATCCGCGCTTAAACCAAACCATACGTTCCTTGCGTCACCTGCAAACTCCTCCTAGTATGTTCTCTCGATTTTTCTCCACTGTGACCCGTCAGCGGGTGCTCTCAACTTCCCGTCTTTTTTACGGTCCTCTGCGTGCCATCGCATCAACTTGGCATGCTCTTTGTTCCTGAACAGACGTTTCAACCGTGGTATTATAGGAGCATACCACATCACCTTGGCAGGAACCCTCTTCCTTGGGCGCTCACCGTCAACATCACCAGGATCATCTCGTCTAATCTTATACCGCAAGGCACCGCATACCAGACATGCGTTCAAATGCTCATACGCATCGCGGTACAGGATGTAGTCATTTGGGCATGCATGTATCTTATGCACCTCCAATCCTAGAGGGCATACGACCTTCTTTGCTGCGTACGTACTGTCGGGCAATTCGTTATCCTTTGGAAGGTTCTTCTTCAATATTTTGAGTAGTTTCTCAAATCCTTTGTCAGGCACACCATTCTCTGCCTTCCACTGCAGCAATTCTAGTACGGTACCGAGCTTCATGTTGCAATCTTCGCAATTGGGGTACAACCCTTTTTTGTAATCCTCCAACATGCGATCGAACTTCAGCTTCTCCTTTCGACTTTCGCACTGTCTCCTTGCATCAAGAATGACCTGATGGAGATCATCTTAGGGCACAACATCGTCTAGTTCCTCTTGACCTTCAGCAGCTTCCCCCGTTGCAGCATCACCGTATTCCGGGGGCACATAGTTGTCATCGTCCTCTTCTTCTTCGTTGTCTTCCATCATAACCCCAATTTCTCCGTGCTTGGTCCAAACATTATAGTGTGGCATGAAACCCTTATAAAGCAGGTGGGTGTGAAGGGTTTTTTAGTCATAGTAAGACCTCGTATTCCCATAGATAGTGCAAGGACAACACATAAAACCATTATGCTAGTTTGCCTTAGCCACTTCGTGAAAATTATGCATGCCATTAATGTACTCGGAGGTGCGTCTGTCACCGTACATCCTTTGCCGGTTCATCTGCTTGCATTTATATATAATTAAGTGTATAAAAAACCATTACAGAACATCATGGATAGATAAGTGATCAAATTAATATAAGTTCATCATCACATTATATTCAAAATACATGCATAGCTCACCACGGTGGTGCCGGCGACGAGATCGCCATGGGCGATCGACGACGGTGAAGATGGGGACGAGATGTGACAGACCGCTCAACCTAGCGAAATCTCGGAGAAAATGGAGCTTTGAGTTCGAGCTTCGGGAGGACAATGCTTAACTAGTGTGGCTCGGGCATTTCATCGAACACCTCATGTGCATATATGGGAGGTGAACTAGAGCACCACACAAAGCTCTCCCCTCGCCAGCCAGAAAAAACAGAGCAGTGTGGGCTCGCTGGCGATGTGGTATATATAAGAAACCAATTGGTCCCGGTTCGTTACTGGAACCGGGACAGAAGGTGTGCCTTTAGTCCAGGTTCCAGTCACGAACCAGGACCAATGGGTGTGGGCCAGGAGCGAGGCCCATTGGTCCCAGTTAGTGTCTGGAACCGGGACAAATGGGTCCAGACCAACCGGGATAGATGCCCCACGAGGCGCGGCCGGCCCCCTGGGCGCACGAACCGGGACGTATGCCCCCATGGGTCCCGGTTCGTGAGTGAACCAGGACTAATGGGTTGGCCAGGCCCGAACCAAAGCACTGTTTTCTACTAGTGACTCCTCCTCGCGCACCGTAATGGGAAAGGCGTTCCGCAGCGGATTCTATTGGCCCACTTCACTCGATGACGCCACCAAACTAGTAAGTTCCTCTGAAGCTTGTTAATTTCATGCGAAACAGATCCACAAGCCCGCCCAAGGCCTCCAAACCATCCCACTGTCCTGGCCATTTGCGGTCTGGGGGCTGGACATCTTGGGCCCATTTCCTCGAGCGCCTGGGGGCTACCGGTACCTCTATGTCACCATCGACAAATTCACCAAGTGGGCAGAGGTGGAGGCTGTTTGCAGCATCCCGGTCGACTCGGCAGTCAAGTTCATCAAGGGCCGTTTTGAGGTAGCCACCTGACCCCGTGCGATGGTGATACAGCTTCTTCGCAGCATTTATCTTGTTTCTCTCTGACATCTGCTTACTCTTTTCCGATTTCTTGTGGGCCACAAATGCGTCCCAGTGATCTCTGATCTTTTCAAAACGGCCGGTGAATTCTGGAGTCTTGTTTTTTTCGACAAACTTTGCATTCAGCTCATTCTTCCACCTCCTGAATAGTTGCCCCATCTTCTTAAGAGCGGTCGCCTTGACCAATTGCTCTATAACTGGTGGCTGCTTCTCCGGATCCTCCTATGGCGGTAGGGTGAAATTGGCCTTCAGTGCGGTCCAAAGATCATTTTTCTGCATATCGTTGACATAAGACACCTGAGGGTCCTCGTTCTTAGGCTTGTACCATAGGTGGATGCTGATCGGGATCATGTCCCTAACAACAACCCCGCACTGAGCAGTAAATGCATCCTTGGCCTTGTTGGGTTTACTCGGTATGCCAGCGCGTCCGATTTCTTCGATGATGAACTTTTCATCCTGGCGCAACCTTTTCTTCGGGCCTCGTGTCTTTACCGAACTTTGGCTCGATCCGGAGGGCTAGAAAAGAAGAAAGAAGAGAGTTAATACGTGTACATATATACCAAAAAAATCAATGCATCAATTAGCTATAGTGTCAGCACATGATTAATTAATATATATATATATACCTTGCCGGACTCCGTTCGGTCACCGGAGCCGTCATCACCGTGTCATTCTTCCACCGGTAATCGGTCACCGGACCCATTATAATCATGTGTTTCCTCCTCCATTGGATCACCGGGGCCATCATAATCATGTGTTATCTCCTCCATTGTATCACCGTAGCATTCTTCTTCATCGCCATGTCCTTCCAAATGACCATAGTAGTCGACGTTGATATACATTTTGACAGCAGCTGCGTCTGCGATTATGTCCCGCAATGCCTGTTTTGCTACCTCGTCTCGTCCTATCTCCATAGTTTCTGCAAATATTACGACATGGCAATTATTATACAAACATGACAGAACGGATATATTAGTGGCAAACGTAGATTTAGCTAGCTATAATCACAACAAGGAACCATATTAGTGGCCTCGATGCTTCTCAAGGGTTTGCGGTGGCCTCGGCGACCCTCGACCCCCTCGACCCTCGAACCCTCAGCAACCCTCGACCCCACGGCTACCCCCCTCATGTCAAAGTTATCGGTGAGGGGGTATATATATCGAGAACGACGACATATACGTAGAAAGAAATGTTATAGGGTAGGGGGGTAGATCGATCGACCACCTCATGTCGAAGTTATTTGGGAGGGGGTATATCGACAAAACATCATCATATATCATCGAATAAAATTACATCATCATCATCATCATATATTATACATCTAAAAAAGTTTTCATATATCACCATATATATCATCATCATCTAGTACAAAAAATTGACCAAGAAAGTTTTCATATATCATCATCATCTACTACAGAAAAAATTGACCCCTCGACGACCCTCGGCCCCTCGATGACCCTCGAACCCTCGGCCCCTCGACGACCCTCGAACCCTCGAACCCTCGACCCTCGAACCCTGAAATTGAAAAGCATTTCAAATGAACTCTGAAAAGGTTGAAAGTTGGCATGGCATCATCATTTCACCCACATAGCATGTGCTAAAAAGTTGAGACGATTAGGACAAAAACTAGATGCACTTCGTGTACAAAACGGACTATCTGTTTCGAGGTATCAGGGTTTCAGACGAAAACTCATCTGTTACAAAGGGATTTCAAAATTTGAACTTATTTGAACTACAGACTACTTCTGTGTTCAAAATGTACCATTACATAGTGATATTCTAGATTAAAGGCATCATTACAATAGTTGTGGAGACAAAGTCTTCACTTTTTCTTCGCTTTTGTCCTTCGCTTATGGCGCCGTAACCATGGATAATCTTCATCGTTTATCAGGGTGCTTGGGCCAGCCTTGACTTTGAAGGGGGGAATTTCATGAAACTTTTCGTAATCTTCGAAAATGTCTGTCTTGCCCTCCACTCCCACGACGTCTCTTTTTCCTGAAAGAACTATGTGGCGCTTTGGTTCATCGTTTGATGTGTTCGGTTTCATATCTTTTCATTTTCTAGTTCTTGTAGACATGTCCTTCACAAAGAGAACCTGCGCCACATCATTGGCTAGGACGAACGGTTCGTCTGTGTACCCAAGATTGTTCAGATCTACTGTTGTCATTCCGTAATCTGGGTCTACCTGTACCCCGCCTCCTGACAGATTGACCCATTTGCACTTAAACAAACGGACCTTAAAATCATGTCCGTAGTCTAGTTCCCATATGTCCATTATGTAAATATAATATGTGTCATTTCCCTTCTTGGTTGCTGCATCTAAGCGGACACCGCTGTTTTGGTTGGTGCTCTTTTTATCTTGGGTGATCGTGTAAAATGTATTCCCATTTATCTCGTATCCTTTGTAAGTCAATACAGTCTAAGATGGTCCCCTGGACAACGAGTACAGCTCATCACAAATAGTGTTGTCACCTCTGAGACGTGTTTCCAACCAACTGCCGAAAGTCTTGATGTGTGCACATGTAATCCATTCGTCACACCGCTCCGGGTGTTTGGAGCACAGACTGTTCTTGTGTTCATCGACATACGGGGACACCAGGGTAGAGTCCTGTAGAACTGTGTAGTGTGCTTCAGACCAAGAATGCCCGTCCCTGCATATTATTGACTCCCCTCCAAGCGTGCCTTTCCTAGTTAGTCTCCCCTGATACCGCGATTTAGGGAGACCAATCTTCTTAAGGCCAGGAATGAAGTCAACACAAAACCCAATGACATCCTCTGTTTGATGGCCCATGGAGATGCTTCCTTCTGGCCTAGCGCGGTTACGGACATATTTCTTTAGGACTCCCATGAACCTCTCAAAGGGGAACATATTGTGTAGAAATACGGGGCCCAGAATGACAATCTCGTCGACTAGATGAACTAGGACGTGCGTCATGATATTGAAGAAGGATGGTGGGAAGACCAGCTCGAAAATGACAAGACATTGTGCCACATCACTCCTTAGCCTTGGTAGGATTTCTGGATCGGTCACCTTCTAAGAGATTGCATTGAGGAATGCACATAGCTTCACAATGGCTAATCGGACGTTTTCCGGTAGAATCCCCCTCAGTGCAACCGGAAGTAGTTGCGTCATAATCACGTGGCAGTCATGATACTTTAGGTTCTAGAACTTTTTCTCTGCCATATTTATTATCCCTTTTATATTCGACGAGAAGCCAGATGGGACCTTCATACTGAGCAGGCATGCAAAGAAGATTTCCTTCGCTTCTTTGGTAAGAGCGTAGCTGGCAGGACCTTCATACTGCTTTGGAGGCATTCAGTCTTTTTCGTGCAAACATTGCGGGTCCCTTCGTGCCTCCGGTGTATCTTTTGTCTTCCATACACGCCCAAGAAGCCTAGCAGGTTCACGCAAAGGTTCTTCGTCACGTGCATCACGTCGACTGTAGAGCGGACCTCTAGGTCTTTCCGGTAGGGTAGGTCCCAAAATATAGATTTCTTCTTCCACATGGTGATGGCTTCTCACCCCTCGTTGGTTACCCCAAGTGGAAGGTTTGAGATGCAGTGTAGCGGAAGTTTTCAATTTGCAAAGATACCAAGGATCGATTTCCCTGAGACTCCCAGTTTCAACAAGAAGGTGTCAACTGCTAACGGCGCCAGATATTTAGCAATCAATGTGGACCTGCACACAGATACAAATAACTTTGCTCCCAACGAGTACAGAGAGGTTGTCAATCTCTCCGGCCTTGTAGTTTACAAAGGATCAAACGCAAGTGATAATAGTGATTGGTAATGATGCAATAGTAAGTAAAAAGTGTAAAGTAAATAGTGTATGTGATCAATGATGGTAATATGGACCGGGGTCCCATGATGTTCACTAGTGATGTCTCTCTCCCAAAAGACGATAAAACAGCTATGTGAAATAAACGAATTACAGCTGGGCAATTGACAGAATTATGTGCGCAAACCAATGCTAACTATGTTACAAGAAAGGTAGAGGTTCAAAGCATGGGCGGTACGCCAAGGCAAGTAGACCGAAATCCATCTGCATCTACTACTAATCATCCACCTTGAGATATCTATCCAGAACATCTCGCTGGTATTAAGTTGCGAGTCCCACCCATAGTGTAAACTCAAAGCAACAGACAACTGCATTAAAAGAACTTTGCGTAAAGTAAACAATCCTTGCACCCGCGGGCACAAGCACCGTTGTTTTCCCCCTTGTGGCAACAGCACATCCCCTAGAGTCATGTTTCTGTCACTCAAGCTAGTCATCGAGGGGCATGAACCCACAATCAAGCATAACGTTCCCTCTTGGAGTCACTACCTACTACTTGGCCATAGCAATAAATAACAACGGGGAACATGCAAGAATTACTTACGAATATAAATATAAAAGAGGTAGATCAAATATATTACTCAAACACAATCTGAACATAATCTCACAATCCATCGGATCCCAGCAAACTCATCATAGCAACAGCATAAGGATTACATATGTGCCTCGATCATGTAGGGCAGCTCACGAGGACTAATTAGTGAAGCACAAGAACGGGAGGAGAACATCACATAGCTACTGGTCATGGACTCATGGTCCAAGGGAGACTACTCACAACTCATCCGGGAGGCGTCCATGGTGGTGGAGAAGCTCCCGGTGGTGATCCTCCCCTCCGGCAGGGTGCCGGGAAGAGTTCTCCTGGTGCTCCCGATCTTGGAAGCGGTGGCGGCGGCGGAACAGAGATGAGATCGCGAAAAAGGGTTCCCGTCTCGAGGGTTTCGGTACGCGATATAAATATATGCCAAAGGGGGGCATCAGCGGAGGCTCGGGGGGCCCAGGCGCCCCCCCGGCGCGGCCAGGGGGGGGTCGCGCCACCAGGGCGCCTGGAGCCCTGGTGGCCCCCCTCCGGCTGTCCTTTGGCAGCTGGGAAGCTTCCGGAACGCTGAATTTTTATATAATTTTTCCGGGATTTTTCTGGCAGTTCTCGTAACGTGAAAACCTGAAATACAAAAATAGTAGAAAACAGAAACTGGCACTAGGGTGCACTAAGTTAATAGGTTAGTCCAAATATGATCTAAAGTGTATGGAAGTGTATGAATATCATAGCAATATCACCCAAAAGAGGCATGGAGCAAGCAGAAATTATAGATACGTTTTGGACGTATCAACATCCCCAAGCTTAATTCCTGCTCGTCCTCGAGTAGGTAAATGATAACAAGAATAATTTCTGTGGTGACATGCTATTAACCATATAGGACTTTTCATAGTCATATGACAAAAGCTTACTGAGACAATGAATCTGTAGTAATTAAGTTGCCTCATGAGAAAATCACAAAGAACTGAAAGTTTTACAATATGGTATTGAAACATCAAATAGATTTGTAATGAGCATGATGTGTAAATATGATAAAGTGATATCTTGCTTGCCCCCTTTAGTGAAGCAAAACATAAATGCAGGGGCACCTCCAAGGTTTAAGTGATGAATAGATACAATGATTTCAAAATAAACGATATCATCATCATACAAAAGACAAAGCTACTTTGGGACAATGCACATTACACTCAGAATGACAATCATGCTCTCAGTAGTTGGTGCTTTAAAAGAAGGTGGAGACTCTCGAACCGTGGCTTTTGTTGGCAAGGTTGAAAACCCATAGTCGGAAACAAAGACAAAACATGTACCAGAGCTCTTGGTTTTAAAAACAGAGATAATAATAATATATTTTTTTCTTAGATCATGCATGTTTCGTCAACGAATGCTAGCAGATAACTCAATTACTTCTTGAGAGGGACAAGTTTCGAGGAACGGATCCCGAATGAGGACGATCACATACTCTTAATCTCCTTTGTTTATCACTGCCAAAGTTTTCTGATTTCTCATGAACAAAGCGTGAAGGAGGGTTTGTTTGTTATATTAATTTTGAGCCGGGCGCACTCAATGCCAGTTCCTTCTCGTGTTATGGGTTTGCACATTATACATGCAATCCCGGGGTGAAGCTTGTCCAACTTAAAAAGATCATGAATTAACTAGTACTTCCTCATGGACTTAAAACAGAGGGACAAAATAGGAATGCATTTTTTTCTTTTTCTTTGAATATTTTCGAGATGGTACATGAAAGTCTCCGTTAGGAATGGCAGGTAAATAACATGTAGGAAGGTATGGTGGACTGATATGGCATAACTGGTTTAAAGGAATTTGGATGCACAAGCAGTCAGTCCGCTTAGTACAGGTGGAGGTTAGCAAAAGACTGGGAGCGACCAACTAAGAGAGCAATGACGGTCATAATCATGCAGAGCGACAAAGCAACATTGAATCAGGCATGGTAGTTATATCGCTACTCAGAAATAAAAGATCATCAAGGCTTGACAGACTTTCTTTACAGTCTTAAATATGCGTGAGCATACGCCAAGTCAATAAAAATAAATTCTTGAAGGAAGATATTACTAAACCATACCACATCATAGGCAAACAAATCATGTTGGTACTCCAATAACACATTGGAAACCCCCCAGCTATTTGAGACTAACCATAAGAAAACATGAATTACTAAGCACCATTATGCACGTAGCATCTTTATCATAGACATATCAACCAGTGCCACGGAAGCAAACTCTCTTAATAAGATAATCATGATAAATAAAGAGAGTTCAAGCAACCAACTAAACAAAAGCTCTTTAAAAAGATAAGCATGAAAACTAAAAGCTAAGCATGATAGTAGCTATTGAAAGACAAAGAACACACACAACAAAGATAGACATGAAAATTCTATGTTGTGTTCTAGGTAGAAGTGGAGCGTGTTTCTCTCCCACATAAAGAAAGCTGAGTTCCGACTCGTTATGAAAAGCTAAAGAAAACTAAAAAGGAAAACTAAAAGCAAGACGCTCCAAGCATAGCACATAACACATGAAGTGATAAAAATATAGTGGAACGAAAGACGAACTGATGCACGGGGTCATCCCCAAGCTTAGACGCTTGAGTCTCCTTGAATATTTCTTGGGGGTGCACGGGGGCATCCCCAAGCTTGAGTGTTTGACACTCCTGAATCTTTTTATCATCTTCCCTCGCACACTTGAAAACTCCCTTCATACATAACTCATCATAATCTGATTAGCGAGGTTAGTACCCTTAATAAAATAATTGTTCCTTGCTGGAAATAAGGATATTCTTGAAGATATACTATTTCTCAAGATTGCCAAAAGGTTTTTGCAAAGAAAAAGCAAGCTCAAGGTTTGCAAAATGAAGGAAAGGCAAAACAGGACAGAATCTGTGAAAAACAGAACAACAGGTAGTAAATGATTTTTTCGGGGCACTTCTGCAACTCTAATAAAAAAACTCAAAACAGACACACGAAAGACAATTGTATAGAGCACGCTGTCGAAAACATTCAGACCAAAAAGATGATCTGGTGATTTTATACGAATTTTTCTATCCAAGGACAGAATCTGTTTCCTGGACAGCACGTCACAACTTTTGAACTTTCTTGCAATCAGAGGCTACACTTGGCACAAAGTTGAAAAGCAAAGATACAATGATGATGCTACTATAGTAACAACATCAAGACACAACAAAAGCAAAATAAAATTTATTCGTTGTGGGCTGCCTCCCAAAAGCGCTTTCTTTTATGCCTTTAAGCTAGGCATGAGACTTTAATGATGCTCTCGTAGGAATAAGAGTTGAAGAACAAAAGAGAGCATCAAGAAGCAAATACCAAACACATTTAAGCCTAACATGCTTCCTATGCATATGAATATTGCAATAGAATAATTCATTGAAGCATAAAGCAATAAGCATAGGAAGGCAAAACAAGTGTAGCTTCAAAACCTTCAACATAAAGAGAGGGAACTTGATATCATTGAAATATCTATAAGCATATGTTCCCTTCTCATAATAATTTTCAGTGGGATCACGAATAAACTCAACAATATAAGCATCACATAAAGCATTGTTACCATGATCCACATGCAAAAAGGTATCATTACTCTTCATATAAGCAAAATCTTTCTTATTAGGAATAGTGAGAGTAAAGCAATCATAACCATCATGGTAATCATTGTATTTAGGAGGCATATCATAATCATAATAAATTTTATCCTCAATAGTTGGTGGACTGAAAACATCATATTCATCATTGTAATCATATATAGGAAGCAAAGTATCATCAAGGTAAACTTTCTCTTCAAAAGATGGGGGACTAAAAATATCATGTTCATCAAATGTGTCATCCCCAAGCTTAGAGCTTTCCATGTCATTAGCAATATTGATATTCAAAGAAAGCATACTAATAACATCACCACCATCATGATTGTTATGCAAATAATAAAGTTCCATAGGTTTTTTAATTTTCTCTTCAAACACATCATGTCCCAAAGCAAGGTAGAGCTTATAAAGCTCTCTCATATTTTTGTTGTTTTCCATTAAGCAAAACTAGTGAAAAGACACAAAGAAAACTGAAAGGTAAACTAACAAGACTAAAAAGCAAAGGTAAAAGATAGCATGCAACTCCCCTATCCTGAAGAGTGGAGTCCCCGGCAACGGCGCCAGAAAACTTTGCTTGATGGCTTCTCGCCCCTCGTTGGTTACCCCAAGTGGAAGGTTTGAGATGCAGTGTAGCGGAAGTTTTCCCTTGGCAAAGATACCAAGGATCGATTTCCCTGAGACTCCCAGTTTCAACAAGAAGGTGTCAACTGCTAACGGTGCCAGATATTTAGCAATCAACGTGGACCTGCACACATATACAAATAACTTTGCTCCCAATCTGTCAGGAGGCGGGGTACAGGTAGACCCAGATTACGGAATGACAACAGTGGATCTGAACAATCTTGTGTACACGGACGAACCGCTCGTCCTAGCCAATGACGTGGCGCAGGTTTTCTATGTGAAGGTGATGGGCCTCGAACCCCTCATTGGTTACCCCAAGTGGAAGGTTTAAGATGCAGTAAGTAGAAGTGTTTTACCTTAGCAAAGATGCCAAGGATCGAATCCCCAGAGACTCCTAGGTTCAACAAGTAGGTGTCAATTGCTACGGCGCTAGATTAGTAGCAATCAACGTGGACCAGCACACAAATACAAATAACTTTGCTCCCAACGAGTACAGAGAGGTTGTCAATCTCTCCGGCCTTGTAGTTCACAAAGGATTAAAAGCAATGATAGTAGTGATAGATAGTGTTTGCAATAGTAAATAATAACGAACAGTAAATAGTGGATGTGATCAATGATGGTAATATGGACTGGAGTCTCATGATGTTCACTAGTGATGTCTCTCTCCCAAAAGACGATAAAACAGCTATGTGAGGTAAACAAATTACA
>LR738713.1:783423937-783452647 GCA_902687465.1 Secale cereale | reverse complement strand
CCCCCCCCCAGGTTGCCCTTCGGACGCAGTGTTGTTTCTGGAACGCTGATTTTTTATATAATTTTTCTGGATTTTTCTGGGCAGTTCTCGACACGTGAAAACCTAAAATACAAAAACAACCGAAAACAGAAGCTGGCACTGGGGTGCACTGGATTAGTAAGTTAGTCCAAATATGATCAAAAGTGTATGGAAGTGTATGAATATCATAGCAATATCACCCAAAAGTGGCATGGAGCAAGCAGAAATTATAGATACGTTTTGGACGTATCAACATCCCCAAGCTTAATTCCTGCTCGTCCTCGAGTAGGTAAATGATAACAAGAATAATTTCTGTGGTGACATGCTATAAACCATATAGGACTTTTTCATAGTCATATGACAAAAGCTTACTGAGACAATGATTCTAAAGTAATTAAGTTCCCTCAAGAGAAAATCACAAATGACTGGAAGTTTTACAACATGAAACTGAAACATCAAATAGATTTGCAATGAACATGATGTGAAAATATGATAAAGTGATATCTAGCTTGCCCCCTTTAGTGATGCAAAACATAAATGCAGGGGCACCTTGAAGGTTTAAGTGATGACTAGATACAATCATTTCAGAATAAACGATATCACAATCATGCAAAAGACAATGCTACTTTGGGACAATGCACATTACACTCAGAATGACAATCATGCTCTCAGTAGTTGGTGCTTTACATAAAGGTAAAAGAATGGTTAAGTGCTAGAGCTTTTTATTTTGAAAACATGGAAGCAATTGTGTCAACGGTAGTAGTACTTCATATGTGTCATGCATAAAACATCCTATAAGTTGCAAGCCTCATGCATCGTATACCAATAGTGCTCGCTCCTTGTCCTAATTAGCTCGGATCTCCATGGGTTATCATTGCATTACATATGTTTTAACCAAGTGTCACAAAGGGGTACCTCTATGCCACCTGTACAAAGGTCCAAGGAGATAAATCGCATTTGATTTCTCGTTTGTGATAGATCTCAACTTGAGGACATCCATACCAGGACAACATAGAAAATAGATGATGGACTCCTCTTTAATGCATAAGCATATTCTCATGAGAGATTGAGGATTAAGGTCCAAGCTAAAACTTCCACCATGATGCATGGCTTTGGTTGGCGGCCCAATGTTCTTCTCTAACAATATGCATATTCATACAACCCACGGTAAATCACCCTTACTTCAGACAAGACGAACATGCATAGCAACTCACATGATATTCAAAAGTGTGACAGTTGATGGCGTCCCCAGAAACATGGTTACCGCTCAGCAAGCAACTTATAAGAAATAAGATACATAAGCAACATATTCTTTACCACAATAGTTTTTAGGCTACTTTCCCATGAGCTATGTATTGCATGGTTAGTTTGCTTAGTACAGGTGGAGGTTAGCAAAAGACTGGAAGCGACCAACTAAGAGAGCAATGACGATCATAATCATGCAGAGCGACAAAGCAATATTGAATCAGGCATGGTAGTTATATCGCTACTTAGAAATAAAAGATCATCAAGGCTTGACAGACTTTCTTTACAGTCTTGAATATGCGTCAGCATACGCCAAGTCAATCAAAATAAATTCTCGAAGGAAGATATTACTAAACCATACCACATCATAGGCAAACAAACCAAGTTGGTACTCCAATAACACATTGGGAACCCCCCAGCTATTTGAGATTAACCATAAGAAAACCTGAACTACTAAGCACCATCATGCAAGTAGCATCTTTATCATAGACACATTAACCAATGCAACGGAAGCAAACTCTCTTAATAAGGTGAGCATGGTAATTAAAGAGAGCTCAAGCAACCAACTAAATAAAAGCTCTTTGAAAAGATAAGCATGAATACTAAGAGCAGAGCATGATAGTAGCTATTTAAAAGACAAAGAACACACACATCATAGATAGACATGAAAGTTCTATGTTATGTTCTAGGTAGAGGTGGAGCGTGTTTCTCTCCCACATAAAGGAATGATGGGTTCCGACTCGTTATAAAAAACTAAAAAGAAAACTAAAAGCAAGACGCTCCAAGCATAGCACATAACACATGAAGTGATAAAAATATAGCGAAACGAAAGACGAACTGATAATGTTGATGGAGAAGGGGATGCACGGGGGCATCCCCAAGCTTAGACGCTTGAGTCTCCTTGAATATTTCTTGGGGGTGCACGGGGGCATCCCCAAGCTTGAGCGCTTGACTCTCCTGAATCTTTTTATCATCTTCCCTCGCACACTTGAAAACTCCCTTCATACACAACTCATCATAATCTGATTAGCGAGGTTAGTACCCTTAATAAAATAATTATACCTTGCTGGAAATAAGGATATTCTTTAAGTTCTACTGTTTCTCAAGATTTCCAAAGGGTTTTTGCAAAGAAAAAGCAAGCTCTTGATTTGCAAAGTGAAGGTAAGGCAAAACATGACAGAATCTGTGAAAAACAGAACAGCAGGCAGTAATTGATCTGTTTGGGATACTTCTGCAACTCAAATAAAAAAACTCAGAACAGATGCACGAAAGAAAATTATGTAGAGAACGCTGTCGAAAAAATTCAGACCAAAAAGATGATCCGGTGATTTTATACGAATTTTTCTATCCAAGGACAGAATCTGTTTCCTGGACAGCACCTCATAACTTTTGAACTTTCTAGCAATCAGAGGCTATACTTGGCCCAAATATGAAAAGCAAAGATACAATGATGATGCTACAGCATTAAACAACATCATGACACAACAAAAGCAAAATAAAAAAATTTATTCATGTGGGCTGCCTCCCAAAAGCGCTTTCTTTTATGCCTTTAAGCTAGGCATAAGACTTTAATGATGCTCTCGTAAGAATAAGAGCTGAAGAACAAAAAGAGAGCATCAGGAAGCAAATACCAAACACATTTAAGCCTAACATGCTTCCTATGCATAGGAATATTGTAATATAATAATTCATTGAAGCACAAAGCAATAAGCATAGGAAGACAAAACAAGTGCAGCTTCAAAACCTTCAACATAAAGAGAGGGAACTTAATATTATTGAAATATCTATAAGCATATGTTCCCTTATCATAATAATTTTCAGTGGGATCACGAATAAACTCAACAATATAAGCATCACATAAAGCATTGTTACCATGATCCACATGCAAAAAGGTACTCTTACTCTCCACATAAGTATCATGGAGAGGATAAAACTTAGTATAAAAGAGAGACATAAGCTCTTGCCAATCAAGCAAGTGCGAGTTATCGAGAAGCTTATACCAATCTGAAGCCTTATCTATAAGTGATACGGCGAACAATTTCCTCATGACAAACTCCCTTGATACACCTGCAAGCTTAAATAATGAACATAGTTGTGACAGATATAGCAAGTGTTCACCGGGATGTCTGTCTCCTGCATAACGATTAGCCAAAACATAATCGATAATACCAGCTGGTATTTTATAGGGCACAATTTCAGTAGGGGGAGGAGCAACCACCACAGGTGTGGGGCGTCTTCCCGCAAGCAACGATCCAATAGCAAGGTTGTCCATAAGCATAACTAGTGAAATACATAAAGAAAACTGAAAGGTAAACTAACAAGACTAAAAAGCAAAGGTAAAAGATAACATGCAACTCCCCTATCATGAAGAGTGGAGTCCCAGGCAACGGCGCCAGAAAATACTCCTTGATGGGCCTCGAACCCCTCGTTGGTTACCCCAAGTGGAAGGTGTAAGATGCAGTAAGTAGAAGTGTTTTCCCTTAGCAAAGATGCCAAGGATCGAATCCCCAAAGACTCCTAGGTTCAACAAGTAGGTGTCAATTGCTACGGCGCCAGATTAGTAGCAATCAACGTGGACCTGCACACAGATACAAATAACTTTGCTCCCAACGAGTAGAGAGAGGTTGTCAATCTCTCCGGCCTTGTAGTTCACAAAGGATTAAAAGCAATGATAGTAGTGATAGATAGTGTTTGCAATAGTAAATAATAACGAACAGTAAATAGTGGATGTGATCAATGATGGTAATATGGACCGAAGTCTCATGATGTTCACTAGTGATGTCTCTCTCCCAAAAGACGATAAAACAGCTATGTGAGGTAAACAAATTACAGCTGGGCAATTGACAGGACCACGAACGCAAACCAATGCTGACTACATTGCAAGAAAGGTTGATGTTCAAAGCATGGGCGGTACGCCAAAGTAAGTAGACCGAAATCCATCAATATCTACTACTAATCATCCACCTTGAGATATCTATCCAGAACATCTCGCTGGTATTAAGTTGCGAGTCCCACCCATAGTGTAAACTCAATGCAACAGACAACTGCATTAAAAGAACTTTGCGTAAAGTAAACAATCCTTGCACCCGCGGGCACAAGCACCGTTGTTTTCCCCCTTGTGGCAACAACACATCCCCTAGACTCATGTTTCTGTCACTCAAGCTAGTCATCGAGGGGCATGAACCCACAATCGAGCATAACGTTCCCTCTTGGAGTCACTACCTATTACTCGGCCAAAGCAATAAATAACAACGGAGAACATGCAAGAATTACTTATGAACGAAAATATAAAAGAGGTGAATCAAATATATTACTCAAGATCAATCTGAACATAATCTCATAATCCATCGGATCCCAGCAAACTCAACATAGCAACAGCATAAGGATTACATAGGTGCCTCGATCATGTAGGGCAGTTCACGAGGACTAATTAGTGAAGCACAAGAACGGGAGTAGAACATCACATAGCTACTGGTCATGGACTCATGGTCCAAGGGAGACTACTCACGTGTCATCCGGGAGGCGTCCATGGTGGTGGAGAAGCTCCCGGTGGTGATCCTCCCCCCCGGCAGGGTGCCGGGAAGAGTTCTCCTGGTGCTCCCGATCTTAGAAGCGGCGGCGACGGCAGAACAGAGATGGGATCGCGAAAAGAGTTCCTGTTCTGAGGGTTACGGAGGGTCCTTTAAATATTTGCCAAAGTAGGGCACTAGGGGAGCTTCAGGGGGCCCAGGCGCCCCCCGGCGCGGCCCAGGGGGGGGGGGCGCCGCCAGGGCGCCTGAAGCCCTGGTGGCCCCCCCAGGCTGCCCTTCGGACGCAGTGTTGTTTCCGGAACGCTGATTTTTATATAATTTTTCTGGATTTTTCTGGGCAGTTCTCGAAACGTGAAAACCTGAAATACAAAAACAGCCGAAAACAGAAACTGGCACTGGGGTGCACTGGATTAGTAAGTTAGTCCAAATATGATCAAAAGTGTATGGAAGTGTATGAATATCATAGCAATATCACCCAAAAGTGGCATGGAGCAAGCAAAAATTATAGATACGTTTTGGACATATCAGAAGGGCATGTCTACAAGAACCAGAAAAAGAAAAGATATGGAGGCGAACACATCAAACGATGAACCAAAGCGCCACATAGTTCTTTCAGGAAAAAGAGACATCGTGGGAGTGGAGGGCAAGACAGAAGTTTCCGAAGATTATGAAAAGTTTCATGAAATTCCTCCCTTCAAAGTCAAGGCTGTCCCAAGCACCCTGATAAACGATGAAGATTATCCATGGTTACGGCGCCATAAGCGAAGGACACAAGCGAAGAAAAAGTGAAGACTGTCTCTCCACAACTATTGTGATGATGCCTTTAATCTAGAATATCACTTTGTAATGGTGCATTTTGAACACAGAAGTAGTCTGTAGTTCAAATAAGTTAAAAATTTGAAATCCCTTTGTAACAGATGAGTTTTCGTCTGAAACACTAATACCTCGAAACAGATAGTCCGTTTTGTACACGAAGTGCATCCAGTTTTTGTCGTAACCCTATCAAATTTTTAGCACATGCTATGTGGGTGAAATGATGATGCCATGCCAACTATCAACCTTTTCAGAGTTCATTTGAAATGCTTTTCAATTTCAGGGTTGTACTTATAGATATTTCAATAATATTAAGTTCCCTCTCTTTATGTTGAAGGTTTTGAAGCTGCACTTGTTTTGTCTTCCTATGCTTATTGCTTTGTGCGTCAATGAATTATTATATTACAATATTCCTATGCATAGGAAGCATGTTAGGCTTAAATGTGTTTGGTATTTGCTTCCTGATGCTCTCTTTTTGTTCTTCAGCTCTTATTCTTACGAGAGCATCATTAAAGTCTTATGCCTAGCTTAAAGGCATAAAAGAAAGCGCTTTTGGGAGGCAGCCCACATGAATAAATTTTTTTATTTTGCTTTTGTTGTGTCATGATGTTGTTTAATGCTGTAGCATCATCATTGTATCTTTGCTTTTCATATTTGGGCCAAGTATAGCCTCTGATTGCTAGAAAGTTCAAAAGTTGTGAGGTGCTGTCCAGGAAACAGATTCTGTCCTTGGATAGAAAAATTCGTATAAAATCACCGGATCATCTTTTTGGTCTGAATTTTTTCGACAGCGTTCTCTACATAATTTTCTTTCGTGCATCTGTTCTGAGTTTTTTTATTTGAGTTGCAGAAGTATCCCAAACAGATCAATTACTGCCTGCTGTTCTGTTTTTCACAGATTCTGTCATGTTTTGCCTTACCTTCACTTTGCAAATCAAGAGCTTGCTTTTTCTTTGCAAAAACCCTTTGGAAATCTTGAGAAACAGTAGAACTTAAAGAATATCCTTATTTCCAGCAAGGTATAATTATTTTATTAAGGGTACTAACCTCGCTAATCAGATTATGATGAGTTGTGTATGAAGGGAGTTTTCAAGTGTGCGAGGGAAGATGATAAAAAGATTCAGGAGAGTCAAGCGCTCAAGCTTGGGGATGCCCCCGTGCACCCCCAAGAAATATTCAAGGAGACTCAAGCGTCTAAGCTTGGGGATGCCCCCGTGCATCCCCTTCTCCATCAACATTATCAGTTCGTCTTTCGTTTCGCTATATTTTTATCACTTCATGTGTTATGTGCTATGCTTGGAGCGTCTTGCTTTTAGTTTTCTTTTTAGTTTTTTATAACGAGTCGGAACCCATCATTCCTTTATGTGGGAGAGAAACACGCTCCACCTCTACCTAGAACATAACATAGAACTTTCATGTCTATCTATGATGTGTGTGTTCTTTGTCTTTTAAATAGCTACTATCATGCTCTGCTCTTAGTATTCATGCTTATCTTTTCAAAGAGCTTTTATTTAGTTGGTTGCTTGAGCTCTCTTTAATTACCATGCTCACCTTATTAAGAGAGTTTGCTTCCGTTGCATTGGTTAATGTGTCTATGATAAAGATGCTACTTGCATGATGGTGCTTAGTAGTTCAGGTTTTCTTATGGTTAATCTCAAATAGCTGGGGGGTTCCCAATGTGTTATTGGAGTACCAACTTGGTTTGTTTGCCTATGATGTGGTATGGTTTAGTAATATCTTCCTTCGAGAATTTATTTTGATTGACTTGGCGTATGCTGACGCATATTCAAGACTGTAAAGAAAGTCTGTCAAGCCTTGATGATCTTTTATTTCTAAGTAGCGATATAACTACCATGCCTGATTCAATATTGCTTTGTCGCTCTGCATGATTATGATCGTCATTGCTCTCTTAGTTGGTCGCTTCCAGTCTTTTGCTAACCTCCACCTGTACTAAGCAAACTAACCATGCAATACATAGCTCATGGGAAAGTAGCCTAAAAACTATTGTGGTAAAGAATATGTTGCTTATGTATCTTATTTCTTATAAGTTGCTTGCTGAGCGGTAACCATGTTTCTGGGGACGCCATCAACTGTCACACTTTTGAATATCATGTGAGTTGCTATGCATGTTCGTCTTGTCTGAAGTAAGGGTGATTTACCGTGGGTTGTATGAATATGCATATTGTTAGAGAAGAACATTGGGCCGCCAACCAAAGCCATGCATCATGGTGGAAGTTTTAGCTTGGACCTTAATCCTCAATCTCTCATGAGAATATGCTTATGCATTAAAGAGGAGTCCATCATCTATTTTCTATGTTGTCCTCGTATGGATGTCCTCAAGTTGAGATCTATCACAAACGAGAAATCAAATGCGATTTATCTCCTTGGACCTTTGTACAGGTGGCATAGAGGTACCCCTTTGTGACACTTGGTTAAAACATATGTAATGCAATGATAACCCATGGAGATCCGAGCTAATTAGGACAAGGAGCGAGCACTATTGGTATACGATGCATGAGGCTTGCAACTTATAGGATGTTTTATGCATGACACATATGAAGTACTACTACCGTTGACACAATTGCTTCCATGTTTTCAAAATAAAAAGCTCTAGCACTTAACCATTCTTTTACCTTTATGTAAAGCACCAACTACTGAGAGCATGATTGTCATTCTGAGTGTAATGTGCATTGTCCCAAAGTAGCATTGTCTTTTGCATGATTGTGATATCGTTTATTCTGAAATGATTGTATCTAGTCATCACTTAAACCTTGAAGGTGCCCCTGCATTTATGTTTTGCATCACTAAAGGGGGCAAGCTAGATATCACTTTATCATATTTTCACATCATGTTCATTGCAAATCTATTTGATGTTTCAGTTTCATGTTGTAAAACTTCCAGTCATTTGTGATTTTCTCTTGAGGGAACTTAATTACTTTAGAATCATTGTCTCAGTAAGCTTTTGTCATATGACTATGAAAAAGTCCTATATGGTTTATAGCATGTCACCACAGAAATTATTCTTGTTATCATTTACCTACTCGAGGACGAGCAGGAATTAAGCTTGGGGATGTTGATACGTCCAAAACGTATCTATAATTTCTGCTTGCTCCATGCCACTTTTGGGTGATATTGCTATGATATTCATACACTTCCATACACTTTTGATCATATTTGGACTAACTTACTAATCCAGTGCACCCCAGTGCCAGCTTCTGTTTTCGGTTGTTTTTGTATTTTAGGTTTTCACGTGTCGAGAACTGCCCAGAAAAATCCAGAAAAATTATATAAAAAATCAGCGTTCCAGAAACAACACTGCGTCCGAAGGGCAACCTGGGGGGGGGCACCAGGGCTCCAGGTGCCCTGGCGGCGCCCCCCCTGGGCCGCGCCGGGGGGGGCGCCTGGGCCCCCCGAAGCTCCCCCGGTGCCCTACTTTGGCATATATTTAAAGGACCCTCCGTAACCCTCAGAACAGGAACTCTTTTCGCGATCCCATCTCTGTTCCGCCGCCGCCGCCACTTCCAAGATCGGGAGCACCAGGAGAACTCTTCCCGGCACCCTGCCGGGGGGGAGGATCACCACCGGGAGCTTCTCCACCACCATGGACGCCTCCCGGATGACTCGTGAGTAGTCTCCCTTGGACCATGAGTCCATGACCAGTAGCTATGTGATGTTCTCCTCCCATTCTTGTGCTTCACTAATTAGTCCTCGTGAGCTGCCCTACATGATCGAGGCACCTATGTAATCCTTATGCTGTTGCTATGTTGAGTTTGCTGGGATCCGATGGATTATGAGATTATGTTCAGATTGATCTTGAGTAATATATTTGATTCACCTCTTTATATTTTCGTTCATAAGTAATTCTTGCATGTTCTCCGTTGTTATTTATTGCTTTGGCCGAGTAATAGGTAGTGACTCCAAGAGGGAACGTTATGCTCGACTGTGGGTTCATGCCCCTCGATGACTAGCTTGAGTGACAGAAACATGAGTCTAGGGGATGTGTTGTTGCCACAAGGGGGAAAACAACGGTGCTTGTGCCCGCGGGTGCAAGGATTGTTTACTTTACGCAAAGTTCTTTTAATGCAGTTGTCTGTTGCATTGAGTTTACACTATGGGTGGGACTCGCAACTTAATACCAGCGAGATGTTCTGGATAGATATCTCAAGGTGGATGATTAGTAGTAGATATTGATGGATTTCGGTCTACTTACTTTGGCGTACCGCCCATGCTTTGAACCTCAACCTTTCTTGCAATGTAGTCAGCATTGGTTTGCGTTCGTGGTCCTGTCAATTGCCCAGTTGTAATTTGTTTACCTCACATAGCTGTTTTATCGTCTTTTGGGAGAGAGACATCACTAGTGAACATCATGAGACTCCAGTCCATATTACCATCATTGATCACATCCACTATTTACTGTTCGTTATTATTTACTATTGCAAACACTATCTATCACTACTATCATTGCTTTTAATCCTTTGTGAACTACAAGGCCGGAGAGATTGACAACCTCTCTGTACTCGTTGGGAGCAAAGTTATTTGTATTTGTGTGCTGGTCCACGTTGATTGCTACTAATCTAGCGCCGTAGCAATTGACACCTACTTGTTGAACCTAGGAGTCTCTGGGGATTCGATCCTTGGCATCTTTGCTAAGGTAAAACACTTCTACTTACTGCATCTTAAACCTTCCACTTGGGGTAACCAATGAGGGGTTCGAGGCCCATCACCTTCACATAGAAAACCTGCGCCACGTCATTGGCTAGGACGAGCGGTTCGTCCGTGTACACAAGATTGTTCAGATCCACTGTTGTCATTCCGTAATCTGGGTCTACCTGTACCCCGCCTCCTGACAGATTGACCCATTTGCACTTAAACAAAGGGACCTTAAAATCATGTCCGTAGTCTAGTTCCCATATGTCCATTATGTAAATATAATATGTGTCATTTCCCTTCTTGGTTGCTGCATCTAAGCGGACACCGCTGTTTTGGTTGGTGCTCTTTTTATCTTGGGCGATCGTGTAAAATGTATTCCCATTTATCTCGTATCCTTTGTAAGTCAATACAGTCTAAGATGGTCCCCTGGACAACGAGTACAGCTCATCACAAACAGTGTTGTCACCTCTGAGACGTGTTTCCAACCAACTGCCGAAAGTCTTGATGTGTTCACATGTAATCCATTCGTCACACCGCTCCGGGTGTTTGGAGCACAGACTATTCTTGTGTTGATCGACATACGGGGTCACCAGGGTAGAGTTCTGTAGAACTGTGTAGTGTGCTTCAGACCAAGAATGCCCGTCCCTGCATATTATTGACTCCCCTCCAAGCGTGCCTTTCCCAGTTAGTCTCCCCTCATATCGCGATTTAGGGAGACCAATCTTCTTAAGGCTAGGAATGAAGTCAACACAAAACCCAATGACATCCTCTATTTGATGGCCCATGGAGATGCTTCCTTCTGGCCTAGCGCGGTTACAGACATATTTCTTTAGGACTCCCATGAACCTCTCAAAGGGGAACATATTGTGTAGAAATACGGGGCCCAGAATGACAATCTCGTCAACTAGAAGAACTAGGACGTGCGTCATGATATTGAAGAAGGATGGTTGGAACACCAGCTCAAAAATGACAAGACATTGCGCCACATCACTCCTTAGCCTTGGTAGGATTTCTGGATCGATCACCTTCTAAGAGATTGCATTGAGGAATGCACATAGCTTCATAATGGTTAATTGGACGTTTTCCGATAGAAGCCCCCTCAGTGCAACCGGAAGTAGTTGCGTCGTAATCACGAGGCAGTCATGAGACTTTAGGTTCTCGAACTTTTTCTCTGCCATATTTATTATCCCTTTTATATTCGACGAGAAGCCAGACGGGACCTTCATACTGAGCAGACATGCAAAGAAGATTTCCGTCTCTTCTTTGGTAAGAGCGTAGCTGGCAGGACCTTCATACTGCTTTGGAGGCATGCAGTCTTTTTCGTTCAAACGTTGCGGGTCCCTTCGTGCCTCCGGTGTATCTTTTGTCTTCCCATTCACGCCCAAGAAGCCTAGCAGGTTCACGCAAAGGTTCTTCATCACGTGCATCACGTCGATTGTAGAGCGGACCTCTAGGTCTTTCCAGTAGGGTAGGTCCCAAAATATAGATTTCTTCTTCCACATGGGTGCGTGTCCATCAGCGTCATTCGGAACAGATAGTCCGCCGGGACCCTTTCCAAAGATTACATGTAAATCATTGACCATAGCAAGTACGTGATCACCGGTACGCATGGCGGGCTTCTTCCGGTGATCTGCCTCGCCTTTGAACTGCTTGCCTTTCTTTCGACATTGATGCTTGGTCGGAAGAAATCGGCGATGCCCCAGGTACACATTCTTCGTGCATCTGTCCAGGTATATACTTTGGGTGTCATTTAAACAGTGCGTGCATGCATGGTATCCCTTGTTTGTTTGTCCTGAAAGGTTACTGAGAGCAGGCCAATCATTGATGGTTACAAACAGCAACGCATGTAGGTCAAATTCCTCCTGGTTGGCCTCATCCCACGCACGTACACCTTGTCCATTCTACAGCTGTAAAAGTTCTTCAACTAATGGCCTTAGGTACACATCAATGTCGTTGCCGGGTTGCTTAGGGCCTTGGATGAGTATTGGCATCATAATGAACTTCCGCTTCATGCACAGCCAAGGAGGAAGGTTATAGATACATAGAGTCACGAGCCAGGTGCTGTGATTGCTGCACTGCTCCCCAAAAGGATTAATGCCATCCGTGCTTAAACCAAACCATATGTTCCTTGCGTCACCTGCAAATTCCTCCTAGTACGTTCTCTCGATTTTTCTCCACTGCGACCCGTCAGCGGGTGCTCTCAACTTCCCGTCTTTCTTACGGTCCCCTGCGTGCCATCGCATCAACTTGGCATGCTGTTTGTTTCTGAATAGACGTTTCAACCGTGGTATTATAGGAGCATACCACATCACCTTGGTAGGAACCCTCTTCCTTGGGCGCTCGCCGTCAACTTCACCAGGGTCATCTCGTCTGATCTTATACCGCAAGGCACCGCATACCGGGCATGCGTTCAAATGCTCATACGCACCGCGGTACAGGATGTAGTCATTAGGGCATGCATGTATTTTATGCACCTCCAATCCTAGAGGGCATACGACCTTCTTTGCTGCGTACGTACTGTCGGGCAATTCGTTATCCTTTGGAAGCTTCTTCTTCAATATTTTGAGTAGTTTGTCAAATCCTTAGTCAGGCACACCATTCTCTGCCATCCACTGCAGCAATTCTAGTACGGTACCGAGCTTCGTGTTGCCATCTTCGCAATTGGGGTACAACCCTTTTTTGTAATCCTCCAACATGCGATCAAACTTCAGCTTCTCCTTTTGACTTTAGCACTATCTCCTTGCATCAAGAATGACCCGGCGGAGATCATCGTAGGGCACAACATCGTCTGGTTCCTCTTGACCTTCAGCAGCTTCCCCCATTGCAGCATCACCGTATTCCGGGGGCACATAGTTGTCATCGTCCTCTTCTTCTTCGTTGTCTTCCATCATAACCCCTATTTCTTCGTGCTTGGTCCAAACATTATAGTGTGGCATGAAACCCATATAAAGCAGGTGGGTGTGAAGGATTTTCGAGTCGGAGTAAGACCTCGTATTCCCACAGATAGTGCATGGACAGCACATAAAACCATTCTACTTGTTTGACTTAGCCACTTCGAGAAAATTATGCATCCCATTAATGTACTCGGAGGTGCGTCTGTCACCGTACATCCATTGCCGGTTCATCTGCTTGCATTTATATATAATTAAGTGTGTCAAAAACCATTACAGAACATCATGGATAGATAAGCGATCAAATTAATATAAGTTCATCATCACATTATATTCAAAATACATGCATATCTCACCACGGTGGTGCCGACGACGAGATCGGCACGGGCGATCGACGGCGGTGAAGATTGGGACGGGACATGACAGACCGCTCAACCTAGCGAAATCTCGGAGAAAATGGAGCTTTGAGTTCGAGCTTCGAGAGGAGAATATGGCACCGGGCATTTCATCGAACACCTCATGTGCATATATGGAAGGTGAGCTAGAGCACCACACAAAGCTCTCCCCTCGTCGGCCAGAAAAAACAGAGCAGTGTGGGCTCGCCGGTGATGGGGTATATATAAGAAACCAATTGGTCCCAGTTCGTTACTGGAACCTGGACAGAAGGTGTGCCTTTAGTCTCGGTTCTAGTCACGAACCGGGACCAATGGGTGTGGGCCAGGAGCAAGGCCCATTGGTCCCGGTTCGTGTCTGGAACCGGGACAAATGGGTCCAGACCAACAGGAACAGATGCCCCACGAGGCCCGGCCGGCCCCCTGGGCGCACGAACCGGGACGTATGCCCCCATGGGTCCCGGTTCGTGAGTGAACCGGGACTAATGGGCTGGCCAGGCCCGAACCAAAGCCCTGTTTTTTACTAGTGACTCCTCCTCGCGCACCCTAATGGGAAAGGCATTCCGCAACGGATTCTATTGGCCCACTACACTCGATGACGCCACCAAACTAGTAAGGTCCTCCGAAGCTTGTTAATTTCATGCGAAGCAGATCCACCAGCCCGCCCAAGGCGTCCAAACCATCCCACTGTCCTGGCCATTTGCGATCTGGGGGCTGGATATCTTGGGCCCATTTCCTTGAGCGCCTGGGGGCTACCGGTACCTCTATGTCACCATCGACAAATTCACCAAGTGGGCAGAGGTGGAGGCCGTTCGCAGCATCCCGTCCGACTCGGCAGTCAAGTTCATCAAGGGCCTCAGGAGCCGTTTCAGGGTCCCGAACCGCATCATCGCCGACAATGGTTCGTACTTCACGAGCAATTTCTTCAGAACATATTGTGCTAACCTTGGAACACAGATGTGCGACGCTTCGGTGGCGCACACGCGAAGCAATGGCCAGGCCGAGCGCGCCAACGCAAAGGTGCTGAGAGGCCTCAAGGTGAGGACTTTCAAGAAGAAGCTCGAGGCCTGCGCCAGGGGCTGGCTGGACGAGCTTTAGTCCGTGCTATGGTCCATCCGCACCACAGCAACCAAGCCAACGGGCGAGACTCCTTTCTTTCTCATCTATGGAGCTGAAGAGGTTCTCCACCACGAGGTCAAGCATCGCTCCCCGTGGGACTTTGCATTTGACGAGGCACGCCAAGACGCCTCGCGGGGGGAGGACCTTGTGCTGGGGGAGGAGTGCCATCGAAAAGCCTCGCTTCAAGGAGCAAGGCACCGGCAGGCGCTGCGGCGGTAGCACTGCCGCAACATCTGCTGTAGGACGCTCGAGGTGGGTGATCTCGTCCTGAGCCGGGTGCTCTCCAGGGAAGGGCTGCATAAGCTCTCGCCCATGTGGGAGGGCCCGTTCAGGATTACCCATGTCTCCAGGCCCGGCGTCGCGCGCCTAGAAACGCATGACGGGATCCCCATTCAGAATGCCTAGAACGTCCAACATTTGCGAAGCTTCTACCCATGAAGCAAGGCCCCGTGCCTGTGAAGGTCTCTACTCGTGACACTCTCACGTAATAATGAGTGGGGCTGTACACGCCCTGGAGTCTCCTGAGCGTCGCCCTTGGGCCTCACAGGGGCTCCCTCCCACGTCTCAGTGGCAACACTTAGCTCCGCGCTGGTGAGAAGAGGAAGGCTAGCTTAGGTGCCGGACGAGGCTTTTCTTTTGCTTGCTTTCTATAGCTGGTTCGCTTTTCTTGGAATGAAGTTTGGATGTTTTTTGTGCTTTCTGTTTTCGCGGGTTTGAATTCCCTACCTTTTTATTCGCTTTTTCACCCCCGCCCCAGGGGGAGCGTAAGTTGCTCGCCGCTCCTTGATACTTCCAAAACGTATCTATAATTTCTGCTTGCTCCATGCTTCTTTTGTGTGATATTGCTATGATATTTATGCACTTCCATACACTTCTCATCATATTTGGACTAACCTATTAACTCAGTGCACCACAGTGCCAGTTCCTGTTTTCTGCTGTTTTTCTATTTCAGATTTCCCCCATATTAAAAGTGCTCCAAAAATTCCGGGAAAAATACAGAAAAAATCAGCGTACAGGAAGCTTCGAGAAAAACCAAAGTGGGGCCAGAGGGGAGCCAGGGGCGGCCCAGGCGGCCACCCGGGACGGCCCCACCTCTGGCTGCCCAGGGGGGGCGCCTGGGGCCCCCTCTCCGCCTCTGGTGACCCCCTTTTGCATATATATTCCTCGCGTCCCGAAACCCTCGAGGACGGAACCCTTTTTCGCGATCTCGCCTCTGTTCCGCCGCCGCAACGCTTCCAAGATCGGGAGCATCAGGAGAACTCTTCCCGGCACCCTGCCGGAGGGGAGAACCACCACCGGGAGCTTCTCCACCACCATGGACGCTTCCCGGATGAGTTGTGAGTAGTCCCCCTTGGACCATGGGTCCATGACCAGTAGCTATGTGATGTTCTCCTCCCCTCTTTGTTCTTCATCAATTAGACCTCGTGAGCTGCCCTACTTGATCGAGGCACATATGTAATCTTTATGTTGTTGCTCTGCTGAGTTTACTGGGATCTGATGGATTATGAGATTATGTTCAGATTGTGTGTGAGTAATATATTTGATTCACCTCTTTCATATTTTAGTTCTTGAGTAATTCTTGCATGTTCTCCGTTGCTGTTTATTGCTTTGGACAAGTAGTAGGTAGTAACTCCAAGAGGGCACGTTATGCTTGATTGTGGGTTCATGCCCCCTGATGACTAGCTTGAGTGACAGAAACATGAGTCTAGGGGATGTGCTGTTGCCACAAGGGGGAAAACAACGGTGCTTGTACTTGCGGGTGCAAGGATAGTTTACTTTACACAAAGTTCATTTAATGCAGTTGTCTGTTGCTTTGAGTTTACACTTTGGGTGGGACTCGCAACTTAATACCAGCGAGATGTTCTGGATAGATATCTCAAGGTGGATGATTAGTAGTAGATGCAGATGGATTTTGGTCTACTTGCCTTGGCGTACCGCCCATGCTTTTGAGCCTCTACCTTTCTTTGCAGCATAGTTAGCATTGGTTTGCGCACATAATCCTGTCAATTGCCCAGCTGTAATTTGTTTACCTCGCTTAGCTGTTTTATCGTCTTTTGGGAGAGAGACATCATTAGTGAACATCATGGGACCCCAGTCCATATTTCCACCGCTGATCACACCTTATATTTACTTCCTGTTCTATTTCCTAGTTGCAGTCATAGCTATCATTATTATCTCTTGTGTTTGATCCTTTGTAAACAGCAAGGTCGGAGGGATTGACAACCTCTCTGTACTCGTTGGGAGCAAAGTTATTTGTATCTGTGTGCAGATCCTGTCAACCGCTAAGTTTCTGGCGCCGTTAGCGGTTGACACCTACTTGTCGACCCTCGGAGTCTCACGGGATTCGATCCTTGGTATCTTTGCCAAGGGAAACTTGCCGTTACGCTACATCTCAAACCTTCCACTTGGGGTAACCAACGAGGGGCGAGAAGCCATCAAGCAAAGTTTCTGGCGCCGTTGCCGGGGACTCCACTCTTCAAAATAGGGGAGTTGCACGCTATCTTTTATCTTTGCTTTTTAGTCTTGTTAGTTTACCTTTCAGTTTTTGCTTTAGTGTCCCTTACCAAAAATCACAAAAATAGTTATCTTGCTTTTAGTTGGCATTATGTCTGGTCCTTTTGCCTTTGGTGAGGCAGAGGTGCTCACCTTTAAACAAAGAGGTGGTGAAAGTCTAAAAGATGCTTGGTATAGAATTAATGATTCTCAAAAAAGAGCCACCAAGAAGCAATCTACTACTATCCTGCTTAAAAATTTTTATGTTGGAATTACTTCTCGGAATAGGTTTATTCTAGATTCTGCTATCAATGGAATTTTCCTAGAAGCCCCAGTTTGGGAATCTCTTAGTATTATGGAAAATCTTGTTGGAAATCCCCCTGTTGTTAGCATTCAAGAGGACATTACCCTAGCTCACATTATGAAAAAACTTGAAAAGATAGAGCTAGAGATGCCAAGCATTAATAAGATAAATGAGTTGGATCGTAAGATCCAAGGGAATTTGAATAGGCTTGATAGCTCCATGCATAAAATTCTCAAAACTTTGGAGACCATAAAATCCCATGACTTGGACTCTTCTAGGATAGACAAGATTGAGGAAATCTTCGACACTTTAGGAACTACTTTCTCCTCAATAAAAGCCAAAAAGGTAGAAACTCCGGCAAAGAAGGAGCCTAAGTTTGTTTACGTTCCAAAGGCTCCTCGTTCCAAAATTAATCCATCTATTGCCAAAGGGGTTGAAACTGTGAAGACTTTGGAAGAAACACCTAAATGAATCTTCCATTGACTTTCCACCTTTTGGTCTTCTCCCTAGAAGTATCTTTATTAGGCCTTTATTTGAAAGTCCTCTTAAGACTAGTTGTACTATTGAAGAGCTTTTTGATGATCTTGATGATGGTTCAATTGATACAACTTGATTTCTTTGCATCATGCCTAGCTTAAAGGCATAAAATAAAGCGCTTTTGGGAGGCAGCCCACAACGAATTAGGTTTATTTTGCTTTTGTTGTGTCTTGATGTTTGTTACTACAGTAGCATCATCATTGTATCTTTTCTTTTCAGCTTTGTGCAAGTTTAGCCTCCGATTGCAAGAACGTGCAAAAGTTGTGACGTGCTGTCCAGAAAACAGATTCTGTCCTTGGACAGAAAAATTCGTATAAAATCACCAGATCATCTTTTTGATCTGAATTTTTTTTGACAGTGTGCTCTATACAATTGGCTTTCGAGCTTCTGTTCTGAGTTTTTTGATTTGAGTTGCAGAAGTGCCCCGAAAACATTATTTACTACCTGCTGGTCTGTTTTTCACAGATTCTGTCCTGTTTTGCCTTTTCTTCGTTTTGCAAATCTTGAGCTTGCTTTTTCTTTGCAAAAACCTTTTGGCAATCTTGAGAAACAGTAGCTCTTCAAGATTATCCTTATTTACAGTAGGGAAAAATTATTTTATTATGGGTACTAACCTCGCTAATCAGATTATGATGAGTTATGTATGAAGGGAGTTTTCAAGTGTGCGAGGGAAGATGATAAAAGAAGATTCAGGAGGGTCAAACGCTCAAGCTTGGGGATGACCCGGTGCACCCCCAAGAAATATTCAAGAAGACTCAGGCGTCTAAGCTTGGGGATGCCCCCGTGCATCCCCTTCTCCATCAACAATTATCAGTTCGTCTTTCGTTCCACTATATTTTAATCACTTCATGCGTTATGTGCTATGCTTGGAGCGTCTTGCTCTTAGTTTCCTTTTTAGTTTTCTTTAGCTTTGCTTGCTGTTAATAACAAGTTAGAACCCAGCTTTCTTTGTGTGGGAAAGAAACACGCTCCACTTCAACCTAGAACATAACATAGGATTTCCATGCTTATCTTTGCTGTGTGTGTTCTTTGTCTTTCCATATCTACTGTCATGTTTAGCTCTTAGTTTTCATGCTTTTCTTTTTAAAGAGCTTTTGTTTAGTTGGTTGTTGAACTCTCTTGAGTTTTCATGTTTATCTTGTTAAGAGAGTTTGCCTGTTGCACTGAGTTGTGTGTCTTGACTTAAAGTATGTAATTGAGGTTGCTATTTAATTTTAGTAGTAACTTGCAATAGTTTTGAGGTATTGCCATGAGTAATGTCTGAACTTTTGGTGTCAAGAGCTTTAGCCTATTAGTGATAGATGTCGTATTTTGGGCAATCCGTGTTTATTTTCGAAAACCTACAAAATAGTTGAGAACTTTAGGTACTAAATGGATCACTAATCTTTGGAGGGATCGAATATTAGAGTACACTCACGTACCATGGGTCGAGGATGCGCAAGGGTAACCAAACCCCCATACACACCTCCTCGGGGTACTTGTCTCTTTGTGAACCTCCTAATTAGATTGAGAGTTACCGATAATAAGTGCATGAGTTCTTCGGACTAATGTGAGTATTCGAAAGTTGACACTTCCACCTATCCATATTTTTCTAGCCTCTTCGGTACCGTGCATTGCCCTTTCTCACCTCGAGAGTTGGCGCATACTTCGCTGGTGCATCCAAATCCTTGGCACGATACGCTCTGTCATCATAAGCCTCATTATATCCTTCCTCAAAACAGCCACCATACCTACCTATCAAGGCATTTACATAGCCTTTCCGAGATACATTGCCATGCAACATCCATCTTCTCATGACTTGATCTTCATGTCATACATGCTTTTTGCTTGATCGATGAGCCGCATGCTAGTTGGGCCTTGCCCTAATCATTGCTACATGACGCGCTAGTATCATTGCATATCCTGCTACACTGGTAGAGGCATACATTTGCATACATCATGATAGTTTCATTTTCTTTATGTTGAGTACTTTTGTAAAGTGTGAAAGATCTTCTATACTTCTTGTAATACATAGAGTGTTGCCCCTAAAGTGAGGAAAAGATCCCAAAGAGGAAAAAATCAAAAGATCCCAAAGAGGACAAAATCAAAAGATCCCAAAGATGACAAATGAGAGATAAATAGAAAGAGCCATGGAGGCCACAAAAAAATAAAAAAAATAGAAAAAAGAAATAAAAAGAGAGAAGGGGGCACACTACTATTCTTTTTGAGAGATCCACACTCGTACTCCATCTTATACCTTGTACTCCATAGAGATTATCATTCATGCATATAGCTATGTGGGGACCTTTACACTATAGAACTTGGCTTGTATATTTCAATGATGAGCCTCCTCAAAAGAGCTCTAGGTCTTCTTGAGCAAGCAAGTTGGATGCACCCCCACTAGTTCCATTGGAGAGCTTACCTTAGCTCATATGTGCATTCGTTGCATGGCAATCCCTACTCCTCACATCATATCTATCATTTGGCTTTCTCTCGCCGATGATTGTCCTCATTGATGTGAGCCTTTCACACCTTTTTTGTCTTCCCCCTCCATCATTTTTCTCTCTTTACCATCCTAAGTGTCGACTTTCTTGCTTACGCTCATCCATTGCATGAGTGCTCAAAATATCGAAAGGGAGTGGATCATTTTGACTTGTACCTGGCTGTTGGTCTGGGGATGAGTCAAGATAAGATTCCAAAGAAGACCAAGTGTGAAACTTTAGTAGATTAAGTTCTCAACAATACAAAAACTATGTTTTACTCTCTCGTATATCCCTATCCCCTTTCTTGCACGCAAACACCATTTGGAGACATTCGAGTCACGGACAGCGAGAGCTCTTGCACCTTTATGTTCTTATGTTACTTGTTACAATGCTAATATAGACTCTTGCTTGTTATGACTTGAATTGAATTACATGCCTTGATTGCTTTACTTAAAAAGTTCTTATATGGTTGATAGCATGTCACCACACAAATTATGCTTGTTATCATTTACCTATTCGAGGACGAGCAGGAATTAAGCTTGGGGATGTTGATACGTCCAAAATGTATCTATAACTAGCGGGGTGACCCGCGCATTTGCGCGGCTAGATTTACTATATGCAATCATTGGTGTATTTTTCTTGTTCTGGTTGTTAGGTTCACAAAATAACTATTTTTTAAGCTTGTTAGTTTTTACATCTGCATTGATGTATGGAAACCATGGGTAAAATATACATATTTTCCTTTAACTCTAATTTAAGAATAAAAAATGTACATTTCAAGTCTTATGTTTGGTTATATTTGTCATCAGTTTAACTATTAGTATTTGCACGGTGGCCAAATGTGAGATGTTGAATGCTTTAATTTTATCCTATTAACATTAATATTGTATCCCATATGTGGGTAACGAATATATATGATTGGTGCCTGGCCTGAATCTCCATATTCAGTGTATATCATTTTTTGTTAGAAATATCATCATGATTGATGCATGACTGAGTGTGCCCCGAAAATCACTCAGCTCACCCAAGTCTGCTTTGTATATGCTCTTCTTCCATGATTTTTTATGTTCACACATATAACCTATTCAGAAACTTTCTACCATGAATTAAATATAAATTCTCATGAACATTGTGTTTTCCTGTCTATCTCTTAATAAACGGACATTGTGGGAGTTACGTTACTCAATTAGGACAATACCATGTTGGATGCATCAACGTGAGGTCATCTTACTCTAGCGATCTTTTTAGTGAGCCATCTAAACAAATGAAATTTTTCGTATATTTTTATATACTGAAAATGCTGAAAATTTTGTTCCCACTCACCCACCTAACAGTTTGGTTTCGATGAGTTATAGTTTATTAAATGACATTGAGGTTGCTACCATTGTTTTAAACTTTGTTCCATAATAAGGTCTTGCCGAAAATAAGGTACTTACCAAAACATAAGGCGGTTCAATTTTTCTTCGGCAAAGTAGAACCTTATTATCATTGCAGCAGCAAATAGTGCATGTAGGCCCATCGGTAAGGCTAGTGGGATCTGGTCGCCGGCATCGATGGACCTCGTTGGCCTTGATCCGACCTAGCTCCCATTCTTGCTGATACACATCAGACCGCCACTATGCCGTCCAAGGTAGAGCGTACTTCTGAATTAAATTTGCTAAGGTCTTGGCATTCCTGTCAAGTCTATTGTTTGGTGACATTTCAGAACATCCTTGTTAGGTTTGTGCATTGGATTCTAACAAACTTACACACACTCAGAATTTCATCTTTTACTAACACAAAATCTGCCAGGAAGGAGCAATCTAGAGGAAAAACTCTAGGAATGGGTAACACTTAATACTCAAAGAAAACTGATCTCGGATAACAATTTCATTAGGAAACATAGCTTCCAGTGTTGCAGTTTATGATTGCAATGCTAGAATGCCAATTCGATACTGAAAAAAATTATTCACTGAACATACCTTAGTTGTTACTCATTCAGAAAAATATTGGAGGCCATGCCCACCAGCTCCCTGTCCTAGCCGTTGATATTCGCCACACTGAGATGTTTGATCTCGAGTGAATGGTTGTGGCCGCCCGGAACCGTAGCGACTACAACCAATCCAACGACGATGTAGTTGGTCGTCGGGTTCTTACATAATATATGTAGGTAGAGTTTTTCTGTGTGAATATATGTAGGTAGAGTTCTTAGTACAAACAATGCGAGCTCTTTTTGCTTTTCATTTCGAACTTTTTTTTGCTCTTTTTATCAAAATGCAGTCTCCATCCACCCGATAAGAACTTCTTATAATATTGGAACATATATCTAAATCAAATTTGTATCTAGTCATGTTTACGTCTAGTCACTGTGTTGTTTCCGTGGTGGAGCTGGTTAAGATGGATGAACTATCTTTTAGCGTATGAGGCATGTACTATGATTTTTTAAAATAAATTTGTGTTTTTAGCCAATTAATCGGTAGACCAGAAAAATTGTTCATAGTGATATATTAGGTTTTTTGTGAAGGTATATTAGGTGCCACTTCATTGCGGTCGATCGAGAGTAACGTTAGAAGTTATGGAATGTAAGGTTAAGTTAGCTGTTAATGTAAAAAAAATCATTAACGTGCAGCGTACGGAGCCAATCGGACGAACAAACACTACGCCTTGTTTCTCGAGTTGAGGTAATCAGAAAAATGCTGAAGCCCTTCTGCATTTCATTTTGACTTTCAGTCCTGATTGAAGGCAAAACGCAAAGGATACTTTTCCTAATATCATCCGTAGTGTCATGATGTCAGCACATCCATGTTGTCCGGCCTGTCTATTTTATAATGGAGAGCCTGCCATGTAGGAGTACTTCTTTTCTTGCAATGACGTGAGGTAGTTGGTCTCTTTTCTTTCTTTCCTTTCTTAACACGATGGTGAGTCACATTACTTCGCTTACGGGGAAAGTCCCACTATGATACGTGTTTGTTTTCCTTGGACTCATTTTGTGTTTCTTGTAGCGTGCTTGGACTTTTTCCTTTTGACAACAAACTTGTACTCGTTGTTAGTTGGCTGCCGTAAATTGCATAGGTCTCGGCTAGATCTTTTAATAGGAAAAATCCATCTCGGTTTGATGAGACGTGACATGTTAAAAGCAATTTGTACGTCATACAACTATATATGTATGTAACGTTGTATCTTTTAATCTCAACCGTTAATATTTAAATTTAACGGTCAATATAATTTAATCTATGTGGACAAACGTAATGGATTTCTGCTTGCTCCATGCTTCTTTTGTGTGATATTGCTATGATATTTATGCACTTCCATACACTTTTGATCATATTTGGACTAACCTATTAACTCAGTGCACCACAGTGCCAGTTCCTGTTTTCTGCTGTTTTTCTATTTCAGATTTCCCCCATATTAAAAGTGCTCCAAAAATTCCGGGATAAATACAGAAAAAATCAGCGTACACGAAGCTTCGAGAAAAACCAAAGTGGGGCCAGAGGGGAGCCAGGGGCGGCCCAGGCGGCCACCCGGGGCGGCCCCACCCCTGGCCGCCCAGGGGGGGCGCCTGGGGCCCCCTCTCCGCCTCTGGTGACCCCCTTTTGCATATATATTCCTCGCGTCCCGAAACCCTCGAGGACGGAACCCTTTTTCGCGATCTCGCCTCTGTTCCGCCGCCGCAACGCTTCCAAGATCGGGAGCATCAGGATAACTCTTCCCGGCACCCTGCCGGAGGGGAGAACCACCACCGGGAGCTTCTCCACCACCATGGACGCTTCCCGGATGAGTTGTGAGTAGTCCCCCTTGGACCATGGGTCCATGACCAGTAGCTATGTGATGTTATCCTCCCCTCTTTGTTCTTCATCGATTAGAGCTCGTGAGCTGCCCTACATGATCGAGGCACATATGTAATCTTTATGCTGTTGCTCTGCTGAGTTTGCTGGGATCAGATGGATTATGAGATTATGTTCAGATTGTGTGTGAGTAATATATTTGATTCACCTCTTTTATATTTTAGTTCTTGAGTAATTCTTGCATGTTCTCCGTTGCTGTTTATTGCTTTGGCCAAGTAGTAGGTAGCAACTTCAAGAGGGAACGTTATGCTTGATTGTGGGTTCATGCCCCTTGATAACTAGCTTGAGTGACAGAAACATGAGTCTAGGGGATGTGCTGTTGCCACAAGGGGGAAAACAACGGTGCTTGTACTTGCGGGTGCAAGGATAGTTTACTTTATGCAAAGTTCTTTTAATGCAGTTGTCTGTTGCTTTGAGTTTACACTTTGGGTGGGACTCGCAACTTAATACCAGCGAGATGTTCTGGATAGATATCTCAAGGTGGATGATTAGTAGTAGATGCAGATGGATTTCGGTCTACTTGCCTTGGCGTACCGCCCATGCTTTTGAGCCTCTACCTTTCTTTGCAGCATAGTTAGCATTGGTTTGCGCACATAATCCTGTTAATTTCCCAACTGTAATTTGTTTACCTCGCTTAGCTGTTTTATCGTATTTTGGGAGAGAGACATCATTAGTGAACATCATGGGACCCCGGTCCATATTTCCACCGCTGATCACACCTTATATTTACTTCCTGTTCTATTTCCTAGTTGCAGTCATAGCTATCATTATTATCTCTTGTGTTTGATCCTTTGTAAACAGCAAGGCCGGAGGGATTGACAACCTCTCTGTACTCGTTGGGCGCAAAGTTATTTGTATCTGTGTGCAGGTCCTGTCAACCGCTAAGTTTCTGGCGCCGTTAGCGGTTGACACCTACTTGTCGACCCTCGGAGTCTCACGGGATTCGATCCTTGGTATCTTTCCCAAGGGAAACTTGCCGTTACGCTACATCTCAAACCTTCCACTTGGGGTAACCAACGAGGGGCGAGAAGCCATCACTCCTCCGTGTGCGCCCTGCTTGTGGGGGCTGGGTAGGTGTGTACGTTGGGCTAGCCCACAACCACACCACGCCGAAGCCTGGGTTCTCCAGAGCCTCGACGTAATCGATCCTCACGAGAGACCCTCTAATGAGCTTGTGGGCATGTGCGCTCCTTTTAAGTCCGTGCCTCCGGGTATCGCGATGAGGCGCACCAGCCACAACTCACCTAAGCTCGGGGGATAAGCAAAAGGTACATGATGCCTCGCGAAGCCCCATAACTCTGTAGCTACACAACACCTCCGGAGGCCCAACGGATCCAGAGCTGACAGGAAGTGAAGCTTTGGGTAAGCGCCCCCGGGAGGCACACCCCCACGACAAGGGAATCTACCACGAGCATGGCAAGCTAAGTTACCCTACCCACACCTAGTAGCAATACAAATACCATGACACGATAAGAGAAGCATAGCATGTTGGCGTAGGTGCCATAGTTCATTACACACCCCAGCGGGGCCTTCTACTTTTTTTGGAAGATGCAGGGAAAAGACAAAATGGACGAACGGCCGCATCGACTCCCGAGGCCTTGGCTCCAGCGGCCTGGGGGCTCAGTCTGAGACCCCCTCCTGCTTCACTGAGGCGCAACAGCAAGGCTCCTCGCCGCTCTCTCCAAGCCGGTCCCGGCGGCATGGCGGCTTTTCGTAGCCACTGCCACCGGCGCTCCCCCCGGAGGAGGAGGAGGAGGAGAAGTAGCTGCTGGAAGAGGCGTGGACATCGTCAAGGGCAAGCTCATTGTCGTCACTGATGTCCACTGGAAAGCACCGCGCACACCGGCCATCTTCCCTGAACATCCTCACGAAGAGGGTCACAAGGCCGTTGTACTTGAAGTGAAGGGTGCTCCTCTCGCTCCGATCCCGCGCGCGGGCGAACGTCTTCCAGCCGCGGGTCAAGAACATGCCACCCGTGGCAGCGGACTCGACGTCCACCCATGAGGCCCAGCTGCAGCAGCCGTCAGCCTGCAGCCAAAGGCCGTCGAGCCCCGACCGCAGCGGCCTCGCAAAGAAGCGTGGGAGCAGAAGCCGGATGTCGGCGGGCTTCTCCAACCACACGATGAACTCAGGGAAGGCATCCACTGAGCGAGAGCACGGCCTTGAAGGCCGAACGACCGCGGCTCCCAGAAGAGGCTCCCGCCCTTGCAGAAACGCACTCGCACCCCTAAGGGGTCACCACCGGGGTGGCGGTGCATTTGCGGGGGCGCCCGCGGCCTCTCTTGGGTGGTGGAGCCCCTGGCCCCTCCTTGGGGGGTTTTCCCTTATCTTCGGTGGAAAACTTCCTCGGCGGCACCATGGGTACCTTAGCAAGAAGGCAAAGCAAAGGAGGGACGAGAAGCAAAGAGATGGAAATGAGCGGAGGGCTCCACCCCTGCTCATTTATAGCAAGAAGGAGGCGAACCACTGCCTCCACGATTTTCCTTGCATGGAGCAGGCTCCAGTCGAGTCGAAACGATTGCCGAGGCAGCGTGGGGAAGTCAAGATGCCCACGTCGCATCAAGACGCCACACGTCTACTGGGCCACATGTGATTGGGACCCACGGTGCTTCACCCTTGCCCTTTCGCTTCGCCTCGAAGCCATGTCTGAGCACGCTTTGGGCCCGGGGGCTACTGTCGGTGTTCTGGGAACCAGGGTACCAGACTTTCCTGCCTGTGGCCCATGACGTGTCTCCTTAACCGGCCTGGTACGTCCCATCTTCAACATCGACACTCAAGACCCTCGCTGGGGGCCAAGCCTCGCGAGGCGGACGGCACCAAGACCTCCGGACGGGACAGTCTTGCTAAGCTCGCTCCCGAGGGGCGGAGAACTCTATGTAGGCCCTCACCTCGTGAGGTTCGGATGACGCAAGCCATGACGACCAAGGCCAGCCGGGTACCAGCGGGTGCAGGGTGACCAGTTTACTCTTTGGTGCTAAAAAGGCAAGCGCTGACGCGGAGTCCTAAGGAATCAACCAAAGTTTTCCATTTCCATGCAACAAGACCAGGATCGCCAGGACGGCAGGTCGGAGGTCATCGTCGACCCCACCGTGGCGTCAGGATAAGAAGCTTTCCATTTATTCTCTTTCTACAATCAGGACGGCAACTAACATGTAGGGGTTGGTGGCAACTGACTATATAACACGGTGGCGGCTACTAGCATAGTTGTGCGGCAACTATTTTTCCTTCAAAATTGTTGGCCAAATACTCTATTCTGCCCTGCTCCCCCTGTGTATTCAACATTTTCCTCCAACATTTTCCTATCAGAATTTGATAGCAACCCCAAACTAACAGCTTAGTACAAACTTCTGATTACCGCATTTTTGGAGATCAAATCCAGAATACATGATGACAACTATGTGGATTTTGGAGGGGAGAGGAGAACGGCCGGATTCATGTGCTTTTTAGATCCATGCAGCACATATCTAGGATATCTGTGTTCTGGTCACCATGACCATGTGAAACCGATCGTCATCTATGCGGGCAATCTTGAATGGAAATTAGTAGGGTGCAGGTGGGAGGGGGTGGGGGAGATAGAAGAACGACTAGATTGAGGATGTTTATCACTGTTTTTTGTATTCATTGCCGTCTTTTCAGTCGAGGGGGTGCTTATGATTTGATCTGGTTGCCGTGGCAAATAGCGACGGAGTAGGACGGAGGTAAGGGGAGATTTGCTGATCTGGAGATTGGAGACGACCGACGGTGGCTACTCTGGCGCGCGGGCGGGAGGGACGACGTCCGGGAGGTAGATCTGGTCGTGCGGACCGGGAGGGTGTCTCGCCCGGACATTTGCGGTGCACGCCGGACATGCGGGCTACATTGGGGGGGGGGGGTGCCCGAACATGGTCGTGCGGGCGGGCGGGCGTCGATGCCACACGGGGCGTACGACAGATACCCGCTAGGTGCCACACGTGTGGTGAATATCGCGACCCAATATCTTTTGTGACCGATGAAAAAATACTTCCATATTTTTTAATACCGCACAATCACACAAATGTCCACTTACATGCACATACACTCATCCATATGAAGTTATGAACGCACGCACACCCTATCGCTAATTCCCTATGGGCAACTCGGAGATACTATGCAGGCGTCACATCTGGAGATTGACGAAATCACCACAGATGCCTTCTGTTGATAGGAACATCCCCTTCCACTGTGGAAAACATCACAGAAGCCTGAAATAAATCTAGAAAATTGCAAGCACTAGTGTCAAGTCTAGAACTTGAATTCTGATGGGTTGGTTTCATCACAAGGAATCTAGACATCTGATCGTAACCCAGCTCACTCCTTCCATGTTATTACGTTAAGAGAAGGATGGAAACATCTTGTGCTACCCCCATGCTACGACTCGCAAGCAGCCTGAGTTGAACTGTTTGCGTTCATTAGA
>LR738713.1:783384703-783422710 GCA_902687465.1 Secale cereale | reverse complement strand
CGCCTCGGCACCCCGAGAGCCCCCCGGTGCCCTACTTTGGCAGATATTTAAAGGGTCCCCCGTAACCCTTGAAACAGGACTTCTTTTCGCGATCCCATCTCTGTTCCGCCGCCGCCGCCGCTTCCAAGATCGGGAGCACCAGGAGAACTCTTCCCGGCACCCTGCCGGAGGGGAGGATCACCACCGGGAGCTTCTCCACCACCATGGACGCCTCCCGGATGACTCGTGAGTAGTCTCCCTTGGACCATGAGTCCATGACCAGTAGCTATGTGATGTTCTCCTCCCGTTTTTGTGCTTCACTAATTAGTCCTCGTGAGCTGCCCTACATGATCGAGGCACCTATGTAATCCTTGTGTTGTTGCTATGTTGAGTTTGCTGGGATCCAATGGATTATGAGATTATGTTCAGATTGATCTTGAGTAATATATTTGATTCACCTCTTTTATATTTTAGTTCATAAGTAATTCTTGCATGTTCTCCGTTGTTATTTATTGCTTTGGCCAAGTAGTAGGTAGTGACTCCAAGAGGGAACGTTATGCTCGATTGTGGGTTCATGCCCCTCGATGACTAGCTTGAGTGACAGAAACATGAGTCTAGGGGATGTGCTGTTGCCACAAGGGGGAAAACAACGGTGCTTGTGCCCGCGGGTGCAAGGATTGTTTACTTTACGCAAAGTTCTTTTAATGCAGTTGTCTGTTGCATTGAGTTTACACTATGGGTGGGACTCGCAACTTAATACCAGCGAGATGTTCTGGATAGATATCTCAAGGTGGATGATTAGTAGTAGATGCAGATGGATTTCGGTCTACTTACTTTGGCGTACCGCCCGTGCTTTGAACCTCAACCTTTCTTGCAATGTAGTCAGCATTGGTTTGCGTTCGTGGTCCTGTCAATTGCCCAGCTGTAATTTGTTACCTCGCATAGCTGTTTTATCGTATTTTGGGAGAGAGACATCACTAGTGAACATCATGTGACTCCGGTCCATATTACTATCATTGATCACATACACTATTTTACTTTCCGCTGTTTTACTTACTATTGCAAATTACTATCTATCACTACTATCATATTGCTTTTAACCCTTTGTGAACTGCAAGGCCGGAGAGATTGACAACCTCTCTGTACTCGTTGGGAGCAAAGTTATTTGTATCTGTGTGCAGGTCCACGTTGATTGCTAATTGCGCCGTTAGCAGTTGACACCTACCTGTTGAACCTAGGAGTCTCTGGGGATTCGATCCTTGGCATCTTTGCTAAGGGAAAACACTTCTACTTACTGCATCTTACACCTTCCATTTGGGGTAATCCAACGAGGGGTTCGAGGCCCATCACGTACCAGGTGCACCTGTCAGAGGCCATCGCACTCTCCACTTCTGGTGATGGGGTCGTGCTGCCGCTGATGCCGCCACCCCCTTCAATCCCGAGCCAAAGTCGTCCTCCTTCAAGCCCGAGTAGTACACCTGGGACGGAGTAGTGCGCCTGTGGGTCAGCGCGCCACCCATTTGTCTCGGGCAGTGGCGGATGCGCTGGCTGGCGGAGGAGCTCCGCCAGGGCGAGCGCCTGAAGCAGTGGGAGTGTGACGCGGAGCAGGAGGGGCGCGAGGCTGAGGAGGAGGAGCGTCGTACCCGCCCTGCCCAGCCGGCGACCGTCACACCGGCTCCAGAGGACATCGCCACAGCCTGGGACATGTCATTCCCCTGGGATTGCCCGGCCCCGACGATGACGACGAGGACGCATAGGGCAGCGTGAGTCCTCCTATTTTTGTTTTATTAAATATTTTAAATTAATGTAATGTGGACAATGGACCCTCGCCGGCCTTTGTGATCGGCATTTATGTTTAATTAACTTTTTAATTTCAAAATATTTGTTTTATTTGTTTTTTCATGTGAACTCAAAAATTGGCCGGGCTAATGTTGGGCACAAGAGCAATGCGAAAGCGTATATGGGCGTCCGCTGGGCCGACCCAAGGAACAAAAAGGGGAGAAAGCGCACCCGTTTGGGTCGGCCGGTTGGAGTTGCTCTAAATCCTGTCTTTTTATATGGATATTGATAAGAAAAGTAGGAGTAGCCATTTTTTGATTAATCTTATCTAGAAATATACCACAAACATGATATGGGCAGTATTAATCACACACGGACTTCTAACCAGGTAAGTACGTACTAATCATATAGTAGAAACATCTACGCACGTAGCTAGTACTGCTAGAACAGAAATAAAAATGAGTGGAATAAACAAGTTATATCCTCCAGTCGGCCAAGCGTTGGCCGTGACGGCGGTGACATCCTCCTTGACAGCCTTGTCCTCGGTGACCTTCTTGTCAGCTTCGGATTGCTGGCTCATGGTGATGGCGAAGGTGATGACGACATAGACGAAGTAGTGGACGTAGGCGAACGACGACAGAGTGTAGGAGATGCTCGCCAAAAACCTAATTGCCGATCTCCCCTATAGGATTTGGAGAGGCAGGGTTTCGGAGGCCTGCTCTCCCGTCACCGATGTATGCGGTGGACAGGATGGGATCGCCGGTAGCAGCAGCAGGGAATGGAACGACGGTTGGCAGTGCGCGTGGAGGCAGAGCAGATGTGATATGTTCTTTGTGGCGTGTAGGCTTGGCCATCGCCTCCAATATATAGGTGTGACTAGGTGGAGAGACGTGGGCTAGACACACGTCCGAGTCGGTAATAGCCCATTATCTGATGTTTTAAATAGTGGCTCGTTTGTTAAGCACTCTCTATTACTGACTGGCAAAAATTAAGCGCAAGCACTAGAGGTCCAGCTCTTTCTCCAAATCGGGGGTGGTACTAAACTTCCGCCATTTCCTGTGACACCTACATGGGCTCTTAGAGGTTTTTCTGAAATTGTTGGATGAGCCTAAAGCCCACCCCATATTTCAACAGATAGCTCTTGTAATATGCAGATCGTTAGCAGACCAAATATAAATATACTTTTGATCAGCCTAGGAGACGTATAGAAGGTAGATACACGTACAAGGGTATCAAAACAACTGCTACATATTTCTGGGGACATACAAGTTCCATGCCACAATTTAACATATTTGTTTATGTCACAATGCAATGTGCAAATAAATATCTTAATCCAAAATGTTTAAAGTTTACTTCTTGCAGGTATAATGTTCGAGGAATATTAGGGACCACAGGTAGGGAAAATCATCAAGGATTACACAGATCCAGTTCAGTAAATAGGAGAAACCATTACGGGCATAGAAGAACCATATTTTATAGGACAACTCCAATTTTTATGCTCAAGCAATCATATTTCCATTATATCAATCACTTTAGAAGCCGCTTGGTACCTAAAAATCAATAAATATCTCGTTAGTATCAGTAAAATTGTATACTCACACTCCTTAGTCCAACCGGTTAAGCATGCTGAAGACTATCGTGTGTATTCAACGGAGTTAGCATGGGACTACACAATGACTACCAAGGGAGTTCAAGCTCAATTTTTATGCCATAATATTTTGAAGACTATAAGTATCTCGTTAGCATGTGAGTTCAAGCTCAGATTTTATGCCAGAAATATTTTTGTGTTGGAATCCTCTCTATTTTTGAAAAAACTCTCGAGGGCTGAAAATTTGCCGCCTTATCCATTGCAATCCTAAGCTCTTAGAAACAAATACTGGTTTGCCCTAAGTACACATCCCTTTGGCAGGGTAGTAACTAGTTGGTTGGAAACACTCTGTGATAAAGAAATATGATGGCTAAAGGGCCCAGAAAGGAAATTCATCTCCCGCAAACATTACTTCTTCATAAATTGATGCAGATATTTTATTAGGATAATGATTGAAGTGCACTTGCATCCAGATACTATGCAATAAAGCTAACCAATAACTGAACTTATTGGGAGGTACCCCTACGAAATATTATAGCAAGTGACTCTACATAAAAATAAAAATGACAAGTACATCAACTTATTTCAAGATTGGGTCAAGAATTATATATTGCATTGCACGTTAATTATGTGGTCGGGGTGAACTGGAGCACTCCGTAGAAGGGCTCGGAGTATATGTTGTTTAATTACAACCTTCTAAAATGATTAGTAATGGTGTGCATGCATTAATGCATGTTAATATTAGCCAATGTATATTGCATTGCACATTAATTGTGTTGTTCATCCAATCTGATATGTTGTCTAATTGCAACCCTCAATATTCATTGTTAACCACGTACGTGCATTAATGCACATTAATATTAGGCAATAAATATTGCATTGCAAATTAATTGTGTGCCTACAATGCATGTTAATATTAGCCAATAGATAAAATATGTTGCACACTAATATTTCACATGGTATTAATTGCATGTTGATATTAGGCGGGATATAATTAATTGGCTGGTGATAGCATGGATATTGGGTATAATAATGATATTAATTAGGGGAGGACCATGTGAGGGAGGTCATGACTACGGATTGGAGACCCCTTGTCACTCCTCCACTGAGGCGGGGCGTGCGTGGACTGTGGTAGAACAACAAATATGAGCCTTTGAGTTGGATGACACACCATGAAAGCAATGCCCTTAGATTAATTAGATAGATTAGATCGTGGAGTGGGGTTTTCTGGGTACACTAATTTTGATGGCTTTAGAATAATTGGAACTCACACTTTTATAAGTAAAAAGACATATGTCATGATGAAAAAAAGTTTCAATTATGAAAGAGAGATCTTGATGCAATACTAAACGGCATGGGTGTACCTACCGTGGGTGGCAACCTCGTGTAGAGCAACGGCGCGGCTAAGAAAATGTTCCCAATCTACAAAATGTGTTCGAGACATTTTGTTAAAGGAATTGTGCAATGTTAATCCTGAAAAACGTTAATCTCGCAATCAAAAAATGTTAAACATGAAGAGAAAAATGTATTTGTCATATGCGAAAAATTCATAAATGCGAATGTAAAAAGTAAAGGAATGTTAACCATATATATGGAAAATGTTAATCATATGTACGTAAAATGTCACACTTACGCACACAAAGTCCGATAAATATAAAATGTCGCACATTTCAATACAAATGTACGTGATATTTGCAAAAAATGTTTGTAAAATTTAAAACAATATGCATGCAATTCAATAAAATGTTTTATATATTCAAAAAATGTAATTCACATTTTTAGATAGCTTCACAAGTTTCACAAACGTGTTCATGAAATTTTAAAAAATGTTTGTACAATGTTATAAAATATTTACGTAGTGCAAAAAACCTTTTTATCATTCATTCTACATGTGTTTGAAAAAATATTTAAATCGTATTTGAAAAAACAATCAAAGCTTGTTTACGTAAAGAAATGTTAAATATGTATCTAAAAAATGTTAAATGGGTACAAAAGAGTTATTTTAGATATGGAAGAAAAATGTACAACATGTATGAAAAAGTATACATGCATTACAAAATAAAAAAATAACAAAATAGCAAAAATAAAAGTGAAGTAACCAAAAAACTGAAGAAAACTCAGAAAGAAACAAAGGAAACCAAAGTATAAAGAAGAAGAAATAAAAAAATAAGCATGAAAAAAACAAAAAAAAACTAAGCCTAAAAGAAGGAGTGAAGGCAAAATAGAAAACCGGTGAAGAAACAAAGAAAATGAAAGATAAAAAAATGAGAATGAATGGAAAATGGAAAAGGTAAAAAATGGAGCGAGCAAGCTCTACCGCGAGAATGCTCATAAAAAAAAACTCTACCGCGAGAATTACAGAAAGAACTAAGCAAACTTACACACGCAGCACCACCGTAAAAAGTCGGACGACGGCCCGCTACTGTCGCCCGTATTAGATTCCTATTATGAATCAGTACATGAGTTTTTCTAAAAAAATCGAATCAGTATGGGATGGCCGCCGGATAGGATTTGGCGCCATTCTAATCGCATGGAGTTGGATCATAGCATTAGCTGTCAAGTATGACATAGGTTGTGAGTTAATTCTTTTTGCACAAAGTAGTAGTTTGGCACATTGTACGAAGAAAATTGTTTTTATTTCAATAAAAGAAAAAAAAATAGAATTGCTATATCACATCTATATGATTTTTAGCTACACATCTAAGTTTGCCACCGTTTAATTTAGTTTCCGTAATTTGTGCAAGCATTCAATCTCCCACCTCGCTGGTCTTGTTTGTTTATCGCGCATCCTTTTGTTGACATGTTTGGCTTCGCTTTTCACGGTCCATTATCGCGCCGCATCAGTAATCCATTTTGCTATGTTGTTTTAGTTCATGGCGGAGCATGGCATGAGACAACACAAGGCAGCTCTATCGCAGCTGCTGCCTTCTTAGTTCATTTTGACATTGTTCCCATTCCTTCTAAGCTTCATTAAGATGAGATTTAGCAATGTCTCATGTAAGTTGTTGTCCGTTGGATCTTGTTGCAATTTTCAAACAAACTCTTGATCTCATGTCGCCGACCGATGTATTCCCGTGTCCCCTCATTCTGTTTTGTCCATATGTTAGTCGGTTCATGTTACACGTGTGGTTTTTTATCGGGCCATTTTTTTCTTGCACTCTTGTGGCCCGTTTCATCTACATGTGTTGTAGAAGTGGAAGATACACGCTATGTAGCTTGTCATTGTCTATTTCTATTTTCTTTCAAGTTTGATGTCAGACAATGCTCTTCAGAAGAGATAGGCTCTAGATTGCGCTCGATACCCAATTAGGTCCAGCCAATTTTTGTCTAGTTATAAGTTCATCCTCGACAGGCACCTAGGCCCCATCCCATTTTTGTCCTACTTTCAACTCAACCTCTAACATTCATTTTTTTGTCCTAGTAATTCTACCTTCAATACGCAATTGGGTCTGGCCCATTTTTCTCTCAATTGCGGGTCCATCCTCGACACGAAACTTGGGGCAACCTTTTTTGTCTCAGTTACAACTCCACCCCAACAAGCAACTAAGGTGGTGCACCTTTTTGGTCCTAATTGAAAGCCACCCTTGATACACAACTGGGTTATGAATCCCATTTTTGTCCTAGTTTCAAGTCAACCCTCAATAGGCAATGGGTGTGGGGGCCCTTTTTGCTAATTGGAACCCCATCCGACAACAAGTCCACTATCGGCAGGCAACTAGGGGGGAGGGGGCGCCCGTTTTTGTTCCCAGTTGCAACTGCAACTCCAAGATGCAATTGGCAGACTTACTTTTTTTGTCCCAGTTGCATGTCCATCCTTGGTATGCAACTGGGTTCGTTCCATTTTTGTCCTATTTGCAATTCCACCCTCGACACACAGCTGGTGAGTCAACCATTTTTTTCTCAGTTGCAACTGCATCTTCGACATGTAATTGGGGGCCTTGCCTTTTTTCTTGTCCCAGTAGCAAGTCTTGCGAGGAATACTGATGGAAGAGTTGGGAAGAATGTATAGGCATATCCTCCCGAAGGTTCTGATGTTCACATCCACCAGCTTGTCTCCTTCAACCTATTACTCCACCATCTTTTGTGAGATTTTTTCAATCCATAGCTGTTGAGCCCCAAATCTTGTTGTTGCCATCTAAGATGGTCAAATCACTATTACAGGAATGACACCTACATACGTTCTTAGATATTTTTTCCGAACTTGTCGAATGGGTCTAAAGCCCGCCCCATATTTCCTATAGCTCTTGTAACATGTAGATTTTTAGCGGACCAAAGATAATTATAATTTTGACCAGCCTAGGAAATGTATCGTAGCTAGATACACGTACAAGGGTATCAAAACAACTCCCACATATTTCTGACGACATATAAGTTCCATGCCACAATTTAACATATTTTTATATCACAATACATTGTACATAAATATTTTAACCGAAAATGTTTAAAGTTCACTTCTTGGAGATATAATGTTCCAAGAATATTAGGGACCACAAGTAGGGGAAATGTCAAGGATAACACATGTCTAGTTCAGTAAATAGGAGAAACTATTACGGGCATAGAAGAACCATATTTTGTAGGTCAAGTCCAATTTTGACGCTCAAGCAATCATATGTCGATTACATCAATCACTTTTGAAGCCGCTTGGTACCTAAAAATCAATAAATATCTCATTAGTATCAATAAAATTGTATAGTCACACTCCTTAGTACAACTTGTTAAGCATGGTGAAGACTGTCATGTGAAATCACGGGAGTTAGCAAGGGAGGACTCAAGGGCTAGCCAAGGGAGTTCAAGCTCACTTTTTATGCCATGATATTTTCAAGACTATATGTATCTCGTTAGAAAGGGAGTACAACCTCAATTTTTATCCCATGATATTTTTGTGTTGGAATCCTCTCTATTTTTGAAAAAACACTCAATGGCTGGAATTTTGCTGCCTTATCCATTCTAATCCTAACCTCTTGGAAACAAATACTAGTTTGTCCTATGTACACATGCCTTTTACAGGGTAGTAAATAGTTGGTAACAAACACTCTGTGATCAAGAAATATGATGGCTAAAAGGCCAAGAAAGGAAATTCATGTCCCGCAAACGTTTCACCCATAAATTGATGCAAATATTTTATTAGGATAACGATTGAAGTGCACTTGCGCCCAGATACTATGCAATAAAGCTGACCTATATCTCAACTTACAGAGAGGTACCCCTACAAAATATTATAGCAAGTGATCCTACATTAAAATAAAAAATTCAACTTATTTCAAGATTAGGTCATAGGAAACATTCAAAATACAAAAAGGGCGCATATGATACAATAGGTCATCACCTCTTTATTGAACAAAAACTAGTCACCACTGCCACGGCTACTTTCACCTAGAGCACTGATTTCTCCACCTACAAGAAATATAAGAATATCAAATTAAGGATGGAAGCATTTGGTAAACAAGCAAGAAACACACACGCACACGCACACGCACACGCACAAGCACACGCACACGCACACACACACACGCGCGCGCGCGCGCGCACACACACACACACGCACGCACGCGCGCGCGCGCACACACACACACACACAATACTTATCCAAACATCTGTAGATTCTTTGCATGACATGATGTAATGTAGCACAATATCACCTTCAATACAAATGAAAAAAAAGTGTAAAGATAAGACAACCGAAACTGATAGGTAACAGTTGCTCATTAGTATCTATATTATCTGAAATCTATAACAAAGCTTGTGATTTATAAGGGTCAAAGCTCCCACCACCACTTTATTTAATTAACATACGATTTAAGTCGATGAAGTTACCTAGCCATTACTAGATCTGCAGTTAATCCTATCACATACTCCATACCAGTTCAACAACCCCCGTATGATAACTTGTAACATCGTTAAGCTCGTCATAAGGAATAACACACTTGAGATGTATGCTGACCTGATTGTATATTGTTGTTCTGTTGGTCCTGTTGTACATCATCAAAAACTGCTTTACCAACTGCATGAATAAACATGAAAGATACAAGACCGAATATAATATCAGTAGATATGCTTGACGAGGAATATACATAAATGTCGTGATGCTGAAATATACATTTGAAGAAGTTGAACTGAACAAGTCAAATCTCTATGCATGCATGATATACACACACATGAAGATACATGTACACTTATACGTACACATAAACTGAGGAGGTCCTACGGTGAACGTTTATTTCAAACCCTAACAATCAATTTCACCATATCTGTAAACTACTAAGCCTTGGCTTGATTTATGTGACATTTTGAAATCAATTTCCCAATGTATAAAGAAACCACAGTTTTCTCTAATTTGAAACAGAATGTTTCTTCAGAGCAGCACGCAAGAAAAGATGCGTGTTTCTACAATGTATTGAAATTGGCATGTGTGTTTCGTATCTTTTCTATATTTCTATATAGCATAATAATTTGAATCCATTATATGGTCACATATTTCTTGCTCTACACTCTATCTATGGAACTATGTCACCAATGATAAAATATTCTCATGTTTACGAGAAATTGTTGAATACAAGAAGATATATGTACAGTCGAGAGTTAACAGTACATGTAAGTTATTACTTTTCCTTAACAGTTACTCCCTCAGAATTATTATATATATTTTTCCTCGATTGCATCATTAGCACAAACCAAGTATTCACACAGTATAAGAATTTTCTTTTTGTACAAGAAAACCTTAAATAATAGACTACCCAAAGCAACTTAGTATGGGTAAGTTGTTGGGATATAAATCGCAATAGCTATACACTTAATTCTCGATGGACAGATGTATCAAAGAGAATTTTGGAGGCCAATGCAAACATAGTGAGTGGAACAAGTTTAAATCATGTAGTAAGGTTCCCAAATTTATATTTATAATTGCGAGTATGACCCTACATCTTTTTGTGCGACAATCATAACCATGTTAGGACTTTCACTTTCAGATAAAATTACTTATACCCAGATTCGACACTTTCAGATAAAATTACAGAGAAGCACTATGATTAAATTTCTACAAGTATTAATCAATACTCGTAGACATATGTCATGCTGCCAAAGTCTCTATAGTGTTAATCAATACTAGTACTCCGGAAATGGAAGACTTGCTAATCAATACTATTAATTTATGGCCCCGGAAATGGAAGACTTGTTAATCAATACTATTACTTTATGGCCCCGAAAAAAACATAGTACTATTAATTTATGGAGATATGAGAAACATTGCATATGGCTATTTCGTACCTGCAGTATAGAAGGTGGAGTAGGGGTAAACACAGGAGAAAGACTGATCCGCTTGAAGAACTCGCTGATGCTGCCCAGACTTTGAGTTGACCATGAAAATACCCATCTCCGTCTGCAAGAAAATGGTGCCTCCTTCCTCCGAGACCCCGATAACCCGCGGCTCAGTCCAGTCATCTGCTAGTTCATCTTCCTCCTCATCCTCAAAGTGCAGAAGCCCAACGCCACCATTCTCAGCCGGGCCAGCGGACAGGAAATTGTCCAGTCTAGCTACGATACGCGGAATCCAGTCTTCAACGCCATTCAACCTGGAAACTAACACCACACAGTTCTCAATCACGCCCGCGATGCCGACCCGCGCGTCCTCCATTGTCGGCGCGAGAACAAAGTGGTCGCCGCGTAATTCATCTGGTATCTCTGTGAGTTGTAGAGTTCGTGTGTCAAGGTGGAATTCCAGGAGGAAGTCTTGCACTATATTGCCCTCCCCAGCCGTCATGGTCATCCAGCTTACGGTCATGGCGGCACCTTTGCCAACCACGGCGCTCGGCTTCGGGTCAAAGTAGCATTTGACGCCCATGGTCGCTGCCGGGCGGCCACCCCAGCTTCTTGTATTTGAGCTGTACACGCAGACGAAGGTGCTGATGAGAGCCATGGGCGGGTGCCAGCCGCCGGGTGGATAGTCCTCGCTATATGCAAAGACGACGCGGAACGGCGATGAGTGGCAGTCCTCGCCCGTAGCATGGTTGGCGTCGCAGATCCGCGCCGCGCCGCAGCTCTGCCCGGGGAGAAGGCCAGGCGCCGGCGGGATGGAATGCTCCTCCCCGGTCAGAGGATCTCGGACAAGTAAGAGGGCGCGGTCGCCGTCTCTGCCGCCGAGGAGCAGACGACCGTGCGTGCAACCGTAGACTTGGAACCCAGCGGGGGCGGGGGGCAACGGCGGGGTACGACCGTACGAGGTGTGGTCGGGGTGAATTGGAGCACGCCGTAGAAGGGGTCGGAGTAGAAGCCGATGAGTGGTGGGATGCCGAGGTGTGCCGCGCGGAAGTAGGGGAGGAAGTTCTCCTCATCGTGGACGACGCGCCGCCAGGCATTGTAGGCGGATGAGACGATAGCGAGGGCGCTGGGATCCGACGGGAGGCGATGGAATATATCTCGAAGCATGTCGTCGGGAAGTTGATGGGGTGGTGGCAGCGAATTAGGCTGGTCGCCGCGGAGGGGCTGGTCATTCTCCATGTCCGCCGAGGGTCTAGGGGCAGGGGGTCAGGCTAGCAGGAGGAGGGGAGGAATGGAGAACAGTTTTGAGGCGAGTTTCTAAACACGCGTGTGGGAACCTTTATAACGAACGAACTGTTTTGAGGGGAGGATGGGGTTTGTCTGCGTTGTGTCTTTTTGTTTCCGAAATTGTCAGCTAGAGTTGTGGGGTAATAAGCAATCTACGTACCTATATAGTCGTCAGTTTTAATGTTTATCAAGATCCGTTCGAAGAATTTTGCTTTTTTTTTTCCACTCCAAAATGATAAAACATACTCTCTCTTTTTTTGTGTGGGGGAATGATAAAACATACTCCCTCTGTAAACTTAATATGAAACATTTACAGGCGCGTAGTATAAACCTGTGGAAATTTTGCAGTCCAACTAAAGAGAAGAACTACAAAATTTAAAGAAAAATCAATTTTCTAATATACAGTGAATATATAAATTGGGATTCTTACAAACAAGCTCTACAATTTGAAGCTTTTATCTATTCTAGTAAATGCGTGCATGTAATGCTAGTTGATATTGGGAAGGAAATTAATTACACGTTGATATTACATAGGATATCAATTACGCATCGATTACATATATATTATAGAGTATCATATGTATTGCATTAATGCACATTAATTATTAGGAAATATATATTGCATTGTATATTAATTGTGTGTGCATCTTAAAATTAGGAAATAGATTAGTAATTACTTTGCACACTGACATTTCGCAAGATATTTATTGCATGTTGATATTGGAGTACGATATAATTAATTGGTAGGCGCTAGAATGGATATTGGGTATGCTAATAATGATATTAATTAGGGGAGGACTTTGTGAGGGAGGTTGTGACTACGGATCGAAGACCCCATGTCGCTCCTCTGCTGAGCCGGGACGTGTGTGGACTGTTGTAGAACAACAAATATTAGCCTTTGAGTTGGATGACAGACCATGGAAGCAATGCGTTAAATTAATTAGATAGATTAGATAGTGGAGAGTGGTTGTTCTGGGTACACTAATTTTAATGGCTTTAAAAGAATTGGAACTCACATTTTTATAAGTAAAAAGACATACGTCGTGATGAAAAAAAGTTTCAATTATGAAACAAACATCTTGATGCAATACAAAAACGGCGTGGATAAAAAGTGTAGCTACCGTGGGTGGCAACCTCATGCAGAGCAACTGCGTGGGTAAGAAAATGTTCCCAAGCTACAAAAATGTGTTTGAGACATTTTATAAAAAGAACTGTGCAATGTTAATCCTGAGAAACTTTAATCTTGCAATCAAAATATGTTAAACATAAAGAAAAAAATGTATTTGTCATATAGGAAAATTCCATAAATGTGAATGTAAAAAGCAAAGGAATGTTAACCATATATACGGAAAATGTTACTCATATGTATGTAAAATGTCACACTTATGTACAAAAAGTTTGACAAATATAAAATGTCACACATTTCAGTACAAATGGACGTGATATTTGCAAAAAAAAATATTAAAGTTTTAAAAAATATTCATGTAATTCAATAAAATGTTTTGTATATACGAAATGTGTAATTCACATTTGTAAATAGCTTCAAAAGTTTCACAAATGTGTTCATGACATTCAAAAGTTTCACAAATCTGTTCATGACCCCCTGTCGCTCCTCCGCTGAGGCGTTGGAAGTCCTCGCGTGAGGCCCCTTCTTCTCCAAGAAATTGACTTACACAAAGTTAGATTCGAGCCAACTTACAAATAGCCCATACAAAAAAGTACATGACAACAATGAATAGTATCAGAAGTGAGAAGAAGAGATCTACTAGGGGCCCTTTATGCAAAATGTTCAATTATTCTGCTGTCCTTGGTGGAAAATGTATCGACATGGCAACTGCAGCATGCCACACGAGCATGTCAAACTTTGGCCATGCAGTTAGGATCGAACGTGCACAACATACAAAAGTTTATTTCCAAAATATGCATTTTTGAAGATTAGGACAAACTTGACACCCCTCAAACAGTTATGACTTATGTGACCTGAGATGCTTTTCACTCTTCATTTTTTAATAAATGAAATATGGTAAAATTCTGCAAGGGAAGTTGAATCTAGAGTTTGGGAAACATCAAAGTACAAAAAATCCAATCTCCCAAGTGGTTTGACATAATGATTTTTTCTGGTGTCAACAAATAAATAAATTCATTAAAAAAGTAATTTCAGAACGAAATATGAAACCGTGTGGAGGAATGGTCTTTCTTACATTATTTGATCCATGTCTATTCCATCCCATACGTATAAAATCTCTAGTTCAATGTCGAGGAAGGTATCATCCTAAAAACCTGACCATAATAGTAGTTGTGGAAGTAAACAGAAGATTAGATACAACAATGATCAAAATGTGCTATCCAAGTTAACCCTTTGATACATCTCATACTATTATAATTTTTGACTGTTTCTTGCTGTTATAATATCACTTTTGTGTACTTTTTATACTAATTATTATTATTCCATACTATCCTAATAATCTAGTGCCCAGTGTCAGTTGTTATTGTCTGCATGTTTTTGACTTTTCAAAAAATCAATATCTACAGAGGTAAAAAAATCTAGGACTTAATAGGTTTTTTTTGGGGCACGAAGGTTCCAGAAAACACGAGAGGCAGACGAGAGGACCCACGGGCCTCCACATGGGCATGGGTCGTGGCCAGGTTCTTGCCCGCTCTCCAAGGCCGTGTGGGGACTCTACGGACTGCCTTACACTAATTTTTTCACATATAAATTTCATATTCCATGAAATAATCACATAATGTTTCTCTGGTTTTTTACACCATCACAAGTTTTTGTTCATAAGAGATCCAACCTGGAGGCCTGTTGGATTCCACCATGCATGCGAGGCTTCTTCGTAGACCTTATTGCCTCCATGACCATGTGTGAGTAGTTCTGTTGGGACCTTAGGATCTCTCCCTCCCTCCCTCCTCTGTCTCTCTCTATGTCTCTCTCCCTCCCTCCCGCCCACCCACCAATACTGCAGGATGGTCCAAACGCTACAGTATAATCAAAGACACTTCAACGAAACTGTGTGCGATGCATTAATGGCGAACGGTGCTGTAAGAAAACCGTTCATGGCCTCAATCTCTATCGGGCTATTTCCAGTGATCGGAATTGCGGCAAAGTTGTGAGTTGCCGCTAGCACATTATTAACTAGGTTGGAATAATGACCCATTGGAGTCTGCAAATGAAGACGTGGGTTTTGGACCAGAGACTACTGTTGTTGCACCGATCCCGGTTGATATGGCTGATCCGCAAGTCACTAGTAGGAAACGGGCCTTCAGTCCCGGGTCCTAAGGGCCTTTAGTCCCGGTTCTCCAATTAGGACTAAGAATTCGGGACTAAAGGAACAAGCCTTTAGTCCCGGTTCGCTCCACGTGGCCGCTGCGGGGCACCCGTGTAGGCGGAACTTTAGCCCCGGTTGGTAACACCAACCGGCACTAAAAGGCAGCCACTCATCAGCAGCTCCCAGGCGCTAGCTTCTGTTTTTTTTTTGTTTTTTAAGGAGGGGTTTAGGGGTTTGGAGGACTTGGGGGTTTCATATTGTGTTTCCCCCTTTTCTTTTTTGTGTTTACCAATTTTTTTTACATTTAGGGTTTTCATTTTTATTTTATGTTTTCCATTTAATTAGACGCTAACTGCTACATATAGCAACGAAGGAACCGTTACACGACATCGTCATGAATATAGAGAGAAGTGACCTCTCTTTCTCCGTGCTTGGTCGAACAATAAGTTTTCGTATATCTATTCGACGCTATTACATATACTACACATTCATGCATATATACAGAGTGGCATCTCTAACGATCCCTAATATCTAATTACCAACTCTGATATCCAGTTCCCGATGGTATACTCTGGTTTTAGCTATGATCTCTTCTAGGAAGAATCCCGCCAACTCCTCTTGAATTGCTAGTATGCAAGGCTTTGGTAGGAGTCTGTCCCGCATCCGTTGAATCTAATTTACATAAGGGGTCAATATATGAATGAAACTTAACACAATTGATGGTAATACAATAAAATTGTGAATATGGTTTACGTACTTCAAGTTGTTCAACACTTCTGGCCATCTCACGGGTCGTCTGGCGAATGAACTCGCAAACGTAGTATCCACATAAATTATCTTCGGATCCCTGCCTCGCGCACTTTACGAGAATAGAGTTCAATCAAAATAATAATCAAGCATGATAGTGGTATTGAAACTAGAATCAATGAGATGCGCGGACCTTGCTAGCTAGTACTACTTACCATGAGTTGATCAAATCACAACTCCTCTCTCCATTCACCCCAAGCCTGCTAGGTGAACTCTTTCCAAACCCTGCCAGGTCTTTGCCCGAATCCCAAGGCGCGTAGTATAAACCTGTGGAAATTTTGCAGCCCAACTAAAGAGAAGAACTACAAAATTTAAAGAAAAATCAATTTTCTAATATACAGTGAATATATAAATTGAGATTCTTACAAACAAGCTCTACAATTTGAAGCTTTTATCTATTCTAGTAAATGCGTGCATGTAATGCTAGTTAATATTGGGAAGGAAATTAATTACATGTTGATATTATATAGGATATCAATTATGCATCGATTACATATATATTGTAGAGTATCATATGTATTGCATTAATGCACATTAATTATTAGGAAATATATATTGCATTGTATATTAATTGTGTGTGCATCTTAAAATTAGGAAATGGATTAGGCCTGTGCCAATGCACCGTTTCTTAGCACGATATCATAGGTGTAATAATAATTTAAGATACAATTAGTCCAATGCATTGTTTCTTATGGGTTGTATCTACATTTAATGATTTGGGGCTCATGGATGCATACGATTGGGCTAGAACCATTTGTTGCCTATGGCCACGTGCAAGAGTTGTATCTTAGCTAAGCTACAACCTCACTCTCTTTCTTCATTAACTAACATGCCACATAAGCAAATTGCCTATGAAACCGCACTAAGAAACTAGCATTGGCACAGGCCTTAGTAATTACTTTGCACACTGACATTTCGCAAGATATTTATCGCATGTTGATATTGGAGATATAATTAATTGGTTGGCGCTAGAATGGATATTGGGTATGCTAATAATGATATTAATTAGGGGAGGACTTTGTGAGGGAGGTCGTGACTACGGATCGAAGACCCCCTGTCGCTCCTCTGCTGAGGCGGGACGTGTGTGGACTGTTGTAGAACAACAAATATGAGCCTTTGAGTTGGATGACAGACCATGGAAGCAATGCGTTAAATTAATTAGATAGATTAGATAGTGGAGTGTGGTTGTTCTGGGTACACTAATTTTAATGGCTTTACAAGAATTGGAACTCACATTTTTATAAGTAAAAAGACATACGTCGTGATGAAAAAAGGTTTCAATTATGAAACAAACATCTTGATGCAATACAAAAACGGCGTGGATAAAAAGTGTAGCTACCGTGGGTGGCAACCTCATGCAGAGCAACGGCGTGGGAAAGAAAATGTTCCCAAGCTACAAAAATGTGTTCGAGACATTTTCTAAAAAGAACTGTGCAATGTTAATCCTGAGATACTTTAATCTTGCAATCAAAATATGTTAAACATAAAGAAAAAATGTATTTGTCATATAGGAAAATTCATAAATGTGAATGTAAAAAGCAAAGGAATGTTAACCATATATACGGAAAATGTTAATCATATGTATGTAAAATGTCACACTTATGTACAAAAAGTTTGACAAATATAAAATGTCACACATTTCAGTACAAATGTACGTGATATTTGCCAAAAAGTTTATAAAGTTTTAAAAAATATTCATGTAATTCAATAAAATGTTTTGTATATACAAAAAATGTAATTCACATTTGTAAATAGCTTCAAAAGTTTCACAAATGTGTTCATGACATTCAAAAGTTTCCCAAATGTGTTCATGACCCCCTGTCGCTCCTCCGCTGAGGCGTTGGAAATCCTCACGCGAGGCCCCTTCTTCTCCAAGAAATTGACTTACACAAAGTTAGATTCGAGCCAACTTACAAATAGACCATACAAAAAAGTACATGACAACAATGAGAAGTATCAGAAGTGAGAAGAAGAGATCTACTAGGGGCCCTTTATGCAAAATGTTCAATTATTCTGCTGTCCTTGGTGGAAAATGTATCGACATGGCAACTGCAGCATGCCACACGAGCATGTCAAACTTTGGCCATGCAGTTAGGATCGAACGTGCACAACATACAAAAGTTTATTTCCAAAATATGCATTTTTGAAGATTAGGACAAACTTGACACCCCTCAAACAGTTATGACTTATGAGACCTGAGATGCTTTTTACTCTTCATTTTTCAATAAATGAAATATGGTAAACTTCCGCAAGGGAAGTTGAATCTAGAGTTGGGGAAACATCAAAGTAAAAAAATTCCAATCTCCCAAGTGGTTTGACATAATGATTTTTTCTGGTGTCAACAAATAAATAAATTCATTAAAAAAAGTAATTTCAGAACGAAATATGAAACCTTGTGGAGGAATGGTCTTTCTTACATTATTTGATCCATGTCTATTACATCCCATACGTATCAAATCTCTAGTTCAATGTCGAGGAAGGTATCATGCTGAAAACCTGACCATAATAGTAGTTGTGGAGTAAACAGAAGATTAGATACAACAATGATGAAAATGTGCTATCCAAGTTAACCCTTTGATACATCTCATACTATTATAATTTTTGACTGTTTCTTGCTGTTATAGTATCACTTTTGTGTACTTTTTATACTAATTATTATTATTCCATACTAACCTAATAATCTAGTGCCCAGTGTCAGTTGTTATTGTCTGCATGTTTTTGACTTTTCAAAAAATCAATATCTACGCAGGTATAAAAATCTAGGACTTAATAAGTTTTTTTTGGGGTACGAAGGTTCCAGAAAACACTGGAGGCAGACGAGAGGACCCACGGGCCTCTACATGGGCATGGGTCGTGGCCAGGTTCTTGCCCGCTCCCCAAGGCAATGTGGGGACTCTATGGACTGTCTTACACTAATTTTTTCACATATAAATTTCATATTCCATGAAATAATCACATAATGATTCTCTGGTTTTTTACACCATCGCAAGTTTCTGTTCATAAGAGATCCAACTTGGAGGCCTGTTCCAGCACTCTGAAGAGGGATTCCACCATGCATGCGAGGCTTCTTCGTAGACCTTGTTGCCTCCATGACCATGTGTGAGTAGTTCTGTTAGGACCTTAGGATCTCTCCCTCCCTCCCTTCTCTGTCTCTCTTTCTATGTCTCTCTCCCTCCCTCCCGCGCACCCACCACTACTGCAGGATGGTCCAAACGCTACAGTATAATCAAAGACACTTCAACGAAACTGTGTGCGATGCATTAATGGCGAACGGTGCTGTAAGAAAACCGTTCATGGCCTCGATCTCTATCGGGCTATTTCCAGTGATCGGAATTGCGGCAAAGTTGTTAGTTACCGCTAGCACATTATTAACTAGGTTGGAATAATGACCCATTGGAGTCTGCAAATGAAGACGTGGGTTTTGGACCAGTGACTACTGTTGTTGCACCGATCCCGGTTGGTATGGCTGAGCCGCAAGTCACTAGTAGGAAATGGGCCTTCAGTCCCGGGTCCTAAGGGCCTTTAGTCCCGGTTCTCCAATTAGGACTAAGCATCCGGGACTAAAGGAACAAGCCTTTATTCCCGGTTGGGTTACGAACCGGGACTAAAGGAGCTCCACGTGGCCGCTGCGGGGCACCCATGTAGGAGGAACTTTAGCACCGGTTGGTAACACCAATCGGGACTAAAAGGCAGCCACTCATCAGCAGCTGCCAGGCGCTGGTTTTTGTTTTTTTTTAAAGGAGGGGTTTCGGGTTTTGCATGACTTAGGGGTTTCATATTGTGTTTCCCCTTTTCTTTTTTGTGTTTACCATTCAATTTTTTTTTACATTTAGGATTTTCATTTTTATTTTATGTTTTCCATTTAATTAGACGCTAACTGCTAGATATAGCAACGAAGGAACCGTTACACGACATCGTCATGAATATTGAGAGAAGTGACCTCTCTTTCTCCGTGCTTGGTCGAACAATAAGTTTTTGTATATCTATTCGACACTATTACATTTAGTACACATTCATGCATATATACAGAGTGGCATCTCTAACAATCCCTAATATCTAATTACCAACTCTGATATCCAGTTCCCGATGGTATACTTTGGTTTCAGCTATGATCTCTTCAAGGAAGAATCCCGCCAACTCATCTTGAATTGCTAGTATGCAAGGCTTTGGTAGGAGTCTGTCCCGCATCCGTTGAATCTAATTTACATAAGGGGTCAATATATGAATGAAACTCAACAAATTGATGGTAATAAAATAAAATTGTGAATATTGTTTATGTACTTCAAGTTGTTCAACACTTCTGGCCATCTCACAGGTCGTCTGGCGAATGAACTCACAAACGTAGTATCCACATAAATTATTCTCGGATCCCTGCCTCGGGCACTTTACGAGAATAGAGTTCAATCAAAATAATAATCAAGCATGATAGTGGTATTGAAACTAGAATCAATGAGATGCGTGGACCTTGCTAGCTAGTACTACTTACCATGAGTTTTTCAAATCACAACTCCTCTCTCCATTCACCCCTAGCCTGCTAGGTGAACTCTTTCCAAACCCCGCCCGGCAAAGAAAATGAATAAATGAGTTATTAATTACTTGATACTGGGAAACTAACGAAAGTTGCCGATATAGTGATTATTTAAAATGCCTCTGGAGCATTTCCTTCATGTCCGCCCACATCTTAGGGTCTTTACGTATAGTGCAATAATTATTGAAATTGCCTCTTAGGGTCGATGACAAGTACATTTCCCGCGTCCAACTGAATGACTAGCAGAATAAAGTGGAATCTGCATATGCATAGCTCATCAATTACACTTAACATCGAGTAAGGGGAACAGAATGATGTGTACAACACATAATAACACTCACTTGAAGTTGTATGGCAATAGTATTTCCCTTTTGGTTTGTTGTTGAAGTAACGCCCTTAGCAAGATCTTCTCTACTTCCTTGGCGTTCCATTTTACCGTAGCTTTAGGAATAGTATTTGGGTTAATGAACCCAATGTCCCATATTCATCTTTTTTTTGCATTCGATCATCTTCTTTCTGCATAATATAGTGAGGATAATTATACATGCAATGAACGAGCTGAGCTAGAGACTTAATTACAAAAATGATACTTACAAACAATAGCAACTGACGATAGACTTGTCAATGACGTCTTGACTGAAGAACTGAAATAATTCATCAAATTGAATGCAAATCTCGTCTTCTCCATTGAGGAAATGCTCATCTTTAACCCCCAAAACGATATGCTCGGCCCCTTCCTTTGAGGCTCCTAAGTACCAGTCATGCAATGTTCGCATCGTCGTTAGTAGATGCGGTAGCTCCTCAACAAGGTCCTTGCCCGTTTCTGGTTCGATCCCTTTATCAAGCAGGTCGTTCTCAGCTTTGTCCCACGTAGGTCGGGCAACATTGTAGCCACCTGACCCCGAACATGGTGATACTTCTTCTTTGCAGCATTTTGCTTATTTGTCTGTATACTTTTCTTGGCTTTCTATAATTTCTTGTACGCCACAAATGCGGGCCAGTGATCTTTTATCTTCGCATATTAACTGGTGAATTCTGGAGTCTTGTCTTTGTCGACAAACTGTTCGTTCAATCTTTTCTTCCAGTTCTTGAATAGTTTTGCCATCTTCTTAAGAGTAAACGCCTTGACTTTCCACTGTATAATTGGGTTATTTGGATCCTCCTCTGGTGGTAGGCTGAAATTTGTCATGACCGAGTTCCAAATGTCATCTTTCTGTTTACCGTCTACATAAGAAACTTCATTGTCCTTCTTCTTATTCCAGTCTTGGCCATTTGGAGCGACTTCTTCGATCGTGAACATTTCATGCTCGCCAAACCTTTTCTTTGGGCCTCCTCTCCTTATAGAAATTTGGCTCGATCTGGAGGGCTAAAAGAAGAAAGAAGCGTTAATATATGTACATACAAAGCAATTAGTGCATCTAGTCAGCAGAGGCTTAATTAATATATATACCTCGTCGAACATTGCAACCGTTAAGGTTCCAACACCGGCGGAGCCATCATCTCCTCCCTCCTGCATTCCATCAACGGATTCATCATCCTCTCTTCCCCTCACCATCGGCGCCGTTAAGAAACGACAAGGTGATGCCATCACCTCCGTCGCGGATTATATCCCCCAACATATCTTCATTTTCTAAGTCTCTGTCATGTTCTGTTGTCTTTGTCAAGAAGATCAATTATCAATTGTGGCTATGTTCGCGATATGATGCATGCATTGGACATTATCTTTCGGGAGAGGATACTCTGGGGACCGCCTCTCTCATGCCTGTCCGCCGTGCAAATCATGTTTTCACATGCCTCAAAATCAAATTTATCGGGGTTAAGTTTAACGACCCCCCCTCATGTCGAAGTTACGATGATATTTGTACAAGATGAATAGAAGATTTATGCACAAGATGAATACAAAATGAATACATAATTTATACACCAGATGAATACACAACTCAACAAAAGAACCGTCCATCATCCTATGAACGAAACTCAACATAAAACAAATGGATACCTTTTGTCAAACAGCAGAGGGACGCTCAGAGCAACTCCAGCCATTCGGCCCCACGACGCCGAAAAAAGCCTCCTATGGCCGAACAGTCGCTTGCCTGGCGCCTGGGGGCAATTGGTTCCCAGTCGAATCCCCCTTGGTCGCTGCAAAAATCGTGCGAACTCGGCGTACTTCGTAGAAATTTAAACATGCTCAGCAATTTGGCACAAATTCGGCAATAATTCATTGAAATTTGTACAAAAACAGATGAACATGCAAACTACGCCTTGAAACGCCTAGCCCTCCTACGTCGCGGACTCCGCCTGCCATCTACATGCCGAGGAGCCTGTAGAAACGTGTGTAGTCACCGCCATCGTCGTCGTCGCGTGCCTCGCCGGGGCCGCCGTCGTCCCTGCTGCACCCCTGGCCAGGGTTGCTGACCCGCGGTGGGGTTTGGACGGCCCGGCCTCGCCCTCCTCGTCGCTGTCGAGGACGATGATGCCGCCCTCCTCGCGTCCGCGGTGCCGGGCCTGGAGCTCCTCGTATGCCCGGCGCTGGCGGACCACCTGCTCACAGACGTAGTCCTCCCTCGCCCACTTGAGGGTGGACTCGTCGTTGGGCGCCACCATGCCCGCGTGGTCCGGCTTGACGGGGAACATCCCCGGCTCGGGCTTCGGCCAGACCAGGCGGAGGGAGCGCAGGGAGGGGCGGGCACCCTCGTTGATGATGAGGGCGCCGCTGCGGGTGCGGCGCGATAGTGTTGTCTCCTGCTCCGGCTCCGGCTTGACGGTGCGTAGCGCCGGCGAGCCAAAGGAGAGGGAGCTGGAGCCCGATGAAGAGGTGAAAATGTGTTATATCAACTGGAGGGGGGCGAATAGGCGATTTTTACAAATTCATCACTAAGGAAATTCTAGCTGAGGAATTTCCTAAGCAACGAACTCCTTAGCAGCAGAATAGATACTCAAGTGCAAGCATAACAAGATAGTAGCATGGTCATCATGATGAAATGAAAGCAAGAACAAAGTACAAGTAGCATGTAAATAGGATAAGCAGGCTTAGGACTTAGGACTGAAGAAATTGGGTTGAGGAAATTGAGAAAGTCTTTAGTCAAAGTCTTAAAACAGTACAGATCAAGTTCATCAACACATGAATGAGTAACTGAAGAGTTGAAGAAATAGAACCAATAGGCTTGATGAAGAACATGATTTTTTTGACTAGTTCCAACTGTTGTGACAGTTGTACGTCTAGTTATGACGGCGAGGTTTTTAAACCTGAGGACACATAGTCCCGGAAACACAGTCCTAAACACCAAGTCCTCACCGTATTCCCCTTTAGCTAAGGTCACACAGACCTCGCCCAATCAGTCGTGGTATGTCTTCACACGTGACTTCCAAACCTTCACAGGCTTGGTCACTCGGTGATACACAATTCCTCTTGGGTGCTCTAGATCATTGACGCCTAACCGTCTGGAAGATCACAGTCTTCAAAGGTAACAAGCGTCGACACCACACCAGAACACTCTCTTCAGTGATGCTCAATAACTTTGGGGTTTTAGGTGTTTGGGTTTGTAGTTTTTCCTCACTTGATGATTTTCGCTCAATGTCTCGGAGGATGGGTTGCTCTAATGACAAGTGTTAGTTTCTCTCGGAGCAGCCAACCAACTAGTTGTTGTAGGGGGCGGCTATTTATAGCCTAGGTAGCATCCTGACATGATAAGACATAAATGCCCTTAAATGATATGACCGTTAGGTGGTTAAGATATTTTGGGACAGCTGGCACATAGCACAACAACGTTCGGAAATTGAGCTCTCAAATTCCTCAGGGCTATCATGTTCCTCACTTGTAGGCAATCCACACTGGCGAATTCCTAACTCCCTAGTTAAGACAAATTCCTCAGAGACCAGAAAAACTTCGTCTCTATCACTGAAGAAATTGACTGAACTGTATGAGATTTCCAATGTCTTAACTCGAGAGGATTGGGTAGTGTAGGCTTTGAGTTGAGCATCACTTGGAAATATGCTTCCTTAGTTTTACCTTGACCCCCTTTTACAGTACGATGTTTTCTATGACTCAAGAAAGAGAAAATGAAACTACGAAAACGAAAGTCTTCATGCTTCATAATCCTCAATTTCAAAATCTTCAAGAAAACCAAAGTCTTCAACTGAAGACATACATTTTTAGGGGTCGACTTTCTTCGTAAATATCAAACTCCTCATAGACTTATAAGACATGTGTACACTCAGAAACACATTAGTCCCTTAACCTATAAGTCTTCAATACACCAAAATCACTAGGGGGCACTAGATGTACTTACAATCCCCCCCTTTTTGGTGATTGATGACAAATAGGTTAAGGTTTCAACGGGGATAAACATATGAAGTGTAACAACTAATATTGAGGAATTTGATTACAAGATATAGAAGAACTCCCCCTAAAGATGTGCACTTTTAAGGATTTTGCTTGAGTTAGCAAATGCACATTGTAGAGGGTTCCCATACCGGTATTTGTGATCATCCACCTCTAACACATCAAGAACTACATCATCAGTCAAGTTATCTCTAAGATTGGTACCTGGTGCCATCCCCGGATGATGAGGGACGATGTCGCTAGGCACCTTGAGCGGGGGGCACGATTGGTTCTCTTGTTCGCCGAGCTGGGGAATTTGTTTCCCACTTTTTTTCTGTGCTAACCTGTGATCACTGCAAGTACTTCCCGACCACGATGCTTCGATATATGACTTTTGAATAATGCGCTCATAGTTGGTTTTCGGCGAAGACGGTGGTGGTTTCTTCAGGGCATGAATAGTGCGCTTCGCTCTCGCCGGATCTATCTTCTGCTTTGGAGGTAGAGGTTTCTTTCCAAAAAAGCCCTTCACTTCGGCTTTACAGATCTCCGCGTTCTCCTCGTCGGTCCTCTCGTATGGTAACTTCTCTAAGGTTCTGAGAGATGGACCGTATCTGTATTGCCTCCTGCCTCTAGTTGTACTGCTAGACGCCTGAGCAGTCCCAGCGGCTTCCTTCTTTTGTTGCTTACGAGGCGGAGGAGGAGGCGGGGTGCTACCACGCGCCGAAGCAGCCGAAGCGTCGGCGGCTCTCTTCACGCCTTGCTGACGAGGCGAAGGAGGAGGCGGGCTGCTCGGACGCGCCGGCGCAGGCGGAGGAGGAGGCGGGCTGCTCAGACGCGCCGCGCAGGCGGAGAAGGAGGCGGGCTGCTCGGACGCGCCGGCGCAGGCGGAGAAGGAGGCAGAGTGCCGCCACACGCCTGATCAACCAGAGAAGGAGGCGGAGTGCGCTGATCCCTTGCCGGAGTAGGAGGCGGAGTGCGCTGACTTGGCGGAGGCGTCCTGTTCACAAGGTTGATGAGGTCGTTCTGCCATAGGCATGAAGTCTTCAGAGAAGAACCCAGCCGAGTCGCCCCTTCACCGGTAGGGTGGTCAAGCTCGAGATCCTCAAACCCCTCAATTATTTGATCCACCATCACCCTAGCATATCCTTCTAGAATCGGATGATAGTGAAAAGTTGCGCCGGGTTCAGAAGGAAAAACAGAGCCTGCAACCGCCTTGACTTTGAATTGCATCCATTGCGTCATAAGGTGGCAATGTTGAGAATCCATGATAGCATCCACGGGGTAGCTAGCAGGAGCCGTGAAGACAGGCTCCTCAGGCAGCTCGCTGGAAGCCACACTGCTTTTCCGCTGAGATGGCGGTGTAGCTTCGAGGGTAGCTTCGACAGGTTGCTTGCTGCGAGATACTTCTCGTTCGTCCTCTAGCGCTTTTATTCTTGCGTGCAGTGCCTGCAAAGTGGTCTGATCCACTTTCTTCTTCCTCTCCCAGCATTTGTAACCGCCTGCATCGGGAAACTCGGCCTTCCACCAAAGGGAGCCTGGCGAGCCTCGTGTCCGTCCAGGGTGCTCAGGATTCCCGAGGGCCATTGTGAGCTCGTCGTTCTCTCTGTCGGGAACGAACGTCCCTTGCTGCGCTGCTTCGATATATAATTGAAGGTTCTTGATGGGTGTTGCAAGTTGCTCCTCCGTCCAAACGCACTTCCCTGTTACAAGGTCCAAGGTTCCCCCAACTCCGAAGAACCAAGTCCTTGAACGGTCTGGCCAGTGTAATGTCTGTGGTTTGACCCCTTTAGCCAGCAGGTTATTCTTGGCCTTGTCCCACAACGGCCGGGCTTTGAGGTAGCCACCTGACCCCGTGCGATGGTGACACAGCTTCGTCGCATCATTTATCTTGTTTCTCTCTGACATCTGCTTACTCTTTTCCGATTTATTGTGGGCCACAAATTCGTCTCAGTGATCTCTGATCTTCTCAAAACGGCCGGTGAATTCTGGAGTCTTGTTTTTTTCGACAAACTTTGCATTCAGCTCATTCTTCCACCTCCTGAATAGTTGCCCCATCTTCTTAGGAGCGGCCGCCTTGACCAATTGCTCTATAACTGGTAGCTGCTTCTCCGGATCCTCCTCTGGCGGTAGGGTGAAATTGGCCTTTAGCACGGTCCAAAGATCATTTTTCTGCATATCGTTGACATAAGACACCTGAGGGTCTTCGTTCTTAGGCTTGTACCATAGGTGGATGCTGATCGGGATCATGTCCCTAACAACAACCCCGCACTGAGCAGTAAATGTGTCCTTGTCCTTGCTGGATTTACTCGGTAGGCCAGGTCGTCCCTTAAAAAAATGTTATAGGGTAGGGGGGTAGATCGATCGACCACCTCATGTCGAAGTTATCGGGGTGGGGGTATATCGACAAAATTACATCATCATATATCATCGAATAAAATTACATCATCATATATCATCGAATAAAATTACATCATCATCATCATATATTATACATCTAAGAAAGTTTTCATATATCACCATATATATCATCATCATCTAGTACAAAAAATTGACCAAGCAAGTTTTCATATATCATCATCATCTACTACAGAAAAAGTTGACCCCTCGACGACACTCGAACCCTCGACCCTCGAACCCTCGGCCCCTCGATGACCCTCAAACCCTCAGCCCCTCGACGACCCTCGAACCCTCGAACCCTCGACCCTCGAACCCTGAAATTGAAAAGCATTTCAAATGAACTTTGAAAAGGTTGAAAGTTGGCATGGCATCATCATTTCACCCACATAGCATGTGCTAAAAAGTTGAGAGGGTTACGACAAAAACTGGATGCACTTCATGTACAAAACGGACTATCTGTTTCGAGGTATCAGGGTTTTAGACGAAAACTCATCTGTTACAAAGGGATTTCAAGTTTTTAACTTATTTGAACTACAAACTACTTCTGTGTTCAAAATGCACCATTACAAAAGTGATATTCTAGATTAAATGCATCATCACAATAGTTGTGGAGAGAAAGTCTTCACATTTTCTTCGCTTGTGTCCTTCGCTTATCGCGCCGTAACCATGGATAATCTTCATCATTTATCAGGGTGCTTGGGTCAGCCTTGACTTTGAAGGGGGGAATTTCATGAAACATTTCATAATCTTGGGAAATGTCTGTGTTTCCCTCCACTCCCATGATGTCTCTTTTTCATGAAAGAACTATGTGGCGCTTTGGTTCATCGTTTGATGTGTTCGCTTCCATATATTTTCTTTTTCTGGTTCTTGTAGACATGTCCTTCACATAGAAAACCTACACCACATCATTGGCTGGGACGAACGGTTCGTCTGTGTACCCAAGATTGTTCAGATCCACTGTTGTCATTCCGTAATCTGGGTCTACCTGTACCCCGCCTCCTGACAGATTGACCCATTTGCACTTAAACAAAGGGACCTTAAAATCATGTCGGTAGTCTAGTTCCCATATGTCCACTATGTAAATATAATATGTATCCTTTCCCTTCTTGGTTGCTGCATCTAAGCGGACACCGCTGTTTTGGTTGGTGCTCTATTTATCTTGGGCAATCGTGTAAAATGTATTCCCATTTATCTCGTATCCTTTGTCAGTCAATACAGTCGAAGATGGTCCCCTGGACAACGAGTACAGCTCATCACAAACAGTGTTGTTACCTTTGAGACGTGTTTCCAACAAACTGCCGAAAGTCTTGATGTGTTCACATGTAATCCATCCGTCACATCGCTCCGGGTGTTTGGAGCACAGACTGTTCTTGTGTTCATCGACATACGAGGTCACCAGGGTAGAGTTCTGTAGAACTGTGTAGTGTGCTTCAGACCAAGAATGCCCGTCCCTGCATATTATTGACTCCCCTCCAAGCGTGCCTTTCCCAGTTAGTCTCCCCTCATACCGCGATTTAGGGAGACCAATCTTCTTAAGGCCAGGAATGAAGTCAACACAAAACCCAATGACATCCTCTTTTTGATGGAGATGCTTCCTTCTGGCCTAGCGCGGTTACGGACATATTTCTTTAGGACTCCCATGAACCTCTCAAAGGGGAACATATTGTGCAGAAATACGGGGCCCAGAATGACAATCTCGTCCACTAGATGAACTAGGACGTGCATCATGATATTGAAGAAGGATGGTGGGAACACCAGCTCAAAAATGACAAGACATTGTGCCACATCACTCCTTAGCCTTGGTAGGATTTCTGGATCGATCACCTTCTAAGAGATTGCATTGAGGAATGCACATAGCTTCACAATGGCTAATCGGACGTTTTCTGGTAGAAGCCCCCTTAGTGCAACCGGAAGCAGTTGCGTCATAATCACGTGGCAGTCATGAGACTTTAGGTTCTGGAACTTTTTCTCTGCCAAATTTATTATCCCTTTTATATTCGACGAGAAGCCAGACGGGACCTTCATACTGAGCAGGCATGCAAAGAAGATTTCCTTCTCTTCTTTGGTAAGAGCGTAGCTGGCAGGACCTTCATACCGCTTTGGAGGCATTCCGTCTTTTTGTGCAAACGTTGCAGGTCTCTTCGTGCCTCCAGTGTATCTTTTGTCTTCCCATACACGCCCAAGAAGCCTAGCAGGTTCACGCAAAGGTTCTTCGTCACGTGCATCAAGTCGATTGAAGAGCGGACCTCTAGGTCTTTCAAGTAGGGTAGGTCCCAAAATATAGATTTCTTCTTCCACATGGGTGCGTGTCCCTCAGCGTCATTCGGAACAGATAGTCCGCCGGGACCCTTTCCAAAGATTACATGTAAATCATTGACCATAGCAAGTACGTGATCACCGGTACGCATGGCGGGCTTCTTCCGGTGATCTGCCTCGCCTTTGAAATGCTTGCCTTTCTTTCGACATTGATGCTTGGTCGGAAGAAATCGACGATGCCCCAGGTACACATTCTTCCTGCATCTGTCCAGGTATAAACTTTGGGTGTCATTTAAACAGTGCGTGCATGCGTGGTATCCCTTGTTTGTTTGTCCTGAAAGGTTACTGAGAGCAGGCCAATCATTGATGGTTACAAACAGCAACGCATGTAGGTCAAATTCCTCCCGGTTGGCGTCATCCCACGCACGTACACCTTGTCCATTCCACAGCTGTAAAAGTTCTTCAACTAATGGCCTTAGGTACACATCAATGTCGTTGCCGGGTTGCTTAGGGCCTTGGATGAGTATTGGCATCATAATGAACTTCCGCTTCATGCACAGCCAAGGAGGAAGGTTATAGATACATAGAGTCACGAGCCAGGTGCTGTGATTGCTGCTCTGCTCCCCAAAAGGATTAATGCCATCCGCGCTTAAACCAAACCATACGTTCCTTGCGTCACCTGCAAACTCCTCGTAGTACGTTCTCTCGATTTTTCTCCACTACGACCCGTCAGCGGGTGCTCTCAACTTCCCGTCTTTCTTAAGGTCCCCTGCGTGCCATCGCATCAACTTGGCATGCTCTTTGTTTCTGAATAGACGTTTCAACCGTGGTATTATAGGAGCATACCACATCACCTTGGCAGGAACCCTCTTTCTTGGGCGCTCGTCGTCAACATCACCAGTGTCATCTCGTCTGATCTTATACCGCAAGGCACCGCATACCGGGCATGCGTTCAAATGCTCATACTCACCGCGGTATAGGATATAGTCATTAGGGCATGCATGTATCTTATGCACCTCCAATCCTAGAGGGCATACGACCTTCTTTCCTGCGTACGTACTGTCGGGCAATTCGTTATCCTTTGGAAGCTTCTTCTTCAATATTTTGAGTAGTTTCTCAAATCCTTAGTCAGGGACACCATTCTCTGCCTTCCACTGCAACAATTCTAGTACGGTACCGAGCTTCGTGTTGCCATCTTCGCAATTGCGGTACAACCCTTTTTTGTAATCCTCCGACATGCGATCGAACTTCAGCTTCTCCTTTTGACTTTCGCACTGTCTCCTTGCATCAAGAATGACCCGGCGGAGATCATCACAGGGCACAACATCGTCTGGTTCCTCTTGACGTTCAGCAGCTTCCCCATTGCAGCATCACCGTATTCCGGGGGCACATAGTTATCATTGTCCTCTTCTTCTTCGTTGTCTTCCATCATAACCCCTATTTCTCCATGCTTGGTCCAAACATTATAGTGTGGCATGAAACCCTTATAAAGCAGGTGTGTGTGAAGGGTTTTCGAGTTGGAGTATGACCTCGTATTCCCACAGATAGTGCATGGACAGCACATAAAACCATTATGCTTGTTTGCCTTAGCCACTTCGAGAAAATTATGCATGCCATTAATGTACTCGGAGGTGCGTCTGTCACCGTACATCCATTGCCGGTTCATCGGCTTGCATTTATATATAATTAAGTGTGTCAAAAACCATTATAGAACATCATGGATAGATAAGTGATCAAATTAATATAAGTTCATCATCACATTATATTCAAAATACATGCATAGCTCACCACGATGGTGCCGGCGACGAGATCGACACGGGCGATCGACGGCGGTGAAGATGGGGACGGGACGTGATAGACCGCTCAACCTAGCGAAATCTCGGAGAAAATGGAGCTTTGAGTTCGAGCTTCGAGATGAGAATGCTTAACTAGTGTGGCTCGGGCATTTCATCGAACACCTCATGTGCATATATGGGAGGTGAGCTAGAGCACCACACAAAGCTCACCCCTCGTCAGCCAGAAAAAACAGAGCAGTGTGGGCTCGCCGACGATGGGGTATATATAAGAAACCAATTGGTCCTGGTTCGTTACTGGAACCGGGACAAAAGGTGTGCCTTTAGTCCCGGTTCCAGTCGCGAACCGGGACCAATGGGTGTGGGCCAGGAGCGAGGCCCATTGGTCTCGGTTCGTGTCTACAACCAGGACAGATGCCCCACGAGGCCCGGCCGGCCCCCCTGGGTGCACGAACCGGGACGTATGCCCCAATGGGTCCTGGTTCGTGAGTGAACCGGGACTAATGGGCTAGCCAGGCCCGAACAAAGCCCTGTTTTCTACTAGTGACTCCTCCTCGCACACCCTAATGGGAAAGGCGTTCCGCAACGGATTCTATTGGCCACTGCACTTGATGACGCCACCAAACTAGTAAGGTCCTCCAAAGCTGGTTAATTTCATGTGAAACAGATCCACCAGCCCGCCCAAGGCCTCCAAACCATCCCACTGTCGTGGCCATTTGCGGTCTGGGGGCTGGACATCTTGGGCCCATTTCCTCGAGCGCCTGGGGGCTACCGGTACCTCTATGTCACCATCGACAAATTCACCAAGTGGGCAGAGGTGGAGGCCGTTTGCAGCATCCCGGCCGACTCAGCAGTCAAGTTCATCAAGGGCCTCAGGAGCCGTTTTAGGGTCCCGAACTGCATCATCGCCGACAACGGTTCGTACTTCACCAGCAATTTCTTCAGAACATATTGTGCTAACCTTGGAACACAGATGTGCGACGCTTCGGTGGCGCACCCGTGAAGCAATGGCCAGGCCGAGCGTGCCAACGCAGAGGTGCTGAGAGGCCTCAAGGCGAGGACTTTCAAGAAGAAGCTCGAGGCCTGCTATGGTCCATCCGCACCACCGCAACCAAGCCAACGAGCGAGACTCCTTTCTTTCTCATCTATGGAGCTGAAGAGGTTCTCCACCACGAGGTCAAGCATCGCTCCCCGTTGGTCTTTGCGTTTGACGAGGCACGCCAAGACGCCTCGCGGGGAGAGGACCTTGTGCTGGGGGAGGAGTGCCGTCGACAAGCCTCGCTCCGAGGAGCAAGGCACCGGCACGCGCTGCGGCGGTAGCACTGCCGCAACATCCGCTCTAGGACGCTCGAGGTGGGTGATCTCGTCCTGAGGCGGGTGCTCTCCAGGGAAGGGCTGCATAAGCTCCCCCCATGTGGGAGGGCCCGTTCAAGATTACCCATGTCTACAGGCCTGGCCTCGCACGCCTAGAAACGCAGGACGGGATCCCCATCTAGAATGCCTAGAACATCCAACATCTGCGAAGATTCTACCCATGAAGCAAGGCCCCGTGCCTGTGAAGGTCTCTGCTCGTGAAACTCTCACGTAATAATGAGTGGGGCTGTACACGCCCTGGAGTCTCCTGAGCGTCGCCCTTGGGCCTCACGGGGGCTCCCTCCCACGTCTCAGTGGCAACACTTAGCTCCGCGCTGGTGAGAAGATGAAGGCTAGCTTAGGTGCCGGACGAGGCTTTTCTTTTGCTTGCTTTCTATAGCTGGTTTGCTTTTCTTGGAATGAAGTTTGGATGTTTTTTGTGCTTTCTGTTTTCGCGGGTTTGAATTCCCTACCTTTTTATTCGCTTTTTCACCCCCGCCCGAGGGGGAGTGTAAGTTGCTCGCCGCTCCTCCGTGCGCGCCCCGCTTGTGGGGGCTAGGTAGGTGTGTATGTTGGGCTAGCCCACAACCACACCACGCCGAATCCTAGGTTCTCCAGAGCCTCGACGTATTTGATCCTCACGAGAGACCCTCGAATGAGCTTGTGGGCATGTGCGCTCCTTTTAAGTTTGTGCCTTCGGGTATCGCGATGAGGCGCACCAGCCACAACTCACCTAAGCTCGGGGGATAAGCAAAAGGTACATGATGCCTCATGAAGCCCCATAACTCTGTAGCTACACAACACCTCCGGTGGCCCAACGGATCCAGAGCTGACAGGAAGTGAAGCTTCGGGTAAGCGCCCCCGGGAGGCACACCCCCACGACAAGGGAATCTACCACGAGCATGGCAAGCTAAGTTACCCTACCCACACCTAGTAGCAATACAAATACCATAACACGATAAGAGAAGCATAGCATGTTTGCATAGGTGACATAGTTCATTACACACCCAGCGGGGCCTTCTACTTTTTTTGGAAGATGCAGGGAAAAGACAAAATGGACGAACGGCCGCAGCGACTCCCGAGGCCTTCGCTCCAGCGGCCTGGGGGCTCAGTCTGAGATCCCCTCCCGCTTCACTGAGGCACGACAGCAAGGCTCCTTGTCGCTCTCTCCAAGCCGGTCCCGGCGGCGTGGCGGCTTGTCGTAGACACTGCCACCGGCGCTCCCCCCGGAGGAGGAGGAGAAGTAGCTGCTGGAAGAGGCGTGGACGTCGTCAAGGGCAAGCTCATTGTCGTCGCTGCTGTCCACTGGAAAGCACCGCGCACATCGGCCATCTTCCCTGAACATCCTCACGAAGAGGGTCGCAAGGCCGTCGTACTTGAAATGAAGGGTGCTCCTCTCGCTCCGATCCCACGCGCGGGCGAACATCTTCCAGCCGCGGGTCTAGAACACGCCACCCATGGCAGCGGCCTCGACGTCCACCCATGAGGCCCAGCTGCAGCAGCCGTCAGCCTGCAGCCAAAGGCCGTCGAGCCCCACCTGCAGCGCCCTCGCGAAGAAGCGTGGGAGCGGAAGCCGGATGTCAGCGGGCCTCTCCAACCACACGACGAACTCAGGGAAGGCATCCACTGCCGCGGCTCCCAGAAGTGGCGCCCGCCATTGCAGAAATGCACTCGCACCCCTAAGGGGTCACCACCGGGGTGGCGGTGCATTTTCGGGGGCGCCCGTGGCCTCTCTTAGGCGGTGGAGCCCTTGCCCCTCCTTGGGGGGTTTTCCCTTCTCTTCGGTGGAAAACTTCCTCGGCGGCGCCATGGCTACCTTAGCAAGAAGGCAAAGCAAAGGAGGGACGACAAGCAAAGAGATGGAAATGAGGAGAGGGCTCCACCCCTGCTCATTTTCCTTGCATGCAGCAGGCTCTAGTCAAGTCGAAATAATTGCCGAGGCAGCGTGGGGAAGTCGAGACGCCCACGTCCCATCAAGGCGCCACATGTCTACTGGGCCACAGGCGATTGGGACCCGCGGTGCTTCGCCCTTGCCCTTTCGCTTCGCCTCGAAGCCAAGTCTGAGCATGCCTTGGGCCCGGGGGCTACTGTCGGTGTTCTGGGAACCAGGGTACCAGACTTTCCTGCCTGTGGTCCATGACGTGTCTCCTTCACCGGCCTGGTACGTCCCATCTTCAACATCGACACTCAAGACCCTCGCAGGGGGCCAAGCCTCGCGAGGCGGACGGCACCAAGACCTCCGGAGGGGACAGTCTCGTTAGGCTGGCTCCCTAGGGGCGGAGAACTCTATGTAGGCCCTCACCTCGTGAGGTTCGGATGACGCAAGACATGACGACCAAGGCCAGCCGGGTGCCAGCGGGTGCAGGGCGACCAGTTTACTCTTTGGTGCTAAAAAGGCAAGCGCTGGCGCGGAGTCCTAAGGAATCAACCAAAGGTTTACATTTCCAGGCAACAAGACGAGGATCGCCAGGATGGCAGGGCGGAAGTCATCGTCGACCCCACCATGGCGTCAGGATCGGAACCTTTCCAAGCGAAGACCACCTTTAGTCAGCATAAGATGTACTAGTTGTGTTCCTTCAAATTTGGCCATTGTGGGATCCCTTCCCGCCTATATTTTGGGAGAAGAGGACCTAGGCCACTATAAAGATAGCTTAGCCACCACCATAGGAGGGGATCCGGGATCGAACAGATCATTGCGACCTCCCTCTAGACACACCAGCAACAACACACCTCGTGAGGTTGTTCACCCACTGTACTAGTTCTTCCTCAGCCCACCTTGAGGCAATCCACCACATTGCAGGAGTAGGGTCACTCACCGCTAGGTGGCCTAAACCTGGTTAAACTGCCCTGTGTCGTGTTCTTTCTTGTTCCTTGAGCTAGCTCATAGAAACGGCGAGTAGACTGGTAGGGGAGTTGAGTTCTTCGCACACCACCCAGTGTTCGAACTTACCAGGGTTTTGCGGAGCCCTGAAACTGACAACAATCATTGTCCAACTGTAGTTGGTCATGCATGGCAACTGCTGTTGATATAATGTGGCAACTGTAGTTCATAAGTCATGGCAGCTACAGTTGTACACACATGGCAACTGCAGTTGTGCATAGATGGCAACTACAGCTTTACAGACATGGCAACTGCAATTGTACACACATGGCAACTGTGTGCATTCACATTTGTCAATTGCAGTCATACGTTAATCGGCAACTGCAGTTTTCCACGCATGGCAAATGCAGTTGACCAAGTTTTGTCAGGTCCACTTTTATCCCTTTTTCCTCGGCTACAAATACCAGTGCCTTCTTTTTTTCGTTTTTTAAACTCGTAATTTCCTTGTATTTCTCTAGTATCCTTTTCTCATACATTATGCGCATGATCATTTTTTCAACGTCTAACCTCCATAAGATGTTGATGGCAGGTATCCGGTTGCCACCTGCTGCCACGCGCGGCGCGATGGTCCTGTGCTTTCAAAATACTCGTAAGTCTGCCATCATTGTATGATTTTTTGCCACATCATCATGCTTGCATTTTGGGTTCACAATACCTTGATATGCCACATGTGCTAGTTGTAGTTGGTCTCTTGTATCTCTGTTACCGATAGCCCCCTGGGTTGCAACTTTCCATGCTATTCCTGTTGGCGTGGTCGTGTCATAAGAACCCGCGAACAATGTCATTATAATGCATAAGAAGAGCGCCATTCCACAAACATGTCAAATGTCACTTTCTCTTCACGCAATGTACCCATGCCCGCGTACTGCTCTAGTAGTGGCAGCAACGGTCCTATTGAAATGAGTTCATTGTACTCTATCGTATCCTAAGGGGGTGCTTGTGGCTGTCCGAAAAACCAAGGATCAACCCCGTCTACAGTATTCATGTTGTGCTTATCCCCCTATTTTTTCAGTGTCGTAGAACATTGTTAATCACTGCATGAATGAGAACGTATTGTTATTCCAATTACATTTTGTTGTTTCCACAAAAGAAAACATGGCAATATATGACTCACAGAAACCATTAGAATAGCATGGCAAGTATAACATTGTAGCAATTACCATTTGGATACGTAGTTGCATCTTGTTGACATGTCATACATATTCATTCTCTTTCTACAATCAGGACGGCAACTAACATGTAGGGGTTGGTGGCAACTGACTATATAACACGGCGGCGACTACTAGCATAGTTGTGCGGCAACTATTTTTCCTTCAAAATTGTTGGCCAAATACTCTATTCTGCCCTGCTCCCCCTCTGTATTCAACATTTTCCTCCTTCATTTTCCTATCAGAATTTGACAGCAACCCCAAACTAACAGCTTAGTACAAACTTCTGATTAACGCATTTTTGGAGATCAAATCCAGAATACATGATGACAACTATGTGGATTTTGGAGGGGAGAGGAGAACGGCCGGATTCATGTGCTTTTTAGATCCATGCAGCACATATCTAGGATTTCTGTGTTCTGGTTGCCATGACCATGTGGAACCAATCGTCATCTATGCAGGCAATCTCGAATGGAAATTAGTAGGGTGCAGGTGGGAGGGGGTGGGGGGATAGAAGAACGACTAGATTGAGGATGTTTATCACTGTTTTTTGTATTCATTGCCGTCTTTTCAGTCGAGGGGGTGCTTATGATTTGATCTGGTTGATGTGGCAAATAGCGACGGAGTAGGACGGAGGTAAGGGGAGATTTGCTGATCCATAGATTGGAGACGACCGACGGTGGCTACTCTGGCGCACGGGCGGGAGGTACGACGTCCGGGAGGTGGATCTGGTCGTGCGGACCGGGAGGGTGTCTCGCCCGGACGTGTGCGGTGCACACCGGACATGCGGGCTACATGGGGGGTGCCCGGACATGGTCGTGCGGGCGGGCGTGCGTCGATGCCACACGGGGCGTACGACAAATACCCCCTAGGTGCCACACGTGTGGTGAATATCGCGACCCAATATCTTTTGTGACTGATGAAAAAATACTTCCATATTTTTTAATACCGCACAATCACACATATGTCTACTTACATGCACATACACTCATCCATATGAAGTTATGAACGCACGCACACCCTATCGCTAATTCCCTATGAGCAACTCGGAGATACTGTGCAGGCGTCACATCTGGAGATTGACGAAATCACCACAGATGCCTTCTGTCGATAGGAACATCCCCTTCCACTGTGGAAAACATCACGGAAGCCTGAAATAAATCTAGAAAATTGCAAGCACTAGTGTCAAGTCTAGAACTTGAATTCTGATGGGTTGGTTTCATCACAAGGAATCTAGACATCTGATCGTAACCCAGGTCACTCCTTCTATGTTATTAGGTTAAGAGAAGGATGGAAACATCTTGTGCTACCCCCATGCTACGACTCGCAAGCAGCCTGAGTTGAACTGTTTGCGTTCATTAGAA